>BSBK01000373.1:1802500-2260000 GCA_027943335.1 Chamaecyparis obtusa | reverse complement strand
TTAGTTATCAAGAATAAGTCCTCCCAAAATATAGTGCATTGTGGGTCCTATATCCACACGTTGCATTTAATAGAAAATGCTATTGACTTTCTACTCATGCAAAGATCTTGCAGCAACACCTTAACTTGTTCGGCTCACTTGACTTCTTCACCACGAAGGCATCTTGTAGCAACGATTGGCTTTGACTTCTTCAACACCATTATGCTAATCTTTAAATATGCCATCACTGATCCCTATGAAATGATTAATGCACACACAACCTTTGATACATACATATTCACATCATTAATATTAGGAAGAAAGTATTAATTTCTAATTAATACTCTTGAAAGGCATATGGCTACAGGAAGGAAACTACCCAAAAACATAGCATAGGAAAAGGATCATTCATTAGCATATATATTACTGTATTCTATCATTTTTGTCCATTAGTTTCAAGAAAATATATCATGTTCTTTTATCATCCACATTCCTACTTTATGTCTTTACACATACAAAATATACATATAAAACCATAAGTTCATGTATCTTCTTTGCAAGTAAACTATTGAAAAGAAATAGAAAGCATTTAGAAAGATGGCCATTTAAGAGGCTCATCATTCCCCCCAACTACCCTATTGCTGGTCTCCATCAATCATAAAGTTACGGATCCTAGATCTCAGCCTCAAGTTAGTGGCAGTCTTCTCCCCTAGCTCATCATTAATGTAATTAAAGTATCCATGGTTCTCCCCGAGTCTTTCCCATCTTTGAACTTCTTTGGCCATGTCATGATCTTTAGTATTTTAATTCATTTCCAGCAGTGGCTATAGGAGAACAGGTGGTTGAAATCTTAATGGAAACCTATAATTAAGCATTATCCTGGCCAACATGATGTACATGGAGCTTGTCTGGTAGCAAGAGCTAGATTTTGTGGAGAGTGGGGCTCCCTAGCCTTTAGGTAATGTGACATCCTTATCCATCTCTTCCTACAAGTAGTGATTGTAGCTGCAATATCATGAGTTGAGTGATGATCCCAATCTCCATAGGATTTCTCTCTAGCTGGGTAAAATTTATTGGCTCCACTTGGATTCACTATGATAGAAAGCCAATCAAGGAAAGTTTTCCTGGAATGTTGAACTTCAGGTCTCATAAACAAGCGCATCTCCATCTCACTATTCCTGTAAGGTAAATCTTGATGTTCCCTGCTTATCTCATTTTGTATCCAAGACATTATTGCTCTCAATTGGACATCCTCTACATAAAGGAGTGAATTCCAATCCCTATCATCTGGTACAACAATATTATGCAAATATAACTCACATAATAAATTATTTATGAACATTGGAGCTGATTGAAACACATCATAAAAAGCATGGGGTGTTGAAATAGAAGGATGTTGGAGATTTGCGAGCAAGCCAGTGTTGACTGTATGTTTGTCATTGATGAAAACATATGGTAAGAAGCATGCATGGAAGCCTGATGGAGAGAGCCTTGAGTATATGTTTCCTAGATATGTTATCAACATGATATCATAGATACAAAGGTTGATTCTAAGTAAAGAGAGTAATACAGTAGTCTATATCAGTGAGTGTTCCTGACAGGTCCTAGGAAGAGTTATGTATGTGATTTGTAGTATGGTAATAATGGAGCCTTGCACATTTGTATTTATGTAGAAGACATGTTAGTGAAGATATGTTCATGGATGTAGAGTCAGATATGTAGTACAGGTTGAGTTATGATGTCTCTAGTTGACAGTCATAGTTTCCTGAGTTTATCTGGTAAAGCTGACATTAGTTTTATTGTTGTAGTAGTTGCACCTATCAGTTTGATATGTATGCTTGGATTAGTGTTTGGAGGAGAGTTAAGAATGTTTTGTTAAGAGTGCATTCTATAATTCAGCATGAGAAGAAAGTATCAATTAATTTGGTGGAGCTGATAGTGTGAAGCGACGTGTCTACTCATATTGAGTTGGGCGGTCCTATTTTGTGTTGCATGCTTAGTATATTCAACTGAGATATTATTGGAGAGTTGTATGATTTCTCTAATATGATTTCAAGATGGTTATAATAGGCCAACTTGATTATATCATTTAGAGGAAAAATATTTATAGGCAGTCATTTTTGATTGCTAAGTATGGCAGAGAGTTGAAAGATAAGAGCAGAGTAGAAGGTGCACAGTATTGAACCATCAATAGAAGGTCTATGTGACAAAGTAGAGAGTATATTCTATTCATTGAAACTAATAAAGATAGGAGGTCTATGCGTAGTTCACCAAGATCCAGATATAGTGTGTATCTATTAAATAGCAGGTTGCAACCTTCACCCCTTTAAGTAATGTTCTCCTAGATAATGTGTCCTCACCCCTAATAGGGTTAATTGTAAAAGACTCCTAATAGAGTCCAATCCTTGACCAGGTCATTTTACTTAATGCATTGTAAAGATCAAATCCTAATAGGGTTGTAAGATCTTCTAACAGGGATCATAATACTCTAGTGCAATTTATAGTGGGTGCTACTTCCCACTGGGGTTTTTACCTATTTGGGTTTCCCCGTAACCAAAAGTGTTGTGTTGTGTTAAATGTTATTATATTGTGTTTATGCTTAATGTTCTTATATACTTAATTGGATAAAAAATTGAATCTTGTAGATAATTGATTCACCCCCCCTTTCAGTTATCTCTTGGGACTATTGCTAACAATTGGTATCAGAGCCAAGTGCCTCGGAGAGAAATTTTAACAGGTTGAGGTTGATCAGATGACATTCTTTAGAAAAGAAAGTCCTAAATTTGATGGAGAGAACTATCTAGATTAGAAGAATAAAATGATGACACATTTGTAATGCATTTCCTTTGAGATTTTTGAAGTAGCTACCAAATAAGTTTAGATTCCCTCTCTAGAAAATCTTGCAAAGGAATATGCAACTCTTAAGAATAAAGAGATGCTCACTCAAAATGTTATTGCCAAAGAAGCCCTTATTAGCGCATTGTCTAATAGTGAGTTTTCAGAGGTCAAGAAAGTTGATAAAGCCTACAAGATATGGAAGTATCTAGAAGACATGTTTGAAGGAGACATCCAAGCTAATAATGCACACAGAAAGACATGGAAGAAAAAGTACAATACATTGGAGATGCTACCTAAAGAGAACATTAGAGCCTATAATCAAAGGATTAATGAAGCAGTTACAGGAATTAGAAATAATGGTGGAGAGATTTACGAAGAAGACATAATGGATAAGTTGATGACTACTTTGAAACCAAAATATGAGAGCAATATAAACATCCTAGATGAGACTATGAAATTTTCAAAAGACTTCAAAAGAGAGACCTTAATCAGCAAGATTTCAACTTTTAAGATATCAAGTTTGAAGAAAGAGCCTAAAAGTGAGACAACCTTCAAAGCCTCAATCCATGGTAAGAAATCCTTAAACACTTCTAGTAATTTTGATGATGATGATGAAGAGAAAGAACTAGATGATTTCGTTGGTTTGATTGCTAAGAAAGAAAGGAAAGGAAAAGGGAAATATGAAGGTTAGTTACCATTCAAATCCTTTTCATGTAACAAGATTGGTCACTTTGCATCTAAGTGTCCTACAAGAGTCAAGAAGTTCAAAACTAACTACAAGCCTAAGTATACAAAATAATGTTACTATGCTGGAGATGGAGTATCAAATGAAGAGTCAGTAGAAGATGAAATTGGATTCATTGGTCTTGAAGACATGGAGAAAATGTTTGATGAAATGGATCTTGAAGATGAAAAGAAAGAACAAGAGTTTGCATTGATTTCACAAGATGACATCAGGATAGATTGGATTATTGACATTGGTTTCTCACATCACATGACAGGAGACAAGGATAGATTTGTACATCTAGATAGATACAAAGGTGAGATGGCTAGATTTGGAGACAAAAATCCTAAACCTATCATAGGTAGAGGAGATATCACCTTGGATGGAAAGAACAACACTGATGATGTTATTTATGTTGATGGTTTGCAGCATAACCTACAAAGTGTTGGATAGTTGCTTGACAAAGGATATCAGTTGGAATTCAAAGACAACAAGTGCATCATTAATAACAAGGAAGGAGAAATGATTTCATCAGGTTCAAAGACTAAAGGTAATGTTTATTCAGCTTAATCTTGAAGCAAGTTGTTTTGTTTCTAAAGTAGATAGTTTGTTATGACACAAAAGACTATGTCACATCTATTAGGAATGGGAACACTGAGAGGGGGGGGTGAATTAGTGCTCACTATATTTAATCTTTTTACTTTTCTCTTTAAACTTAACTTGAATGCTTAAGTACTAAAATGAACATTAACATAAATAAGAAACATGAACAAAACACATAACACCAATGTGGTTATGGGGAAACCCAAATAGGTAAAAACCCTAGTGGGAATTGACACCCACTAATAATTTGTACTAGTGTTTTATGATCCTTGTTAGAAGATCCTTAACCTTGTTAGGAGTTTCTTTACAATGTATTTAATATAGTGACCTTGTCAAGGGTCAGACCCTGTTAGGATTCTTTTACAATAACCCTATTAGGGGTCTCAACTCACTATCCTATAGATCACTGCTCAAGTGGTGAAGGCTACAACCTTCTGATCTCAGATACACAATATATTTGTTGGATGAACTGGCACTATGAAACTGCTTGTCTGATCAATTCCTTTAATGCACTGATGCTTTGATCTCTTGAAAATCTCTAATACATCTTATTAACTCTTTGCACACTTCTTCTCTTCTTGTCTTGACTCTAAATCAAATCACATACCTAATTACAATAGCGCATCTAATATTTATATGCGCATACAAAATAATTAACTAGGTCACCCCTTTAACCGATTACATACAATGCTTCCAATTGAATTGGCTCAAGCCTGTTTACAAACAAGGTTAATTACATGTCTAAAACCTAATTAAAATATGCACATAGCCCTTACACAACAATAATATAACCGCTAACCAAAATACCAACAGTCGTCTGTTTGCACTGTTCTTCTCTGGCATTCACTGTCTGTGCAACTTGAACTCTTTGTATCTTCCTCATACTAAATATATTGATCATGCACTCTTAGACTTATCATGAATATGATCTTACCAACTCAACTTCTAGGGCACATACCATGATTCTTTCGTATGCACGTGCACTGATGCTCTAACCTTCGGGTACTCTGTATACTATCCAGTCTTCAACACTTAGCCAATTTTTGATCTTCTCATCAAATGCACTAACTCCAAAATACTATATGACTTTGTTGCTATGATGAAAACACTATATTAAGTCATATACACTAGTATAGTCAACTTGCCAACAATCTCCCTCTTTGTCATTGATGGAAACAAAGGAATATGGAAAAGTTACTAACTGTCCCTTAATACAAAAATAATTAATCATACTTTATCTTATATCTCCTTATTTCTTCTTACTATACATTTTCTTTACATAGCTATATCTCTATATTTCTTCCCCCTTTGAAATTAATGAAAAAGGTGTTACAAAAATGAATCTATACAAGTACTTACACTGAAAGTACATTCAGGTATGCAATATGTAAATTTTGGATCTCTTTCTTCTAAAATGCAATTAGTGCATTGATTGTTTGGAGATGGGCACATAAGGCATATTGTAGTTTCTCCATCTTCTCCAAATCTGAACTAGGACCTTGATCATATGTCACCATAGTAGCATCAATCTCCTTGATATTATGATTTAACACATCTAGGGAGGGTGCAAGAGCATTTCTAAGCTGAGTCTTCCTAGCCCTTATCTTTAACTTCTCTTTTTCTGCCTTCTCAATTTTGTCAATCTATCCCTGATATACATTGTTACACATGTTTACATCGGTAGAGGGATCTTCTATTGACTACCTCACCTTTTTCAATCATGGCCTTTGCTTCTTGAATCTTCTTGTAGTGATCAGCTATCAACTTATCTTGATTCATACAGTCAGCAATAATTTTTCTTCCTTTTACTGCAAACTCTTTCAAAGTTTCTTGTCCAACTTTGAGTGAACTAAGGTCTAGTGAGAAGTTACTTACCAAATCATTTAATCTTTTCTACATATACTTCTCCTCTAAAACTAATGATGTTGATTTTTCCAAGCTAGAGAAATTACTCTTGAACTGTGAAAGAATTGCACTTACATCATCAACACAGTGTACCTTGGACACTTTCTTATCTGCTAGTAACATGTTGTTCAGGATACTTACTGATTCTACAAGGAGGGGATTCCTCATTACCTATTTCTCCTAGGCATTCTCCATAGCTAAGACATTGAACTTGATTAGGTCTTCTTCTCCCCATGAATCCAAACTAGTTGTGTTAGGTGTCAATCTTGACAACAATGCTGCTGAGGGTAGTGGAGTGATAGGAGTGCTATCCATTACTTCTTGCTTAACTTTGATTAAAATTTCAACTAATGGTTCATCTGCTTTTTCCTCTTCTTCTCCTTTTTCTGTATGTGTTTCCTTTCCTTTTTCTTTTTCTATCTCTTTTTCTTTTTCTACCTCAGGTGAGTTACCACCACATAGTATTTCAACCTCTTGTGTGATTACAAAGGCTTCTTCAAACTTTTCTAAGTCCTTATCTATGGCCACCATTGCAATCTCAACATTGTCAATAATGACGGTGCTATCCTTTAGTGACTCTGTCATGGGCACAGACTTATCTTCCTCTGAATGTGTTTCAACTATAGGTGCTGAGTCCCAAGGACCTATCATAGATATATTAGTGGGCTCTGCCACCTTGAATTCCTTTGTAGGCACTTGAGTTGTAGGTGCAGTAGGTGGGTACATGTTCCTGTTCATGAAAACCTTCTCAAATGCTTTCTCTATTTCCTTAGCAACCAATTCATAGTTCTTATCCATGATATTTAATGTTCTTGTCTTGGTTTTGAGGTGAGGTTTCACCAGATCTAACAGTAAGGTCTTTTCCTCCAAGGAACATAATGGTAATCTCTCATCTAATATCTTCTCTCTTATTCTCAGATCTTCCTCCATTGCTTGTCTCTTTAAGAAATCTAAAATATTACAAACACTATCTGGAATCATAGTTTTCAATTCTAGCACTATCTTGTTAAACTTAAGCATGTGTTTGACAATCATGCCATGAATCTATGACTTATCTATTTCACTATACTTATCATAAAATTTTCCTATTTGATCAATCCTTCCTTCATCAACAACCCTTTTTACTCAACACTTTAAGATTAGGTCTAGAACCTACCTCTGGAGGTGCCTGAGTGTTTCTTTTTCTTCTTGTTGCTTGCAAGGATGGATGACTAGTGCTAATCTCTTCCTTCCTCTTTGATATTGTCTTATACTCTGGAGGAGCAGTAAGATCAATTGTTACTATGGGTTCAGGAGGGGCAACAACTATTTTACCCTTCGGATCATCAGACTTCTCCATTTTCACCTTCTTCATCTTTGGATCATCAGATTCTATCTTTGTTGTAGCTACACTCTCTATTTACAAAGAAATCTTCTCTTGCCTTGCTTTGTCTAGGTCTTCTTGAGATACTCCATGAATTTTCAAAATCTCCGAAGTGACCTTGGCAACTTTTCTTTTTGTTGCTGCCCTGTTCAATACAACATCTACTTCTCTTGTTTTCTCTTCATAAGTTCCCCATCTAGGTTCATTGGGGTCCTTAGGTGCTGACAATAGAACTTGAGCATAAGCCTCTAGAATAGGCTCTTCAACTTCATATCCCAGTGGATGAATCCACTTTGTTCTTGGTTCGATAGCCTCCATGTATGTTGTATCAGTCTCTACCATGAAACAAATTGTGTCCTTGAATTTCTCAACAATACTTTCTGGAATTCTATATCTCATCTGCATTTCGGCCCTAAATGTCTTTAATTCAAGTGTCATGTAATCCTTAAGTGTACTTTCTATGGATTCCTTAAAGGATATCTATGGCATAGTGGGAATAGATTTGTCTAGATACAAATCAGACACCTTTCCAAGAATATGGAAGTACATATAGATTATTAAAGACCCAAACCTAAATATCTTGGTCTTGTCATGCTTGATGGATCTTATGTTGTCTATTAGCTATGCACACAAGATCTCATATAGATTAAACTCTCCTTTCTCTCTCACCAATCTTATTTCTACAATAATGGTGGTGATTGATACACTATTTACTCTACTAGTGTGCTGGAACCTGTATCCCAGTATCATGGACATCAATTTGATGTCTTTCTCCTCTACAAGCTCTATTGTCATTCCGTGGCTATCACTTCTTGATTTGCAAGCTTGTTCTACAAGTTTTCTGACATCCTTGCTTGCTAGAAGAACGACGCCTTTCCTTGAGAGTCCTATCATCTCATGAATTAGGTCTCTTGTTATCTAAATTAGCACTTATCCTATCAAAAATAGGTCATCATGGATCCTACTGAGTAGGATCTTAATCCATTCTGACTCATAGAACTCATATGCTATAGCATATTCCACTATAGTATGATTTTACAACTAGGCATACTCATCCATGAAGGTTTTATCAGGTTTTGACATTGTTTCCATGTGCACTCTTATTCTATCCAAACCTACTGGTTCCTTCTTGCAATATATATATGCCCTGATATCTTCCACATGCATAACACCCATGGGAGTGCAAGAGAATGCACCTTCTAGGTCATCTAGTGTGGACTTGAATGGATGCCTCTTAAAAACATATCTCTTCTTCTTAGCCATATCAAATACAATGGGAGTAGCCATTACTTGTATATCTCTTTCCAAATGATCTCAAAGACTTTTGAATCGACGTGACGGATTAGGGCTTCTACAACTGATCAAATGCACTTGCTAAACACTGGTGAATCAATCTGCAATCCTTCACACTCAAATGCTAGGTCTCCTTTTCTCTCTAACCTCTCTGAATTTGAATGCAATGAGAGATCTAAAAGCTTCTGTGTACTTTAAAGTAAAAATCTGTCATTAATGCTTACTGCGTAAACTAGAATTTTATTGAAAATCTCCAACTTTTATTCTGCTATCATTCAGGAAGTGCGCTTGCACACAACCTCTATTATTCTCCAAAATGTTAAATCCAAAGGCACATACTCTGAGGGTGAGTATATCGGCCATGCAAGGGTCTAGAGCTAAATTATCTCCCCCTATGACCCTAAGGGCCATTCATCTAGATGTAGAGGGTGTGTCCACTGTGGATGCATCCAATACATTTTCATCAACCTTATCCTTCTTTTCCTCTGACCAAATCAAGCTCTCATCTTCTGAAGCTTTCAAAAAATTGACTTCACCTTTGATATCCAGTATTGATTCTTCTTGCTTTTTAGGGCTTTACTGACTTTGCATCCTTGATCTACAGAACTTTGAGATGTGTCCAGCCTTGTTACATGAGTGACAAATAACTAGAGGCCTTATATTCCTTGGTGCATTGACATGGGTTACCATTTTACATTGTCTAGTTGAGTGACCATTATAGTTACATATGTGACATGTAACATTCTAAGAACTTACATTTGGCTGATTCTAATTTCTCTGATTATGCTGAGTCTTGTTCTTCTGAATTGTCTTATAATTCATAGCTCTATGAACAAATTTATTGCATGAATAACAGTAACCATTGAAAGGTCTTACCTCTGTACAGTTCCTTGCTATATGTCCATGCTTGTCACATGCATAATAAGTTTGATCTACTGGCTTGTGCTCATTCTTGAATGGGTCAATGTAATACCCCTCTAACCCTAATATAAGTTTTGTGTTTTTGAAAGAATTAAGATCCTTCGATGTTTTCTTATAGCTTAAGTTGTACATGATACTTGTTTGATCTATTCCTATAGTTGTTTATAATAATTTCATAAGCTAGTACTCAATGATTCTAATATCAGACATACTATCTAAAGGTATCACTTTTGTATGTATTTATCTCCATGTATGTATTGAGTACCTACAAGACCTTTATGAACATAGTTAGGATGTTATATGATATGTACTTGATAGATATATATAAGTGGTTATTTATATTTTCTTCTATTAAGGTTACTTTGGATGAATCTTTTATCTCACTTGATGATTTGATTATGTTGATTTATTATTAGTATTGATAAGAGACTAACACAATGCTTGAGATTCTAACCTTCGTTATGATGATGCTACATGCTTTGAGTGTATATATATACATGATGTGTTTTCATGATTCAGGACAAAGTCGTAGTTACTCACATAGTTGAGGTCCACATGATGTATCGATCCTGGTCATCTATCTGCAATGTTTTCTTTTATATGTATATCCGTGCATATGTATTTCTTCTTTGTGATGCAGGCTTGCAGGTACCGGGCATCGACTTCACTTGGCTTCACAGGTCTGAGCATGCCCTCAAATCCTTGATGGTTGTTGTTATGGAGATAGTACTAAGGCCCCTACATGAGTCTTCCTTTGTCATTATTCCAATTTGGGAATATTAGGGTTCCTTCTTTGTCAGTCAACCTTTGGGTCAAAAACCCAGATCCAACGCACCCGGTTGGGCATGGTTGTAGTTAGTGCCTTGTGGCCACTTGAATTCATTTGGTTGTATGATTTGTTTACTCATTTTATTTATTTCTCCTTCTTGGTATGATTCTTAGTTAATCTTTCTATGTTGTGTTTCAGGAGTTTGGCTTGACTTTCCTTGTTGACTTTGGTTGACCTTGTTTGATCTTATAGTTTTCTCAATATGTTTCATAGTTGATTTTTATGGCCTCTTTCAATGATTAGATTTATTTTGAGGCATGTGATTTTATTCTACCTCAGTGTTATATCCTATAGTAATTATAAATAGGTAATAATATTGTGATCTATTACTTCATAATCTTATAGATTATAGTGTTTGGTATTTGGCATGTATCTATATAAATATAAATATAAATATATATATGGAAATATATATATGGGTGCACACATATATGTATTTATATATATATAATTTATATGTGATTATATGTTAATTATTGTAGATATTGTTGATGGTGTATATTTCGGGATTAATGTAAAGTATAATATTATTAATAATTAAATATTAAATAATGCGAGGTATATTATTCTCAATTGTTAATTATTAATAATGAGGATAGGTTATATATATAGACATTGATGTAATTAATGATGGCATATGCATATATGTTAGGATAATATTACATGTGTGTATGAATGAATACAAATAATCTTTTATTGTATATTTGAGTAATATAGTTGTATGATATTTTGTTATTTTATAATACCCTTTAGTTAAGAGTTAGTTGGGAATTGGTTACTTTTCCTCTCAACCTTTGGAAATTTATTTATATGCACTAATTTCTCATTTGAAGAGGGGGGATTTTGGGGCTGAAGCATTGAGGAGAGGATGGCCTTACTTTTCATGGAGATTTTGGAGAGAAAACTTGGAGATGTGAAGGAGAGTTTGTAAGCATATGTCTTTAAGAATTTTTGGTTATCTTTGCTTTTGGGAGAGAGACATTTTTGTGAGAATTTCAGTAGTTGAGAGAGGGATTCTTTGCTGTGGAATTATTTTTTTCTTTCATGGAGATTTATGAAAGTGGATAGGGTTTGAAGGATGCATCTCAAGTTTGGATTTGTCTTCTCTTTTGTTTCCTTCCTTCTTCGATTCAACCTTCGTAGGACATGAGGTATGGATTGAATATTTTAGTTACTTGATATATCTGATAGATTATAGATCTATTTATATATTATAATTATTTATTATATCTTTACTTTTCATTTGTATGCTTATTTTAAAGTTTTGAGTTTTTGTTTGTAAGAATTCACATGTGCTTTCCTAGGGTTTTTAGCAACCCGTTTTTGGAGATCTATTATTATAACAATTTAAATTGCATCTATGGTTATAATAAATTAATTTTCTGGAAGTAAAATTCACAGATCTCAAATGGGTATCTCTCTGATTTTATTTTTAGGGTCGAATTAATGCCTTATTTTTGACATTTTGGCAGACTATGCTTGTCCATTCTTGATTCCAAATTTTCTGTCAAATGTATTCATATGCTATAGGCTGATATGATTATATAAAAGTATAAATTTGATATCAGAGATTCTCTTAAGTCTTATCTTTCATTTCCAATTAGTTTGGTGAATTTTAATTATGTTTTGTGAAAATTACAACCGTTTTAGTGAAGGCAGGTCTGAACCCTAACCAGAATTTTCTATTTTAAACCAGAAGTCATAACTTTCTTTCCCACCGTTGGATCTTCCTAAAAATAAAATTGAGAGTCCATAATTATGTTATCTAAATCTCCACTGAAGCGATTTCCTTTATTTTATGTTTTGTGGAAGATATGGATGACTGTTCTATGATGACTATTCTTTGCATTTAATCCTTGCTTGAAATAATTCAATTTAAGAACATCATTAAGTTTTAAGGTTTCGTATGGTTACCAGAGGCTATTAGAATTTTTTTTTGGTTAATTGGATCTATTTATACTCTGAATATGTTTATAATATCACTTGGATGTCTTCTTATATATTTGGAACATTCTGAATGCCATATTGGGTTTAGGGTTGTCAAGTGGACTAGGGACAACATATGTTTTCCTAAACTCAATCAAATATTGTTATGGAATTGATATGAATTCTTGATGATGAATCTATTATGTTCTTATGATTTTTATATGTATGTTAGGGAACCTAAGTATACTAGGTGAGTGGCTCATAGTGAGGGGCCGGGGCCCTAAGTGGCTAGTACCAGGATAACCTACTATGAGTTATTTAATCAAGTGATAACCTAAATAAATGAATTGGGAATGGGAGATTATTGGAATGGGAAATTACATATTAATCAAGATTAATTGTGCCTCGCCCATGCCTTTAGTGCTATTAAAGACTAAGGATGGGAGTGGGAGAGGGTACCTATGCGTAGGTACAACTGAATGACCTTGTCTGTACGAGAGGCATTCGGTTCCGCATGTGCCTACTTGGGGGCCGGGGCCAAGAGTGGCTAGTACCAGGACAACCCAAGGAGTGAGGGCTATGCAATGACACTCACCTAGCTTGTAGCTTAGAGTCTCTATCAAATTTGATCATGCCTCTGGTATTCCTTGTGGTCTTCTTGTCTTTTCTTTTTTTGTTGTCACTTTGGGGAACTTTTATCACCACCTTAGGAATTTTCTAGTTGTTACCTCTTGTATGGGCCTTTGGTTCTATCTCCTAGCTCGGGGGAGTGGGCCTATTGGTTCCACATGGTTGGGTGGTTAATATTTATATCGAGGTATTGTTCGTGATTCTCTGGATGATCCTAGTACATATTCCTTTCCAGATCTGCAGTTGAAGATTTCTTATTGGATATTTTAATATGTTGAGATGTACTTATGTGTTTGAATTCATGTAATTTTTAATCTCCTAAAAGGAGTCTTGTAGTATTGATGTAATCTCAATTCAAAGCAATGCATAAGGGAATGGGTAGTTCTAGGTAAAAGAAAGGAAAAATAATGTGGAATATTGGACATGTTACTAGCATTAAAAGAAAGTGTTTATGTTATTTCTCCTATCCTCTTATGTTGTCCATATGTAAAGGAAATAATCTTAAATATAGTTATATATAATGAAGTATCACAAAAATAATGTATTCTCTCTTGATGAAAGGATCCAAGGAAATTATTGAGAAATGATAGGTTAGTGATTGGAATTATTAACAATGAATGGTTATGAAACAATGCAATAAAATAGTAACTTGATTATAATGTTAATACTTGGTTCATGTTAATGAAATACCTAGGATAATGCCTACCTTAATGAATATTAATCTCTTACCTAAATTATTAGAGAAAAGTGATATAAAAGATAGTAGATGTAGATGAAATCAATATGAATTTATGGAATGAGTTGATAAAAGGAATAATGATGTTGGATGATTAACCTATGTTTAATAAAAGAAATAAGTTAGGGACATTTAACTTGGTGCATTAAAATGAATGTAGATCTTTTAAGCTCATGATTCCGTGAATATCTTATGCATGTAAATGGTTTATATGATGTTGCTTAGGTAGCGACATTAGGGAACCCGGGAGGACTTAAGTTGTATAAATCTTACATTCAAGTAGTAGAAAATTATTTCTTCTTTTAGAAATATGAAGTGTAATGATGGATATTATTCTAGTTAAAATAAATAAATAAATAAAAATAAAAAAATTCACTACTTTCATTTTATAGAGGTTTTATGTCTTGTCCTCTTGGGTTGCCTGGCGGGGCGTTACAGTCAACATGATATTTAGTCTAACTTCTAGTCTCCTTAGCATCTGTGGTGTCTTTTGGTGCTTTCATTCTTGCTCACATGTTGTCAATCTGATTTTGTGCTTCATTGAATCCAATGTCGCTGGTATCTCCTTTAAGCTTTCGAGCATATAGTTGAGATTCAATCAGATCCTTTCTTGTGTGTAGTTTATCAATGTGATTCTTAGCCTCTTTCAATTCAAATTCCAAGCTTTCTTTGTTGTTTCTTAGCTCCAATATTTCCATGTTTTCTTGCCTTAATTCTTCATTCAGTTGAAGATTCTCTTTGATCTGTTCATCATAGACTTCTTGATTGTTAGTTATCTTATCATCCAATTCTTCAATTTTTTCTTTCAAGGATGAATTTTATTTATTCAGCTTCTTGATCATTATCCCTAAATCACTGGTAGAGCATTCTTTCAAATCTTTGCTTAGCCTTTTGATGACTGCTTGAGGATCATTGACTTTTTCTTTCAGTTCTTCAATTTATTTTACAAATCTATCCAGGTCTTCAAGAGAAACTTTAAGTTTCCTTTTCAGATGTTCCATTTCTACTTTGTCCATGATCTCCTTAAGTGGTTAAAATTCTTTGCTGAGGAGCATATCTCTAATACCAATTGTTAGGAATGGGAACACTGAGAGGGGGGGGGGTGAATTAGAGTTCACTATATTTAATCTTTTTAATTTTCTCTTTAAACTTAACTTGAATTCTTAAGTACTGAAATGAACATCAACATAAATAAGAAACATGAACACAACACATAACACCAATGTGGTTACGGGGAAACCCAAATAGGTAAAAATCCCCATGGGAATTGATGTTAATATGATTTAGAACAACAAAGAGGGGGGCTGAATTAGTTGTTCTCAGGTCGAGATGTATAAAAACAAACTTTAAAACTCTTCAACAAATCAGATCTAATAACCAACAACTACTCGGTCATTACTAATTGCATAACAAAAACATATAATAGTGCAGTCCACTTATCCAATAGCATCT
The DNA here is from genome assembly GCA_027943335.1 of Chamaecyparis obtusa. Classification (NCBI taxonomy): domain Eukaryota; kingdom Viridiplantae; phylum Streptophyta; class Pinopsida; order Cupressales; family Cupressaceae; genus Chamaecyparis; species Chamaecyparis obtusa. The sequence goes on along the minus strand of BSBK01000373.1, from coordinate 2,244,801 downwards.
AACTTGTAAAACATAGAAATGTTCAAACCAAAACATTCACACAAGTATCAACACTAGGATTTATAGTGGAAACCCAATTTGGGAAAACCCACTTTGTAACATGTTACTATTATGTTCACTCTTTTGAAGTGAGCTTGGTGAAAAGCCAACCCTGTCAAAGGTTACAAACACACTGTCAGGTGTGACCCGATTAATGGATTTAAACCACTTTGTTAAAAGTGCACCTTGTTATAGGACTTACATACACTCCATTAGAATGCAACCTTTTTCAAAGGATTTATACCTATGACTATTAGGTCAACCTTTGTTAAAAGGATTTTGACTATTATAATGGTTAGAAAGTAGCAGTAGTATTGATCTGAAAAATATACAAATCACTTTGCAAATATCAGATCCAATTCCATACACATATGTTGGCTTACTAACTATGAACCTTTACCATCTCCATCATTGATCTACTCAGAACTCTCTTCAAGCAATCACAACACTTCGCCTTTAGCCTTCTGTGCTTAGACAGTCAATAGCATCAACAATACTTCCAGCATCCACCTCTTTTCAACTTCAACTTACATTTCCTTAATACTTCCTCTATTAGGTCAATACATCTTTTGCCTCTTAATATTCTTCGTAGATCTTAGGGTTAGGTTAGATTCATCAAATCCATCCTACACTATGTTCTTCAGCTATCCTTCTAGAAATATCTTGAATCTCTTAATATATTTATAATAAAATGTTTTATAGTGCATTAAATGCTTTCATACAATCAATAAATAAAGTCAACACATTCTACATAATCAAAGAATTCAATGATGTCAGATGGAAATCTAAATTTTTTTTCAAATGCAAAAGACTGATGCTCGATCAATACTGTGTTCAACTTCTCAGTCTTCACTAGAAAGTTTGGTCACCTTAAAAATGTTTCCTTGGCTAATACTGTCTTCCTCAACAATTAACTGGTGTTCGGTCAACACTGAATTTACTCGGCATATACTAGCTCGGTCGACACTAACAACACTCGGCTTAAACTAGATTTCTTCACTTTTGCTTGGTTAAGCCTACCAGTTTAGTCTTCATTCTTACTTAGGTAAACAATACATTATCTTATCATTGTGCCACATAATCATGTACTCATTGAAGTATCAAGATAACTCAACCTTTCATTAGGTGCTATTGTTACCAACCTTGCCTTTCCCCTTAGCAACACTCAAATAGATATAGTACTTTCTTAAATAGAAATAGTCTTACCAGTTAAGGTTTGACATCAATGACAATACAACAATTGCTTCAATTGCAGTTTCTAACAATCTCCATCTTTGGCATTGATGGAAACACCATATGAATATCACATGAATTACCAACCAATCCAAAAACTTATCTATCCATCAGAAATATTAATAATATCCTTAGCTTCATTCTGATACAGAATGAATTAGTCATGCTTGTATGACCGTCCATTGAATTTCTCCCTCTATCTTGATCTTCTCATTCATTGTATTCATCTGTGATCATCTCCCTCTTTGACAAAAATTCCAAAGAAGCAACAAAAACATACATCCTGCAAATGTAGATATCATCTTTTTAGTTCAGTAATAGTATTTCTCCCTCTGTCATCTTTGGTTATACCTAATTCTTGTCTTTGTTGTGCTTTTCACAACTCTAGGCTACTCCTAAGGTGTGACCTATCTCTGCATCAACTTGTTAGATATTCTTTGTAGCACATTTGATGCAGTGCTCCTAGCTGACTAGGCAGCCTCAGTTAGGGGAAGGAGCCCTAATTGACTTCTCAGGTATTCATGAGCTTCTTTAGGTAAAGCCTTAGTGAATATGTTTCCTAGTTGTTCCTTTGTATTCACATATTCCATGAGGACCTCTTTATCTTGTACTAGTTCTCTCAAGTAATGATACTTGATGACAATGTGTTTGGTCTTTGTGTGCATCATTTGATTCTTAGAGATGTTGATACCACTTGTGTTGTCATAGAAAATGACAACTAGTTCAATGATTTATTCTTTCATGCCTACCAACAATTGCTTTATCCATATCAAATTTGAATAGTTCACAGCTGTAGCGACATACTCAGCTTTAACAGTAGATTGGGAAATGCAATTTTGTTTCTTCCTTGTCTAGGAAACTAATCTTTGTCCAAGAAAGAAAGCTCCACTACTAGTACTCTTTCTATCATCTACATTTCCTGCCCAATCAACATCTGTATACACTCTCAGTTCAAACTTGTCATGCTTCTTGTAGTACAATCCATAGTTAGTAGTTCCCTTCAAATATCTCATTATTCTTTTGACCGCCATCATGTGAGTTTCCTTAGGATTGGCAGAGAATCTTGCCACAATCCCAATAGCTAATGCAATATTTGGTCTGCTATGTCTAACATACTGTAGCTTTCTGATCATGAATCTATACAAAGTCTAGTTAACTTCTACAGCATCATCATTTTTAGACAACTTTTGTCCAGTAGCCTTGGGAGTACTTACTGGCCTTGAATCTTCCATACCAAAGGTTTTCAGTATCTCATGAACATATTTAGACTGGGTGATAAAAATTCCTTTCTCCATCTGATATACTTGTAAACCAACAAAAAATTTGATCCCTCTATCATTGCAAAATAGATTAAATTCAGTGGATATAAATTCTCCACCTCGGTCAAATCTTAGACACTTCAGGTTCCTACTTGTCTCTTTTTCAACCTTAGCCACATACCACTTAAAAAATTGAAAAGCATCACATTTTTTCTTTAAGAACATTACATGCATCATTCTAGTATAATCATCAACAAACAAGATAAAATATCTAGCACCATAATAGCCTTGTACATCCATCGGTCCACAAAGGGCAGTATGAACCAAATCTAGGATATTCTCAGAAGTAAAAGTTTTTCTCTTGAAACTAGACTTTGTCATCTTACCCAACTGAGATTATTTGCACAATACATTCTCAGGTTTCTTTGATCTAGGTAGACCTCTCACTTTCTTTTTCTTACTAATTTCTACCAAATTATCAAAGTTAACATGACATAGCCCCTTATGCCATAATCAAATATCATCAAGTTGTGCAATCATACATGTTTCTTTAGATAGGTCTAGATAGAACAAATTACCTCTTGCCTATTCTCCACTTCCAATTAGTTCACCAGTGACATCAAATATTTTGGCCTTTCTGTGATGAAATTCCACTCGGTAGCCAATGCTATTAAGTTGTGCAACACTCAACAGATTATAGTTAAGACCCTCAACCCAATAAGCATTTTCACAAGTGATCTTATTAGTCAGCTTAATCAATCCTTTGCCTCTAACAGGACATGGTGCATCATTACCAAATTTCACGCTGCTACCTTTATAATGATCTAAGGTATCAAACTTACTCTTATCTCCAGTCATATGATGTGAACAACCACTCCCAATAATCCATTTATCATTTTTGTTCACATAATATATCAATGCAGTTTTCTCATCCTCATCAGATTCATCTTTCATTGCAACATAGACAACTTCAATTTCAAAATCATCACTATCAGTGTCAGTCTCTTCTTTGACAATATAGCAGGATTTCTTAACTTTTCCTTTGTAGTCCTTGTATCTTCGGTAACCTCTATATTCTCTTTTGTCTTTATGCTTGCTGTCTCTTTCTTCATCCTTATCATCCCTTTCAGGACATCTAGAAACTATATGACCAACTTTATTATATGAAAAACATATAATAGGGAGTTTACCTTTGTACTTTCCTTTTCCCCTTTTCAGTCTTCTAGCCATAAGAGCTTCTAGATCCTCAAGTTCTTCATTAGATGTGTCACTATCACTTTCACTTTCACTGATGCATCTTTCTTTTTCCTTCTTTGACTTACTCAGAACCATTTGTGACTTAAAAGTAGATTCAATATTACCAACAGTGAAGTTATCATAGTTAGAAAGTACAAAAGTAGTAAGCTTACCAACCAAACTTTCCAAAGTAAGAGCATTTGTAGGGTTACATCTAGATTCTTGAATTGCATAAATTTTGATTGCATAGATAGGACGTAGAGTTCTCAATACTTTTCCTAGTACAATTTCATCATCAATAGTTCCATTTTCTCCTCTAATCATTTACAACTTCTTTTATTCTACCACAATATTGTGCAATATTCTCACCTTCTTACATTCTCATTTCATCAAATTTACCTCTTAGGCTCTTGGCTTTTTCTCTCAACACATTTATGTCACTGCAATAAATGTTTGCAAGGGTTTCCCACATTTGCTTTGCATTACTAGAGTCTTTGATGTCTTAAAATTATGGATAACTTAGAGAAGATGCAATCTCCAACATTTCCTGGTTGTGCTCTTGTTTAGTTTTCATTTCCTTAGCAGTCAAAGGTGCAATAGGTGTGACATAGTCATGTTCAATATACTACTTTATAGAATCACCATTACTGGCCAGATGTAGCTTCATCAAGCTTTTCCATATAGGGAAGTTCTCCTTATTCAGCTTTGGTACCTCCTTCTTATACATCTTGATCATTTGCTTCAAGTACCTTCAAACTTGTTCTTTGTAAGCACCAACAACTCTGATACCAATTGTTAATATGATTTAGAACAATAGAGAGGGGGTGTGAATCAGTTGTTCTCAAGTCCAGATGTATAAAAATAAACTTTAAAAATATTTAACAAATCAGATCTAATAACCAATAGCTACTCAATCATTACTGATTGCATAACAAAAACATATAACAATGCAATCCACTTATCCAATAACATCTAGATTGTAAACACAGAAATGTTCAAACCAAAACATTCACACAAGTATCAACACCAAGATTTATAGTGGAAACCTAATTTGGGAAAAACCATTTTGTAACATGTTACTATTATGTTCACTCTTTTGAAGTGAGCTCAGTGAAAAGCCAACCCTGTCAAAGGTTACAAACACACTATCAGGTCTGATCTGGTTTTAAAGGGTTTAAACCACTATGTTAAAAGTGTGCCTTGTTATAGGACTTACATACACTCCATTAGAATGCAACCTTGTTCAAAGGATTTATACCTATGACTGTTAGGTCAACATATTTTAAAAGGATTTTGACTGTTACAATGGTCAGAAAGTAGTAGTAGTATTGATCTGAAAAACATACAACTCACTTTGCAAATATCAGATCCAATTCTGTACACATATGCTAGCTTACTAACTATGAACCTTTACCATCTCCATCACTGATCTGCTCAAAACTCTCTTCAAGAAATCACAACACTTCTCCTTTAGCCTTCTCTTCTTAGACAGTCAATAAAATCAACAATACTTCCAGCATCCACCTCTTTTCAACCTCAACTCAGGTTTCCTTAATACTTCCTCTATTAGGTCAATACATCTTTTACCGCTTAATTTCCTTCGTAGATCTTAGGGTTAGGTCAGATTCATTGAATCCATCCTACATTATGTTCTTCAGCTATCCTTCTAGAAATATCTTGAATCTCTTAATAGATTTACAATAAAATGTTTTATAGTGCATTAAATGCTTTCATACAATCAATAAATAAAGTCAACACATTTTACATAATCCAAGAATTCAACGATGTCAGATGGAAATCTGAATTCTTCCTCAAATGAAAAATACTGACGCTCAGTCAATACTGTGTTCAAGTTCTTGGTCTTCACTAGAAAGCTCAGTCACCTCAAAAATGTTTCCTCATCTAATATTGTCTTCGTTGACAATTAACTGGTGTTCGGTCAACATTGAATTTACTTGGCACATACTAGCTCGGTTGACACTAACAACACTCAGCTTAAACTAGATTTCTTCACTTTTGATCAGTTAAGCCTACCAGTTTAGTCTTCATTCTTACTTAGGTAAAAAATACATTATCTTATCATTGTGCCACATAATCAAGTACTCATTGAAGTATCAAGATAACTCAACCTTTCCTTAGGTTCTATTGTTACCAACCTTGACTTTCCCCTTAGCAACACTCAAATAGATATAGTACTTTCTTAAATAGAAACATTCTTGCCAGTTAAGGTTTGACATCAATGACAATACAACAATTGCATCAATTGCAGTTTCCAACAATTGACACCCACTAATAATTTGTACTAGTGTTTTATGATCCTTGCTAGAAGATTCTTAACCTTGTTAGGAGTTTCTTTACAATGTATTTAGTACAGTGACTTTGTCAAGAGTCAAACCCTATTAGGAGTCTTTTACAATAACCCTATTATGGGTGTGGAATCACTATCCTAGATCTCACTGCTAAAGTGGTGAAGGCTACAACCTTCTAATCTCAGATACACACTATATCTGCTAGATGAACTGGCACTGTGACACTGCTTGTCTGATTAGTTCCTTTGATGTGTTGATGCTTTGATCTCTTCAAAAAGCTCTAATACATCTTATTAACTCTTGGTACACTTTTTTTTTGCTTGTCTTGACTCTATATCAACTCACATACCTAATTACAATGGTGCATCTAATATTTATATGCGCATACAAAACAATTAACTAGGTCGACCCTTTTATCGATTACATACAATGCTTCCAACTGATTTGGCTCAAGATTATTTACAAAAAAGGTTAATTACATGTCTACAACCTAATTAGAATAGGTGCATAGCCCTTACACAACAATAATATAACCGCTAACCAAAATACCAATAGTCGGCTGCTTGCACTATCCTTCTATGGCATTCACTATCTTTGTAACTTGAACTCTCTAAATCTTCCTCATACTGAATCTTCTGATTATGCACTTTTATATTTAGCATGAATATGATCTTACCAACTTAACTTCTATGGTGCATACCATGATTCTATTGTATGCACGTGCATTGATGCTCTGACCTTCAAGTACTCTGTATACTATCCAGTCTTCAACACTTGGCCAATTTATGATCTTCTCATCAAGTGCGCTAACTCCAAAACACTATATGACTTTGTTTCCATGATGAAAATACTATATTAATTCATATACACTAGTATAGTCAACTTTCCAACAACATCAATTTTGACAACATAGTGAAGATAAGCAATGTAAAGTTAGTAAGAGACCTTCCTAGCATTGAAAAACTAGTTGATACAATATGCATGGAATGTGTGATGGGAAAGCATGTAAGGAATTCATTCACAAGTAAGCATTATTTGATGGAGAACAAATTGGATCTAGTGCATATAGACCTATGTGGACCAACTCAAACAAGATCATACTATGGTGAAAGGTATTTTATTTTTTTTGTTGATGATTATTCTAGAATGATGTGGCTTGCATTCTTAAAGGATAAATATGAAACATTTGAGAAGTTCAAAATATTCAAAGCTAAGGTGGAAAATGAGTCTAGATTGAAGATAAAATGTCTGAGATCAAATAGAGGAGGAGAATTCACCTTTGACAGATTTTATGAGTACTATGAAGAACATGGGATAAAGAGATAGTTAAGTGCACCTAGAACCCCTCAGCAGAATGGAATTGTAGAAAGGAGGAATATGATCATACTTGACATAGCGTGCACCATCATGGTTGAAGGAAAGGTCACACACACCTATTGGAGAGATGCGGTCAATACTATAGTCTATAGTATCAATAGAATTCAATTAAGGCCAGGCACAAACAAGACACCTTATGAGCTATGGTTTGGGAATGTACATACATTCAAATACTTTAGAATCTTTGGAAGCAAGTGCTACATCAAGAGAGATGAAGCAATAGGAAAGTTTGATACAAGAAGTGATGAAGGTATTTTTCTTGGTTACTCTACTAAAAGAAAAGCTTATAGATGTTTTAATTTGAGATTGAAGAAGATCATTGAAAGTGCGCATGTTACAATTGATGAGAAGTTTATGATTTAAGAAAGATATCATGATTATGCACCTATGATTGAAGAAGAACCTAGATCTACCACTAGAGAAACAATTGTTGATGAAATATTTGATAGCATTGATGTATTATTCAATGACCCTGAAACTAGTGAAGAAGAATCTCAGAAGTCAGATGAAAGAGTCACACCTAATGTTCCTAAATTCACATCTAGATATCATTCAAAGGAAGACATCATTAGAGATTAGAACACTAAAGTCATGACAAGATCAAAAGAAAAGAGTTCCACAGAAAATGAAGAGGTATGTTTATTATCACAAATTGAACCCTTAAGTGTTGAAGATGTATGTAATGATTCAGATTGGCATGAAGCAATGAAAGAAGAGCTACATCATATAATTAAGAATGATACATGGTAACTGGTCCCTAGGGCTAGAGATAAGAATGTGATTGGAACCAAGTGGCTATTTAGAAATAAGATGAATGAAGATGGAAAAATGGTAAGAAAAAAAACAAGAATAGTATGTAAAGGATATGCACAAAGAAAAGGAATTGATTATTCAGATACATTTGCCCCTGTAAGAAGATTGGAAGCCATAAAGTTGTTTTTAACCTATGCTACCTTCAAAGACTTTAAGGTATACCATATGGATGTCAAGTCAGCATTCCTAAATGGAGATTTGAAAGAAGAAGTTTACCTAGAGAAGCTTGAAGGATGTACCTTATCAGATAGACTTGATATGGTATGCAGATTGAAGAAAGCCCTCTATGGACTTAAGCAAGCCCCTAGAGCTTGGTATGAAAGACTTGATGGTTACTTGACTAAGATTGGATTCAAGAAAGGAGAAAAATATTGTAACTTATTCATAAGAGAGACATCTGATGGATTATTGTTAGTTGCCATATTTTTTAATGAAATTATCTTTGGTGGAAATGACAAGCTTAGTGCATAATTTTCCAAAGAGATGTAGAGAAAATTTGAAATGAGCATGATTGGACCTATCAAGTACTTTTTAGGACTGAATGTGCAACATACAGACAAAGGTATATTCATTAATAAATCTAATTATATAAAAGATATATTGAACAATTTCAAGATGGATGATTACAAGCCAGTAAGTACCCCTATGATAATAGGATGTTGATGTGAGTGTTCCAAGGCTTGCTAGCACATTTACTAAGAGACCTAGCTTGTCTCTATCAAGATCCTAATCTCTTCTAGGTCCTTGTTAGGATTAGATGATTAACTAAGTCCTAATCCAACTCTTCTCCAAGAATATCACACCTTGTGCTTCACCTTGAAAGACAAACGCCATTCAATGCTTTAGTGCTTTCTCCTACACCTAGAAAGCTCTAAGTGCCAACTTCTCTCCATTCAAGAAATTAATTGCATGGGTGTCTATTATCTTGGAAACATTCCATTTACTCCCATTTGAATCCATTTAGAAGGGTCTTCAAGCCTTTTCTTATCAGGCTCAAGGTTTCATCATGAGGAGGCCTAATTAGGCCTATTTCCTTGTAGCCTTTACCAGAGACCTTTTTCCACTTCTTGCAAAAAATTTCCAAACAACCTAAAAATATTATCCCACATTTGGATACCCTTTTGGATTTTATAAAATATTTTGAAGATTTTGGACTCCTAGGTCCTTTGTACATAGGGTTCCTACAAACTAGGACTAATAGGGCTAAAAGGCCTATTTACTAGGACTTGACTAGTTCTTGCTTACAACTCACTCTAATGGATTGGTATGACCTCAATCCTCATAACATGTCAAGATATGACTAATTCCTACCTAGAACTATACTTTTTCCATACAGTGCTTCTCTCCCCTGCATTCAATCATTAGATTCTTCACTGTCAAGCCTCTAACCGGATACTCCTAACTCACCTAGGGCTTGACATTTAAAATAGAAAACTGACTCCTTTGGATTCATCCACTTTCTTGAAGTTTCAATGGTTTAATCTCAAGTGGGAGCCATGAAACCAAAAATAGTCTAACATGAACCAACACACTGTCTAAATCTAACTTATTTTCTCACAACTAATAGAATAACTCAAAACAACTACCACACTGAATGAAAAAGTCTTAAAACATACTACACTACTCAAATCCAATACTAACTTTCAATTTTCAAACCATATAATGCCACTGTCACAATGAAATTCTTGGGTTCTTCACAAAACAGAGTTGCAGAGCTATCTTCTCATTACACAAACTTGTTACAATAATCTCTCACCTCAAGATTCAAGCCTTAAATCATATTAGATTCCATCCACCATGTTTCTATGGCATGTTGGTTGATCTCCCACTCTTATCTTTTAGGGGATCCTATGTAATCAAGTTGCATGCAACATTTTCCATTATTGCAAATGTTGTCATGACAACTTCTAATAACATTTGGCATCTTTGCCTTTATACCACCATCCTAATTCTTAGGACCTCTAACCTCTATATTCTAAGGAACCAACTTCATATATGGCCTCAAGGCATCTCTATTACATCAGTCATGTGTTTAAGACACATTGATAGCTCAAATCCAACACTAAGCTTCTAAGCCTAAGAAATTAAAAAGCTACTAACAATGACTATTTTGGTGACCTTAGTCCTAATGACTAACTCACCTAGTCCACAATGCAATGACCTTCTAAGGTCTAAAAACCTACCAATCTGACTTGGCTAATGTCAGATACAATCCAAAAGATCATAACTATGGAGGTTAGCCTAGGAGTGCTCATGCACCAGATGCAAGCTTTCAAAAGAAGATGATTCAGCAACAGTAAACATAACCTTTTACAAGTCTATCATTGGTAAACTAATCTACCTTACTCAATCTAGACCTGATATTTCCAATGTAGTTGGTATTGTTGGAATATTTGTAGCATATCCTAAATAAAGTCATCTCATGGCAGTAAAGAGGATATTCAGATACATGAGAGGAACTATAGACTATGGTTTATGGTATCCTAATTCATAAAATATAGAACTTCATGTGTATACAGATGCAAATTGGGTAGGTTGTGTGGATGATATTAAGAGTACCTCATGAGGAGAAATATTTCTTGGAGATAGAATTGTTACTTGGACAAGTAAGAAGAAAATTTGTATTTCTCAGTCCACAACAAAAGCAGAGTATGTTGCAGTAGCATTAAATTGCTCTATAATTGTGTGGATCAAGTAGATGATAAAGGATTTTGGTATTCAGATTGATTATCCTATTGTTATTCATTGTGATAATACTATCACTATCAATATGTCAAAGAACCCTGTGATGCATGCAAAGACAAAACACATTGAGATAAAATATCACGTCCTAAGAGAGAAAGTAGCAGAGAAAGAAGTAAAGTCGGACTATGTGAGCACAAAAGATCAGCTAGAAGACATATTCACAAAGAATTTACCTAAGGATACATTAGAGTATCTCAAGGAGAAGTTGGGAGTAATCCCCTTCTCTGAATTTGATTAGAGATTGTAGGAGTGCATCAGTCCTCAGTGACTGATGAAAGGTTGACTACTCTACTTCAGGAGTAGTACTGGTGCTTAATTGTTTGGCACCCTTTTCCATTCATGTCAAAGGTGGAGTAAGTATATAGTCATGAAAAAAAAATAGTAAGAGGATAAAATAGTTTTTATTTAGAGAATTCAACATTAGATGGAGGATTCATCCTTGAGGAAGTTTTGATGAGGAAATGGAGAATGTTATAAAAGAATTGTAGAAAGGGGGAGTGAGTATTTAGCAAGAAGAAACAAAATAGTAAGAGATGGAGAATTCATCCTTGGGGGAGTTTTTTTGAGGAAATGGATAATATTATAAAATGATTGTACATTTGGATTGGTGATGTTTTTCATTCCATATGTTGCCATCAATGCCAAAGGGGGAGATTGTTGGAGATTTGCCAGCAAACTAGTGCTGACTGTATGTTTGTCATTGATGATAGCATATGGTAATAAGCATGCATGGAAGCTTGATGGAGAGATCCTTGAGTATATTTTTCCTAGATATGTTATCAACATGATATCATAGACACAGAGGTTGATTATGAGTAAAGACAATAATATAGTAGTTTGTATAAGTGAGTGTTCCTGACAAGTCCCAGGAAGAGTTCTGCATGTGATTTACAGTATGGTTGTAATGGAGCCTTGTGCATTTGTATTTATGTAGAAGACATGTTAGTGAAGATATGTTCATGGACACAGAGTCAGATATATAGTACATGTTGAGTTATGAAGTCTCTAGTTAACAATCATAGTTTCCTGAGTTTATCTAGTAAAGCCGACATTGTTTTTATTGTTGTAGTAGTTGCACCTATCAGCTTGATATGCGTGCTTGGATTAGTGTTTGGAGGAGAGTTAAAAATGTTTGGTTAAGAGTGCATGATGTAATTCAACATGAGAAGAAAGTATTAGTTAATCTGGTGGAGCTGACAGTGTGAAGTGATGCATCTACTCATATTGAGTTGGGCGGTCTTGTTTTGTGTTGCGTGCTTAGTATAGCTGACTAAGATATTATTAGAGAGTTGTATTGTTTCTCTAATATTATTTCAAGATGGTTCTAATAGGCTGACTTGATTATATCATTTAGATGAAAGATATTTATAGGCAATCATTTGTGATTGCTAAGTATGGCAGACAGTTGAAAGATAAGAGCAGAGCAGAAGGTGTATAGTATTGAGCCATTAGTAGAAGGTCTATGCGACAAAGTAGAGAGTATATTCTATTCATTGGAACTAATCAAGATAGAAGGTCTACATGTAGTTCACCAAGATCAAGATATAGTATGTATCTATTATAGATATGCATGCTTGGATTAGTTTTTGGAGGAGAGTTAAAAATGTTCGATTAAGAGTGCATGATGTAATTCAACATGAGAAGAAAGTATTAGTTAATTTGGTGGAGCCGATAGTGTGAAGTGATGCGTCTACTCATATTGAGTTGGGCGGTCTTGTTTTGTGTTGCGTGATTAGTATATCTGACTAAGATATTATTAGAGAGTTGTATTGTTTCTCTAATATGATTTCAAGATGGTTCTAATAGGCCGACTTGATTATATCATTTAGATGAAAGATATTTATAGGAAATCATTTGTGATTGCTAAGTATGAAAAATAGTTGAAAGATAAGAGCAGAGCAGAAGGTGTATAGTATTGAGCCATTAGTAGAAGGTCTATGTGACAAAGTAGAGAGTATATTCTATTCATTGGAACTAATCAAGATAGAAGGTCTACGTGCAGTTCACCAAGATCGAGATATAGTGTGTATCTATTATAGATATGCATGCTTGGATTAGTGTTTGGAGGAGAGTTAAAAATGTTTGGTTAAGAGTGCATGATGTAATTCAACATGTGAGAAGAAAGTATTAGTTAGTTTGGTGGAGCCAATAGTGTGAAGCGATGCGTCTACTCATATTGAGTTGGGCGGTCTTGTTTTGTGTTCCGTGCTTAGTATAGCCGACTAAGATATTATTAGAGAGTTGTATTATTTCTCTAATATGATTTCAAGATGGTTCTAATAGGATGACTTGATTATATCATTTAGATGAAAGATATTTATAGGCAATCATTTGTGATTGCTAAGTATGGCAGACAGTTGAAAGATAAGTGCAGAGTAGAAGGTGTACAATATTGAGCCATTAGCAGAAGGTCTATGCAAAAAAGTAGAGAGTATATTCTATTCATTGGAACTGATCAAGATAGAAGGTCTACGTGTAGTTCACCAAGATTGAGATATAGTGTGTATCTATTATAGAGAAGGTTGGAACTTTCACCCCTTTGAGTAGTGTGCTCATAGATAGTGTGTCCTCACCCCTAAAAGGGTTAATTGTAAATGACTCCTAATAGGGTCTGACCCTTGACCAGGTCACTATACTTAATGCACTATAAAGATCAACTCCTAACAGGTTTGTAAGATATTCTAACAGGGATCATAATACTCTAGTATAGTTTATAGTGGGTGCTAGTTCCCACTGAGGTTTTTACCTATTTGAGTCTCCCCATAACCAAAATTATGGTGTTGTGTTAAGTGTTATTATATTGTGTTTATGCTTAATGTTATTCTGTATTGAATTAGATAAAGAATTGAATCTTGTAGATAACTGATTCACCCCACCCTCTTAGTTATCTCTTAGGACTATTCCAAACAAAGGATTCAATCCTTCTACAATCCTTATCAATTTGAAATTAATGAATTGTTCCTTAAGAAATAAAGCATACACCAGTGACGGTGATGTGCATGCCATAACTTCTGGAATTAATTCAGTTATCTGATCAACCATTCTTTTCAATAATTTGATTTGATCTATTTTTTACTCCAATTGATGAACTTTCTCATTAATGGTTCATTTCAAATTTTCTTTTTCTAACTTCCATTGTGCTCTTTCCCATAAAAATTGTTGATACAAACTCAACCCTGCAGTTAGGGGTGTAGATAGGTCTGGTGGTGGCATGGGTTCTTGATTGAAAATGTCAGTCCATCCTGGTGCAAGCTGAGGGGTTTTTATTTTATTTTCATGTGTGGAGGACTTCCCTTTCCACACAATAGTAGTTTTTACTAGATTATCCCCTTGATAGGATTCAACTACCCTAGCCAGTGTGTCCAACCCATCCTTATTAATTTGTTCTAGCACCTCTTCAATAATATCCTTATTGAGTTCAAGGAATTCATTAGAAGGTAAATCTTTTGAGTCATTAGGAATATCTTGTCTAATAGAGTCATCAACAAACTCCTCTAGTTCTTCAGAATCTTCATCACTATCAATGAGGATATAGTCAACATTAGGGTTAACTTTTGCTTCTAAATTCTTATTATGGAAAATAGTGTCAATGTTTGCATTTTCTTGAAACATTGCCTCAAAAGTGGATCTCTCCATAGATTAAAAGGATTCTATATTAACATTTTGAATAGGAGACTCAACATCCTTGTTGATGTTTGCGGAAATCCTTACACTTCTTCTAGCAAGGGTTTTGGAAGAGCATGGAGGATTCTTGTGTTTGCTCCTGCTAGTAGACATTTCCTCTGTAGCTGCTACAGGAGGTTTTTTGGTGTTTCTTCCTCATGTGAGGGAAATTTTTTTTCTGATTTGTCACTATCATTCTCCTTACTAGGCTACTACTCTAGAATTACTTCTTCCATTTCCATGGTTTTGCCTTTGTCTTTCCTGGAGGTAGACCTAGTCTTTACAATTATCGGGTTTCAGGATTAACATCAGTTTTCTTGCTTTTACTTTTCTTTCTACTAGAAATAGGAGTACCAATATCACAAGTTCTCTTCCTAGGTGGTTTAGGGTTAGAGGAAGAAGATTCAGGAATCATTCCTATTCTTTGAAAAATTGTACAAAACCCTGTGGTTGTGTTCTCCCTTCTTCCTATACCCTGGCCTCTAGGGCCAACCATTCTAGGCTCTATTTCATTCATTTTAAAAAATTCATCCCAAGTCCCTGTTTGGTGTAGGAGCACCCACAATAAACTCAACAAATACAGTTCATCAAAGTGTTAAGAACATCTAGTTAGGTTAGATCTTCCATCTAGGAATATAGACCAAGTTGTAAGACCTAATTCCAAGATTGGCATAACTATAAGCCCTTGGTCAACTATGGTCAAAGGTCATTAAAAGGCCTAGAAACTTAGGATTTTTTTTATTTTCATGCTTTTAATGCTTTAGATCCATGTTGGATCAATAGATTAGGTCTATACCAAGTTTGGTCTCCTAGTATGCAAAAATTGCAACAATGTTGTAAAAGTTGCTTAACAACTTTGACAACTTTTGCCAAAAGTTGTAACCAAAGCCCCCAATGGTCAAATGGTTTGAAATTAGGTTGTAACCTATGGGGCACACCTTCATAAGCCCTTTTAGGTGGGTGGAAGATAAGACATGTAATTTTGGCAATTCAAATCAATAAAATATCAACATTTCTCTGCAAATTCTGAGGAGAATTGAAGTGTATGGATGGGTACAGATAGGAGGGTATGAAATTGTGAAACCAAAAGTTGAATCCCTGAATCTACTTTCATTTTCACCAAGTCTCATGTTCTAATCTTTCTTAGTTTGTGAGATATCTAGTTTTTAGTGAGACTACCTGGATTGAAGGCTTAAAACCAGGGTTTCCAATAGGGCTTGGTTGTTTGGACCAATTCCACCATGGGAAATTGATGCCCCTTGGTGGAATTCAACCTTGGAAAATTTATTTTCATATTGTGTAGGTTAGAAGTGTGGATTTGCAGGGGAGTGGGTTTGCCGTTATGCCCTAGGTGTACATCTCTATGTGTGCACCAGTCTGTGACTTAGAACAGTTACCATAACTACCAGTTGGAGATTCATCAAGACTCAAAAATATGGATTCTAAGTTCTTTTACATATCCTCACATGCTCCCACAATTGGTTTAGGCATTGGCTTGGGAGAAAGAGCACCCATAGTTCAATTGGAGTCCTAATTAGGCCTAATAGCCTGGTCTAGTTGAGATGTTTCAGTCTCATTCATTGGACTTCACATCTTGGTGTTTGGATATGTTTTGTAAAGCCCAAAATGGTTTCAAAATCTCCAACCTATTTCATCTCTCATGTGGAAGTATTTTGACTTATGATCAAAATTCCTTCTAGGAAAGGCTACAAGCCTAGTCTTTGGTTTGTGAAGCAACTAGTATGTATGGGTTGCTTGTAAGTGAAAGAGCCATTGGAACTAAAAAAATAAGACCTAAATAGGCCAAAATAGTTATTTTAGGCTACCCTTGGTCTTGTGAGTCATTTCATAGGGTTTGGTTGCTTATTGGATTAAGGAAACTCCTTAGTAACCCTTGGTCATTGGTGTCTAGAACTTTGTGAAACCTAGTGATTAGGTTAACCTTGGATCTTGGGGTTGTGATAACCTCATTTCTTGTTCATTATATAATTGGTATAAGTGTAGGGCACTTGACTTTTAGACTTTGGTGTACTTGATACCCAACTCTTGCCAATTGCTCATTGTTTCAGGCTTCCGACTACCCACTTTGCATCAAGTGGTATCAGAGCTATGTCTACTCTTGAAGATGAAGAGATCCCTGCAAGGGTCACAAATAGTAAATTAGACAAGATGGTGATAGAACAAAGGGCTACAAACACAACCTTAACTAAGAGGCTTCAAGAACTTGAAAAGAAGCTAGACAAAGAAAAGGAAGGTGGGTCTAAAAATGAAGAGGAGAGTGAAGAGGAGGAAGATAATCCTAACCAATACATCCCTGCAGACCAAAGTACCTTCATTGATTCCTTAAAGTCCATGGGGAGAAGAACCATGGAGGAAAAGATAGACTTTCCAGTCTTCAATGGCAAGATGAATGCAGATTTAGCCTTGGATTGGGTAGAGGCTTTGACAACATTCTTTGAATGTGAGGACATCCCTGAAAAGTAGAGGGTAAAGATAGCAAGATCCAAGTTGAAGGGAGAAACCCTAACTTGGTGGAACTTCATCCAAATAAAGAGGGTGAAGAATGGGAAGAGCATGATCAACTCATGGAATAGGATGATAGCCCTGATTAAAGAGACATATGTGCCTAAAGACTATGGGGTACAACTCCATAGGAGGAAGAAAACTTTGAAGAAAAAAGACATGGATGTAGGCTCATACACTGAGGAGTTCCTAAAATTATGTATGAAGACAAATGTGATAGAAGATGAAGAAGAAAAGCTAGCAAGATACATGAATTATTTGAAAGTATCCACTGAAGAGGAACTAAGCCTACACTGCCCTACCATAGTCAATAAGTGCTATCAAATGGCACTCAAGGTAGAGGAGAAATGGAAAAGAAAACATGAGTTTGGAAAAGGGAAGATTAATGACAATGGGAAGAAATTTAGAGGCAAAGGAAACTCTTGGAATAAGGGATATAATAGTGGCAGAAACAACAAGACCCTTGACCAAGGAGACAAAGAAAATAGTGACTCAAATTCAAGAGGAAACTATAGAGGAAGGAGGCCCTTCAATAGAGGAAGAAAAAACTTTGGAAGAGGTAATGGACCATTGAAATGTTTTTATTGCAATCAGATGGGACATCATGTAGGAAGATTCCCTGAGAAGAGGAATAACAACAATCAAGGTGAGAGGAGAGCATAATTGATCCAAGAAGACAAACAAGAAGACAATGCTGACACTAGAGACTTGGAACCAGAGGAAGGAGTATGTTTGATGATGAGGTAGGTCTTCCTTCAAGTGCCACAAAACCAAGAGCCTCCACAAAGGAAGAACCTCTTCAAGACAAAGATCAAATGTCATGGAAAGGTATGTAATCTACTTATAGATTCTAGTTCAACTAAAAATTTATTATTTTGTGAAATGGTTCAAAAGTTAAACCTCCCTAATAAGCCACACCCTTGCCCCTATCATGTCTCTTGGCTAACAAAAGGCCAACAAACTCTAGTGACAGAACAAGCATGGATAGAGTTCTCAATTGCAGATTTTAAGGACAAAATCCTTTGTGATGTGGTTGAAATGGATTCCTCACACATCCTTCAAGGTAGGCCCTAGCAATTTGATGTAGATGCCATACACCATTGTAGGAAGAACACCTACTCCATCACCAAGGATGGAATAACTTTTACCATGAAGCCCCTGCTTGATAGCAAGTCTGAAAAAGAACCTACTGTCATCATCATGGGAGAGAAAGAAATGTTAAAAACATTAAAGGAACCTAATACTAAAGCCTTTTTCCTAATCTCCAAACCCAAAGACAACATGAAGTCTGACCAAAAAGATCCTATACCAAGAGAAGCCATGAAATTGCTAGAAAAGTATAGAGATGTCACTGCTAGTGACCTACCCACAAGCCTCCCTCCCTTAAGAGATATCAGTCACCAAATTGACTTGATACATGGTTCCTCTCTGCTTAACAAGGCCCCATATAAAATGACACCATTGTAGCATTCAAAGATTGCAAAGAAATTTGGAGAACTATTGGAAAGAGGACTCATTCAAAAGAGTCTCAGTCCATGTGCAGTACCATCAGTTCTAGCCCCTAAAAAGGATGGAAAATGGAGGTTATGTACTAACAATAGGGCCCTCAACAAGATCACCATAAGATATAGATTCCCCATGCCAAGGATTAAGGATCTATTGGATCAACTAGGAGGTTCTTGCTACTTCACCAAGATAGACTCAAAGTCTAGATATCATCAAATTAGAATCAAACTAGGAGATGAATGGAAAACAACATTCAAGACTACTCAAGGTTTGTTTGAATGGTTAGTAATGCCCTTTGGCTTAAGCAATGCCCCTAGCACTTTTATGAGGCTTATGAATGAGATATTCATTGATTTTATTGGTGAATTTGTTTTTTTTTACCTTGATGACATACTAATATTCAGTCATAGCAAGGAAGACCATCTTGAACATGTGGAACAGGTATTAAGAAGACTTCATCAACACAAGTTGGTAATCAACTTGGACAAGTGCATGTTTATGAGGAAGGAACTTGTGTTCCTAGGATTTGTGATCTCACAAGGTACTCTCAAGATGGATCCTGAGAAGGTAGAAGCAATCATAAACTAGCCTCCTCCAAAGAACCAAGGTGATGTAAGAAGCTTCCATGGACTTGAAACTTTCTATAGAAAGTTCATAAAAAATTTTAGTTGTGTATGTGCACCAATGCTTGAAATCATTAAAGGAGGAAAGAAGACTAAGTTTATGTAGACAAAAGAAGAAAATGATGCATTCCAATACTTGAAGAATAGGGTTTCCCAATATCCTATCTTGGTCCTCCCTGATTTCAACAAAGTCTTCACTGTGGAGACATATGCTAGAAATTTGGCTATTGGCACAGTCCTAAGTCAGGAAGGTAAAGTAGTTGCCTTTTTCTCAGAGACACTAAATGAGGCCAAAATGAAATAATCTACATATGACCTAGAGCTTTATGCCATGGTCCAAGCCCTCAAGAAATGGAGGCTCTATTTTATCCCAAAGGAATTTGTGGTATACACTGATAACCATGCATTAAGTTTCCTTAATTCAAAAGAAAAACTCTCTGTCAGACATCTGAAATGGGTAGAATAGTTGTAGGACTACACCTTCAACATCAAGCATAAGAAAGGTTTAACAAACAAAGTTTTTCATGCCCTTAGTAGGAGCATTGGTCTGATTGAAGAAATACAACTACAAAGTGTAGGAGTTGAGTCTCTCAAACTCCTATACCCTGATGACCTTGAATTTGCGAAAATATATCAAATTTGTACAAAGATGGTTGGAAGATACCATACTGACTTTTTAGAATATCTAATTCAGAATGGACTCCTATTCAAAGGAGCTCAACTATGTATACCAAAATTTTCAATGAGGATAAACATAATTAGGGAAAAGCACTGTGGTGGCCTAGGAGGGCACTTTTGCATTGATAAGACATCAGACATGGTGAGGAGAAGTTATTTTTGGCCTAAAATGAACATTTATGTTAAGAAGTTCATATAAACTTGCACAATATGTCAGCAAGGTAAAGGTGTTTCAACTAATCAAGGACTATATCAACCCTTACCAATTCCTTCTAGACCATGGGAGTCCATCTCAATGGATTTTGTAATGGGGTTGCCTAAAACAAAGCAAGGCTTTGACAGTGTTTTTGTAATAGTGGATAGGTTTAGCAAAATGGTCCATTTTGTACCATGTAAAAGCACAAATGATGCTTCCCACATTGCTCATCTTTTCTTCAAAGAGGGAGTCAGGATCCATGGTCTACCTCAGTCAATTGTATTTGACAAGGATGTAAAGTTCCAAGGCCATTTTTGGAGGACACTCTTCAAGAAATTGGGAACAAATCTAACCTATAGCTTTGCCTATCACCCACAAACAGATGGGCAGACTGAGGTAGTAAAAAGATCCCTAGGCAATCTCCTAAGATGCCTAACCAAACAATATGCTCAAAGTTGGGATACACTACTGCCCCAGGTAGAGTTTGCATTTAATGATTCCATGAACAGGTCAACCGGCAAAACTCCATTCCAAGTAGTATATGTTCTTCATCCCAAAGGACCATTAGACCTGATAGAACTACCATCTGACTTCAAAGTCAGTGCTCAAGGCCAAGAACTAGCAGAACTCATCACAAAGGTGTAGCATGAGGTCAAAGAAGCATTGCAAAGATCCAGTTTGAAGTACAAGGAACATGCTGATAAGAGAAGAAGGGAGATCCACTTCAAAGTGGGAGACAAGGTTTGGGCATTTCTGAGGAAAGAGAGACTACCTAAGGGTAGATACTCTAAACTTCATATGAAGAAAGTAGGATCCTATAGTATACTCAATAAAATGGGTGACAATGCTTATGAGATTTCTCTTCCCCCACCCTTGCAAATCTCTCCAATATTCAATGTTGCAGACCTCACCCCCTACAAAGCTAAAATAGATTCAATGAATGAGCAAGGCGAGGAAACAAACATCAATTATGAAGACTATGTCACAAACCTTCCTCAAAGAAAACTAGTAGAGTTGGAAGAAATATTGGACACCAAGTTGTTGAAGAAAACTAGAACCAAGAAGTATATGCAATATTTAGTCAAATGGAAAGGGCTCCCCAACATAGATGCAACTTGGTTGACCAAAGACCAAATCAAACAACATGGGAATTTGGTGGAATAGTTAACCTCAAGTAGGAAATTGAGTTTTAAAACTTAAGGGGAGTATGGTGTAGGAGAAATCACAATAAACTCAACAAATATAGCTCATCAAAGTCCTAAGAACATCTAGTTAGGTTAGATCTTCCATCTAGGCATATAGACCAAGTTGTAAGACCTAGTTCCAAGATTGGCATAACTATAAGCCCTTGGTCAACTATGGTCAAAGGTGGTTAAAAGGCCTAGAAACTTAGGATTTTTTTTATTTTCATGCTTTTAATGCTTTAGATCCATGTTGGATCAATAGATTAGGTCTAGACCAAGTTTGGTCTCCTAGTATGCAAAAATTGCAACAATGTTGTAAAAGTTGCTTAACAACTTTGACAAATTTTTCCAAAAGTTGTAACCAAAGCCCCCAATTGTCAAATGGTTTGAAATTTGGTTGTAACCAATGGGATAAACCTTTATAATCCCCTTTAGGTGGGTGGAAGGTAAGACATGTAATTTTGGCAATTCAAATCAGTAAAATATCAACATTTCTCTACAAATTACGAGGAGAATTGAAGTGTACAAATGGGTACAGATAGGAGGGCATGAAATTGTGAAACCAAAATTTGAATCCCTAAATCTACTTTCATTTTCACCAAGTCTCATGTTCTAATCTTTCTTAGTTTGTGAGATATCTAGTTTTCAGTGAGACTGCCTGGATTGAAGGCATAAAACCAGGGTTTCCAATAGGGCTTGGTTGTTTGGACCAATTCCACCATGGGAAATTGATGCCCCTTGGTGTAATTCAACCTTGGACAATTTATTTTCATATTTTGTAAGTTAGAAGTGTGGATTTGCAGGGGAGTGGGTTTTCCGTTATGCCCTAGGTGGACATCTCTATGTGTGCACCAGTCTATGACTTAGAATAGTTACCATAACTACCAGTTCGGGATTCATCAAGAATCCAAAATCTGGATTCTGATTTATTTTACATATCCTCACATGCTCCCATAATTGGTTCAGGCATTGGCTTGGGAGAAAGAGCACCCATAGTGCAATTGGAGTCCTAATTAGGCCTAATAGACTGGTCTAGTTTAGATGTTTTAGTCTCATTCATTGGACTTCACATCTTGGTGTTTGGATATGTTTTTTAAATCCAAAAAGGGTGTTAGAATCTCCAACCTAGTTCATCTCTCATGTGGAAGTATTTTGACTTATGATCAAAATTCCTTCTAGGAAAGGCTACAAGCCTAGTCTTTGGTTTGTGAAGCAACTAGTATGTATGGGTTTCTTGTAAGTGAAAGAACCATTAGAACTAAAAAAATAAGACCTAAATAGGCCAAAATAGTGATTTTAGGCTACCCTTGGTCTTGTGAGTCATTTCATAGGGTTTGGTTGCTTATTGGGTTAAGGAAACTCCTTAGTAACCCTTGGTCATTGGTGTCTAGAACTTTGTGAAACCTAGTGATTAGGTTACCCTTGGATCTTGGAGTTGTGATAACCTCATTTCTTATTCATTCTACACTTGGGATAAGTGTAGGGCACTTGACCTTCATACTTTGGTGTACTTGATACCCAACTCTTGCCAATTGCTCACTGTTTCAGGCTTCCGACTACCCACTTTGCATCACTATCATTTTCTTATTCAATTCTCTTTCCACAATTAGTTTAATTAAGCAATGATGAGAAACTGACTGATCTTTTCCTAACTAAACCAAAGAAGCTTGTTTTTTCACAATATCAAATAAAATGTTAGGTAAATTTACTGGTCTGTTGTTGTAGCATAGATTGCTCAGTATTTTTAAATGCAGATCGTGTAGATATTTGTAGCGCCCTTAACAGGTAAAATACTATATGATAAATGTAGCTAGCTAGATATAGTCCAAGGGTAATGACACCCTTGAAGTGCCTTTCTTTTTGTCAATTTCTAACCATTAATCACTATGCAAGGTGAATTGTGCCCTAGCTAAGTGTAAATCAAGGCCCTTAGTCGATTTCTCACCTTCTTGTGGCAACCCTATCACTTCCACCACAATGTCTTCTGTGAATTCAATTCTCAATCCTTTTACCACTAGAAACCCATTATGTGGAGTATTTAAAAATTGTAGAGCAATTTCCTCATCAAAACCGTTGAGGCTCAGATAGTAATTTAACCAACCTTTTCTTGAGAACATTTCACAGCTGGATGAATCTCCTAGTAAAACTATGTGATCAGTTGGCTCATGCCTCTATAGATCACCCCCCATTTTTAGACATACAATTTTTGTAGAATCTTTTTATAGAAGCACCAAAATGGCAAATCAAGATTCAAAATTTTACAGACTCAAAGTGTTGCAGACGAGAACAACAAAGTACAAAATGTTATTTACTCCGGGTAATTAAAAACATTTTAATGCATGATTTTTCATAATACATTCAC
The DNA here is from genome assembly GCA_027943335.1 of Chamaecyparis obtusa. NCBI lineage: Eukaryota > Viridiplantae > Streptophyta > Pinopsida > Cupressales > Cupressaceae > Chamaecyparis > Chamaecyparis obtusa. Next base: position 2,221,055 of record BSBK01000373.1, on the reverse strand, counting down.
TCATGTCAAGGCCTACCACCCCGAACACGACACGAACAAATCATCATAAATTAAACTCAAATTTTAATTTCTTTCAATCATGATGATGCAATCATAGAATGATAGGTTGTTTAAAACATGACGACAATCATCTCGAAAAGACAAGAAATGAATTTTCATCCTTTACATGCTAATGTTTAAGTAATTTTTTAAAATATGGAATATTCCCCTCCCCCCAACTAAGTTTAAGGCATGGGTCCCACAAGGCCAAGATGTGCAAGAGTTAAAATTAAAAAAACATGTAATCCTAATAAAAATGAATAAAATAAAATATGTACAAAGGTATGTGTCACAAACTGGTAAGCTCTATAGGAAGAGTGTTCTGAAATATGACATGTACTGATGGAGTGATGCAATTGTGTAGAAAAAATGGTAGAGAGAGGAGCTGAGGTGAATTTTTATTATGGAGAAATAATTTCACATAAAGTGAAATGTTTATTATGGAGTCCTTGATAGAAATCAAGGACTAGTGGAAATCTGGGTGGAAGAACTAGATACTTATGTTGTAGGAGTGTTGATGGAACTATTGCAGGAAGTATTCATGACTCACTGGTTTGTGATAAATCTTGAGTTGATGACCATTGACAAGAAATTTGAACCATACGGGATCAATAGTAGATAGCTGAACTACTCCATTTTCAAACACTAAGACTATCTCATAAGGTCCTAGCCACCATGTTTTAAATTTACATGGGGTATGCTAGTAGCATGAGTCATATAGCAGTGCCCAATCACCAATTGAAAATTTCTTTTCCTTGATGGACTTGTCATGCTAGCAAAGTGAAGTGTAGATTTCTGATACTCATCCAGCCCATTCAACTCCAATATCCACTCCTCTTGTGCTCTGGTAAGGTTAATGTCTAATTCCAATGTTTCCCTGAGAGTCTTATGCTAAAAATAAATAGGCATAGATGCATATTTTCCATAAACTAGCTCAAAAGGGGTAAAAGTAGTTGTTGTTTTCCATATCATTCTATAAGCCCAAATGGCTTCAGGAAGGCAAGTAGCCTAGTCCTTCTTATGAATAGAAACTATTTTGGTTAGAATGGCTTTAATTTCCTGATTTGTTATCTCTGTCTATCCATTGGTTCGAGGATGGTATAGTGAAGATTTACCATGTCTCACTGTGTATTCATCTATCAATTCTATGATAAGATTAGAGGTAAACTATGCACCTTGATCTATGACTATCTCACAAGGTACTCCAAACCTGGTAAAGATATATTCATATAGAAATTCTACTACTTTATGATCTCTGGCATGCTGCATTGCTTTAGCTTATATCCATTTTGTGGCATAGTTAGAACACACTAAGATATATGACTTACCATGAGAAGATGACTCGATGGGTCCAACAAAATTGATGTCCCATTTGTCAAATGGTGTAACCACCACCTAAGGTTGCAAGGGCATTTCATTTGACTTAGCTGGGCATCCCATGTGCTGGCATCTGTCATAGTTCCTTGCATGCTTAGTTGCATCCTTATGTAAGGTAGGCCAATATTATGCTATCGTCGGGATTTTATATACTATCCTCTTTGCTGCAAAATGGCCACCACATGACTCATCATGACAAGCCCTAAGAATGTCATCAGTCTCATCCTCTTCAACACATCTTTTGGTGATCTGATTAGGACCTGTGTAGAACATAAATCCCGAGATCCATGAGAAATTGAAACTTTTCTCAACCAGAAGTTGATGTTCTTTAGGCGAGAAATGAGGTGGTGTCCTTCCTATAACAAGGTAGTTTTCTATGTCAGCATACCATGGATTGATAGTATCAATAGAGAATAGGTTCTCATCAAGGAAGCTATCATAAATTTTTTCAGGATCATCTAGAACTTTTAATCTAGATAAGAAGTCAGCCACCACATTAGCCTTGCCTGGTTTATCAATGATTTTCACATCAAACTCCTGCATAAGGAGTAACCATCTTTCCAACCTGCTAGTGATGGCAAGCTTGTTCATCAAGTATTTGATGGATGAATGATCAATGTATAAAAATACTTCATAACTAGTGATGTAATGCATGAATTTATTGAGGGCATAGAATAGTGCTAGCAATTATTTTTTAGTGAAAGTATAGTTCAGTTTAGTACCTTGTAAGTTTTTACTAATATAATAAATAACATGCTTAACTGTACCTTCCTTTTTTCATAACACCACTCCAATGGCATATTCAGAAGCATCAATGTGAATATGAAATGGTAGCTTTTAATCAAGTCCTCTGAGGATAGGCATATTTGTCAGAACATCTTTTAGCTGCTAAAATGACAATTCATAGTCACTTGTCCATTCAAACTCCGCTTCTTTCTTCAACATGGTGTACAATGGGGCTTCAATTTGGCTAAAGTCTTTGATGAATCTCCTGTAGTAACCAGTGTGACCAAGAAAAATCTTGACATCCTTCTATTTGACTCGTGTTGGAAGTGTACTGATGACCTCTATCTTTGTAGGATCAACTTGAATTCCAAAGGATGAAAGGTAATGTCCTAAAACAACTCCCTCTTCCATAATCATGTAGCACTTATCACAGTTAAGTAAGAGGTTATATTCTTGACATCTTTTGAGAACTTTCTCAAAGTTAGCATCTACCTCCTCAAATGTAGTTCTGTATGTAGTGAAGTCATCCATATATATTTCAACACAGTCAGTAGAAATATTAGAGAAAATATTGATTACTGCTCTCTAGAAAGTAGTAGGTGCATTGCACAATCCAAATGGAAAGACTAAATAAGAAAATTTTCCCCAAGGATAGGTGAATGTCATCTTATCCTGGTCTTCTGGTGATATTTGGATTTGGTTATAGCCACTAAAGCCATCTAGAAATGAGAAATACTTTTTACCAGTGAGATTTTCAAGTACTTGGTCAATGAAAGGTAAGAGAAAGTGATCCTTTTTATTGGCTTTGTTACGATCCCTATAATCCACACAAAATATCCATTTCCCTCCTTTCTTTGGAACACTCACTAAAGGAGAAACCCACTAACTATCGGAAATAGGATATATATAAAACCATCACTAAGGAGTTTTTGTAACTCTGTCTTCACTATATCTCTTAGAGTAGGGTTAATTCTTCTTTGGGCTTGTCTAATTGGCTTGAACTTAGGACTTATGTAAATCCTATGGGTGCAAAGTTTAGGATCTAATCCCTTCATGTCAGTATAGTTCCATGCAAAGGCTCTCTGAATTTCTTGCAAAAGTTGGAGAAGACTGGTCATCTGAGATGTAGTGAGATTCTTAATTACATTCAACTCCCCGCCTAAGGAAATTTAGACCCTTTTTACTTTGTCCAACATCATAATTTTTGCAAATGTTGGTGACTTTATCTCATAAGGTAACACGGTATGGTTGTAATTGTCATGCCCCGCAAGGGAATCGGGGAAGAGAACAAAGATTCTCTTTGTTAAAGAAAACCTAAGTAATAATTTATGAAAAATTTTGAACTTTAAAAAGAATTATGTAATCAAAACTTAAACTTAGATTCCTTCCAAGGTTCCCTTTTCATTTTAAATGCATGATTCATTCAAATCCATTAAGTAAACTAACAACAAGATTTAATTCTCAAAGCAAACTGCATCATATCTTTAAGAAATACAAAATATTTTCATTTCAGCTTTCCATTTAAAAATCATCTATGAACAATGTAACTTATAAAATTTATCCAACTCATTTGATACATTAAAATATACTACATTTGGTTTTTCAATAGCTTCACTTAAACAACAATAATGAAAGCATGTTACATAATTTGGAATGTTATAAAATCCTTTTCCTTTCCAACATACATCTTAAACATAAAGTTCACATTTCCCTTTTCCCTTCTTCCTAAGTCTACCCGTTCCAATTACATCATTTTGAAATACATTACTGATTACATTGCATTCAAATCCTCATAAGAGGTAACAAGATTATGCATCGTGAAATATAATCACAAGGCCTTCATTCTTCAAATCTGGTACATAAGCAAGCATGAATCTTCAAGCATGTATCTGCAAAAGATACCTCGATAAAAATGTTTACCACCCAACCACATGGATACCTATAAGGCCCACTCCCCCATGCTAGGAGATAAACACCAAGGTCCACAAAGAAGGAATAGCTAGGCCAAACCTAGAGTTGGGTAATCTTTCCCAAAATAGCAAATGAAAAGAGAGTCAAAGTATAGATCTTTCCCAAAAGGTTCTAAGGCTTGGGTAGAAACTCTAAGCAACAACCTAAGTGAGTGTCATCGCATAGCCCTCACCCCTTGGGTTGTCCTGGTACTAGCCACTTTGGGCCCCGGCCCCCAAGTAGGCACATGCGGGATCGAATGCCTTTCGTACAGACAAGTGCCATTCGATCGTACCTACGCATAGGTACCTTCTCCCACTCCCATCCATAGCCTTTACTAGCACTAATGGCATGGGCGAGGCACATTTAATCTTTTTAATGTTTTAACCCATTCCCATCAGTTTAATTAAATTTTCACTTGTTAAATAACTCTTCAGTCGAATATCCTGGTTCTAGCCACTTTAGGGCCCCGGCCCCGCACTGAGAGCCACTCACTAGGTGTCGTTAGGTTTTCTACCCTCAACCCATACATCACAATTACATCATACACATAGTAGAAGCACATTGTAAACACATTTGAAAACTGTTACAAGGAATTGGAAATAATAGGATAGTTATATATGTTTAGAGAAATTAAGTACGTTTAAGAATGTTTCAAACGTCTTGACTCTAAACCCTAAACTACTCCTTACAAACATTCTATCTCAATAAAGGCATCTAAATGTACTGAAAATAATCTCCACTAAACAAGGAATGAACAATCTTCAGGTTTATACAAAATTTCTTTCTAAACCTAAAACCTGGCTAATCCTGAAAATTGACTAAGTCTAATTTAATTAAAAATCTAAAATTTAAAAGTTACCACTTAACTCCTAGGAACCTGAAACCTATTCCAATGGATTCAAAGGGTACCTAATCCCTTTATACAAGTATAACTTAAAGTATAAGAAATTAAAGTACGTAAACTTATACTTTAATGTTGTAATTGTATAAAGTCTGAATCCTATTTTCCTCGGTTAGCACACTACCGACCTAGCTCGGTTAACACACTACCGACCTAGCTCAGTTGACACACTACCGACCTAGCTCGGTTGACACATTACCGACCTAACTCGGTTGACACATTACCGACCTAACTCGGTTAACACATTACCGACCTAACTCGGTTCACACATTACCGACCTAACTCGGTTCACACATTACCGACCTTACTCGGTTAACACATTACCGACCTAACTCGGTTAACACTGAGCCGACCTAACTCGGTTAACACATTACCGACCTTACTCGGTTAACACACTGAGCCGATTGGAACTGCAGAGAATGACTGTCAACTTTGTCTTGCGGGTAAAACTGGGTGTTATGGGGACTAAGGTTGCCTAATATGAGCACAACCCATTTGAGATATCCCAGTTTCCCTTCAGAAACGGTCCATCAATCCTCCCTACCTATCTAACAAATATATTCTAGATCTGGGAAAAGAAAGGGTGGCACATAGATAGACATGAAACAGTAAGGTTGCAACAAAAGTTCTAAAATCTGGAAGCATTCATAATACATCCAGTGACAGTAAAATACACTACTCTACCAGATCAAAACCACTTCTACCCTTCCAGGGAGGTTTCACCACAGTGAACATACAAACATTCATAAAATAACTTTCCACAAACACATTTCAAATACATAGAAAATAAAGCATATATATATATTTTGCAACCATAGCACAATATACAGAAACTTTTCCAGAAATCTAGATTTTACATTCATTCTACAAGATAAATCTACTTCTCAGGATGGATTCCAACCTGGAGTCCTGCGAAGACCAGTTGGAGAAGAAGGAAGATCAAACCCTCTCCAATGTTTCCAACACTCCTTGAATCCCTTTGCTCACAATCTTCCAGCCTCTACCCGTAACAATCCAAATGCCAAACTCACAGGATAAATTTTCTACCACAATAATAATAATAATAATAATCCTCTTCTCCCAACTCCTTTTACACAGGAAATCTTTCCTGTAAATAGGATGGAGGAGGTGGTTGCACAGGTAATCCAACTGGTACAACCATCTCAACTATCCATCCGTTAAAGAGATGGTTTTGAAAACTCATTCCCGAAAAGGGATAAATAAACTTGTGTGTGAGTGATTTACACCTTCATGAAATAACAAGATTTAAAGAGAATTTACACTATTCAAAGCAAACTAATCTAAATAATGCACAATTAATCTAAATATCTCATGGTTCTCTAAAATAAAGTGGTAAATGAGGCTCTCAGCTGCAAATCCTCACTAGTGACACTCTAATTATGAGAATTGAACTAAGAATGATATGCAAAATAGATCTAATTATCAAATTCTAGCTCTATTTGATAAGAAAATCTCTAAAATGATCAACAATTAAGCTAAAATATCAATGAAAATGCTAAGTGAGTGGTGTGGATGCAAATTGCAAGAGCTTTGCTGCAATTCAAAGATATGGAGTGGATGATTAATGCCTCAAAATGCCTTCTATTTATAAGATTTTCCCAAGGGTAGGGGGTAGAGTGAGATAACCATGGTTATGCTTGGGTAAGGTCAATTGGCTTTGCTTTGTCCCTAAATTGGGGGACAAACATTTAAATGGTTTCAAAAGGCTGGACCATTTCAACAAAAGTGAGTGATTTGTGTCCATTTTGTCTCCTTTTTCCTTTGTTGAGAGAATTTCATATTTATTAATTAATTAAAGTAATTAAATTTAGCCATGAAGGGTAAGAGGTTCATTTTGATTTTTCATTTCAACCACTATGTCATTAATTGAATTTAATCAATTTCTTAGTGTTTTTCCCCTTTTCAAGCCTTATTTAATCATTTAATCATTTAATTGAATTTTCCTTTGATTTGAATTGCCTTTGTTCCATTTATGTTATTTTTCATGCTATTTTGATGACTTGATGCACCTTTTGATTGATTTAAGCCTTTGCCAATTTTCCATGTCTACAAATGCCCCTCTTTGAGTCGATGTGCGAAGAACACCGATTCAAAGATTCCCTTAGTATGATGATTTGATTCAGGTCCTGGTTCTGATATGCCTCTGATCGTTCTGATTGATGTACTTCCTGATGATGATGATGTGCCTCTGATGATGGTGCTGATATGATTCTAATGCCTCTGATATGATATGGGTCCTGGTTTGATGATAGGTCCTGGGTTCACTGATAAAGGTCCTGGGTTAATTGATTGCTGATACATTGATAGATTTGATATGATGACAGATTTGATATGATGATAGATTTGATATGAAACTGATATGCAATTGATTTGCCTCCTGATATGATACTTGATATGATATGCTATGATATGATATGATATGATATTGATATGATATGATATGCCCCACTGATAAATGTTTTTGATGTGATGCTCATTTTGATACTCTGATGCCCCCTCAGAAATAAAACATATTGAGTCCTTGATTTGAACGAGTTTGAGTAGTTGGAATATGTTTTGATTTCTGATACCGTTTGAAAGAAATAATCAAATTTGATTTATGCCCCGATTAATGAAAATGTCCTATGATAGGTTCAAAGTGCATTTTTTAAGTGTTTATGAGGATCAATTTCACCTTAAATAGGGTAAAACCCCGCATTTTACTATTCATTTGCACCATTCCCTCTTGAGATTTGAGCTCTGATTTTAGCCTTTTGGAGACGATGGTGGTCCCACATCGTGAGCATCGGTTTGAGAGAGCGCGCCGGTTCAGTCGGAGAGCGACCGATGGTCCTCCGGTATGTCATTCAAAATTTCCTCATGTCTTTAAAGTTGCATTTATGACGTTATTTAATGCATTTAAAAATTTTAATTCTGCGTTCGTGAAAAGAAATGTCGCCTCCGTGCATTTTAATATCGCCTGAAAATTTTAAATGTCGCCTTTGGTAAATTTGATGTCGCCTCCCTTAGGTATTTTCACGCATTTAGAAAATCTGGTGTCGCCTAAGGAAAATTTAATGTCGCGTAGAATTTTAATCATTTTAATCAGGTGTCGCGTGATAATAAGATGTCGCCTACGGAAAATATTATACCGCCTCCGTGAAATTAAGTCACGCGGATGACTAAAATCACGCGTTTGAACAAAGAAATGTCGCCTCTGGTAAAAGAAATGACGCCAGAAAGAAAAGTCACGTAAGGAAAAAAAATTTTTATTTCAAACTTTTCTAAGACGTCTGATTGCTCGATTGCGTCAACTTGATTGATATCAATCACGTCAATGAATTCAATCGAATGTTTAGTTAGGGTATTCCCTTTGTTTGATTTCAACAACGAATGAGGACATAGGTAACTATAATATCGAAGAATAAGGTTAATCAATCTTCATCATGAATGATAGATCATGGATCTAAATGTCCATTCATTTTATGCTCAAATGCTTAGAGACATAAAACTAGGATCGTCCTTCCTCAACGCTTAGAGTTAGGATTGGTAAGTCTGATAGGTATATTTAAATTGATGACCATGATTGATTGTTTGATTTCCTGATAGTAAGTTACTCATGTGGTTCCCTTGTTTTGATTAAACAGGAGGATGTCCCTGTGCTGTACCTTCAGACTGTACCACACTGGGTGATGGAGCTTAGGACTCAGTTGACTGACGCCGAGAGGCGAGTGATTAGGCACTGTGGTTTACTATGCGTACTAGAGCTTCCTCGGTTCCAGATGAACCGAGGTTTGATTACTGCTGTCGCAGAGCGTTGGCACTCTGAGACAAACACATTTTGGCTACCACAGGGTGAGATGACTATTACACCAGAGGATGTTTACAGATTGCTACGGATCCCGACTCATGGAGAGATAGTATATTATGACGTAGTCTATGACGGGACCTATTGTCGACGAGTATTCGGAGATCCATCTATTGGTGATGACTGTATCTTATGGCCTCAGTTTGCCTCATTTCCTATTTTACCAGCCTTATTAGGTGCTATCATTGGTGGTGTTTTATTACCTGATCGGCGAGGTCGCGGATTTTCAGTGGGATGGGGCAGGATTATCGAGGATTTGCTACATCATCCTCGATGCTTTGACTGGGGATCTTGTGTGCTGGCACAGCTTTATCACGATCTGCATGAGGTGGTTTACAGGAGATCAGCCTCATTATCTACTGGGATTCATATTTTACAGTTGTGGATATGGGAGCACTTACCAGTCAGTCGTCCTATATCAGATCGAGATCGTCCTCTAGGATATCCTTTTGCATGGCAGTATACTGGTATGGTGACACAGCATCACTTGGGTCACTTGGAGTATTGGCGACGGCAGATTGATGACATGGATGAGGTCTATTGGAGACCATATGTTGAGGTCGAGGATTGGAGAGAGGATAGCTTGGAGTTACCCTATATGTTTGCTCCTCGATGGATGATCGGCAGGATCGACTCTGTTCTTGAGAGATTCTTGGCAGGGAGAGTACTACGACAGTTTGGGCGGATTCAGCCTATGCCTCAGGGATCTGCAATATATGCTCGTTCTAGTGCAGAGCGTGCTACTTGGGGTCACATGCCTTCATATGATGACGCTATAGAGCAGATATCATTACTGGGTTATATGGATTGGGACATGAGGTTACATATCAGAGATGCCGGAGTCACACAGGAGTATCTAGCTTGGTTGATGGAGCATCCGATGCCTCGCTTTACAGACCCTACAGAGCCAGTACCTGGGCGAGATGATGATGGTGGTGATGTTGGTGGTGGGAGGAGACGCAGAGGTAGACCCCGAGGTAGGGCAGCGATTCGGCTCAGAGGACGAGCGAGAGATGCACAGGTACAGGCACCACCTCCTCCTCCTCGTCCTGCAGTAGCACAAAGACAGAGGTTAGATCGTCAGGATCATGTGAGGGCTGCTAGACAGGATCCAGGGACAGGACAGGATACGAGAGCAGGATTACAACAGACTACTATGGATGGTCAGGACACAGGTGCACAGCAAATGCCAGCAGCTTTTTCCCGTGATCGGGGAAAAGCTTCTATAGATACAGGTGATCCTCAGAGTACCTATGAGGTTGGAGAGAGCTCTAGTACTACCCAGCTACGAGTAGATGTGGGAGCATTACGGACAGAGGTGTCACAGATGTCATCTATGATTCAGCAGTTGGTATCGGGTTTGGCTCCCTTGGTTCCTCTCCTTGTTGCTATGGTTGGTCAGATGCCTCCTCAGCAGCCTCCATCACAGCCTCCTCCACAGCCTCCTCCAGGACCTCCTCCCAGTGGTGACGAGAGATGAGCTATGAGTGCTCTTATTTATCATTTATGTACTGATGCTGAGATACTTGATATTGTACCATAGTCTTGTGACCTTGGTGTCACCTTTCCAGTTGTATTTTGACACTTATTTGACATTGATGCCCCTGTTGATGGGCGATTATAGAGTTGAGTTTTATGACATCATTGTTATGAGTAGACGTGTGATATGAGAACATTTATGATCTTTCCTGCTTTTACTTGATGATATATGAGATTTCCTTTAGATGCTGCTATATGTGTTTATCTAATGCATTTGTTTTTTTGGATGGATATTGGCTATGGATGCAACGTATCTTATGTATGATATAGATAGATGGATGCATTTCTTCTTCATGTATGGATGCAGTTTTGATATGTTATTTCTCATGTATGCAATCTGAATGGATGCAATCTGTATGCAAATGTAAATGATTATTACCTTCTTTTCTTTGATAATATCTATGTAATGATTAATGATATGGAATGAATGCAAAAAGTATAATCTCATATATTTTTATTTTTGTAGAAAAGATGATGTTGAAATGATGTTGTCCTTGTTGATTTAACCCTGTTAATGATGTCATGTACCCCCCTTTTTTGATGCGAAAATAAAACCCTTGGGAAAAAAAATGCACATGCAATTAATCTAACATGAGAATGCATTTAACCTTTTTTTTTTATGAATGCAGCTAAGTGTCACTAGCTTTTAGCAAATAAATGCCTTGAGGATATATTTTCATCATTGAGCACTTGGGACCGGAAAGTCGATACAATCACCACTGCCCACTGACATGATGATATGAATATCACTTTTTATTTACTGCTCATATGGTAACCTCCGTTTTGCTTTCCCATCGGTCTCATCGATACGACTATCACTGATTTCAAAAAAAATCATGAGAGTACGAATACCGATTTTGTCGGATTCTATGTTGCAAGTGGATTTTGTCATTTAGATATGAAGAATCTAAATATCCAAGGTATCCGGTTGCGTAAACAAACAAAGGTTAACTCATTGTTTTATAAGATAATCCTCGATGGTTCTTTGATGACCATGTCTTTAGATGAATTCTCATAAGGCAATGAATTTTCCTCCAAACAGTCACTTCATAGTCAAGAAAAATATCATGTCTCCATCATTGCCAATCTAGTCGAAACATCATTGATGAGCTAAAAAGACTTGATACAAATTGAATGAATGTAAGTAAACAGATTTTTAACCAACTTTTCAAAAGAATCTATCTAAGTGTTTTGCATTGTTTTCTGATTTTCAACAAAATATATTTCCAAGTGTTTGATCATGACATGATTTTTGATTTTTAATCTTGAATAATAAGTCAATTTAGGCTTCAAGAATTTTGTTGTGGTAGTCAACTTTTTTTGTTATCAATCCAAGGTTTACAAAAATCTGATCTCTCTTCTGAAAATGTTGATCTCTTTCCGTTTGTGACTGAATGTTGTTCATATGAATCCTTTTTGAGGTACCCATTTTCCAATCCGTTTATGCTGCCCCCAAGTATTTGATGTATCAATTTTGACAACTTTAGGCAATGCAAAGGATGGTGCTACAAACTGTTATTATGACTATGTACAAATGACGGATGCAATGAAGGTTTAGACAAATGGGATGATGAGATGCATTATATACACATGTGACTAGGAAGGAAATGACTTAAGGGAACCAAAAGCGCTTGTTACCAAGTTTTCACTTTTGGGTATTCTCTTTTTTTTGCTACCAAGGCGCCTATTTGCTAGGTTTTCACCAAGGCACTTTTTTCTCTTTTTTCATTTTTTTCATTTTTTTCTTTTTTTCTTTTTTTTTTGCTTTTCATTATCACCTTGGCGCCTATTTGCTAGGTTTTCACCAAGAGATAGTTTTTCAAATGTTTTTGCTTTCTTCAGGCTCAATTTTCCACTGTTTTTGATCTTTCTTCTTTTCCAATGTTTTTGGATTTTCCATTTTCAAATGTTTTTGGTATTTTCCATTTTCAATTATGTACAATAATTATGATGCTCTCTCATCTGATACTCTTTATACTCTTTCATCTGTTTTAGGTGTAGAATCTCTTCAAATGAATGCTATTTATGGGTTCTTGTAATTCTTCACCATTACAATCTGATAATTTATATGTTCCAGTTCCAAAGGATGATGCTATAACAAATGGGCCTATCCAATTAGCTTCCCACTTTCCTTTCTTTTCCCTTTCAACTTGATTTTTGGGATTTTCTCTTAGTACCAAGTCTCCTACTTGAAAAGTTCTTGGTTTGATGTGTTTGTTGTAATTGTGTGCAATCCTGTTTTGATAACCTTTTAAATGCTCATAAGCTTGAGTTTGATGTTCCTCTAACAATTCCAATTGTTGTAGTCTGGCAATCCTATAATCCTCATCAGTGATCAATCCTCTTAATGAAACCCGTAGAGATGGAATTTCAACTTCTAATGGTAGAACTGCTTCAGTTCCATAGACTAAAGAGAATGGGGTGGCTCCTGTAGGTGTTATGATACTAGTTCTGTAAGCCCATAGTGCGGGATTTATTTGCACGTGCCAATCTCTTCCTGATTTGTTAACTGATCTTTTTAATATTTTGAGGATATTTTTGTTTGTTGCCTCAGCTTGTCCATTGCCTTGTGGATAATAAATGGATGATGAATGATGTGTAATGTGAAATGTCATGCAAAGTTCATCAATATCCTGATTTTTGAATTGTTTCCCATTATCCGTGATAATGGCATGTGGAATACCATAGCGGCAAATTATGTGGTTCAAAATGAACATTGAAATTTGTTTGCCGGTTGCTGTTATTAATGGAACTGCTTCCACCCATTTGGTGAAGTATTCTGTTGCTGTGATGATATACTTGTGGCCGTTTGAAGATGGAGGATATATGATTCCAATCAAGTCAAAACCCCATTGATAAAAAGGCCATGGTGTAATGAATGGGTGTAATTCTTGAGCCGGTGCATGTATCATATTACCATGATATTGACATTTGCTGCATGTCTTCACAAATTGACAAGCATCCTTTTCTAATGTTGTCCAAAAGTACCCTAGACGAAGGATTTTCTTAGCTAGATTAAAACCGCTTGAGTGTGACCCGCAAATGCCTTCGTGGACCTCGCGTAAAGCTAACTTAGACTCTTCTTCCTCTAGACATCTAAGTAACGTCCCATCAAGACCCTTACGATACAATGTGTCTGAAAGGATTAGGTAACGGGCGGCTTGGCGTATGAAGTTACATTTTTGGGCACGAGTTTGGTCTATGGGGAGTACTTGGTCTTTAAGGTAAGTATAGATGGGTCCATACCAAGGAGAGTCATGTCCATGTAAAAGAGCAACAATTTGGGTGTCAGGAAGGTTAAATGCCAGTTTTACCAACTCTTCCACCAAGAACTCATACTTCTCATGTTGATCTGGTTTTTGTAACAATGAAGCCAAGGTAGCCATGGCATCTGCTGCTCTATTCTTTTCTCTTGGAATCTGTTCAAATGTGATCAAAGCAAAGTACTTCTTCCATCCATCAATCAAGGTTTTATATTTCATCAATGTGATGTCCTTGGTATTGTATTCATTATTAACCTGATTGATTATGAGTTGGGAATCTCCATACACTTGTAATTCTGCAATACTCCATTCTAAAGCCATTTTGATGCCAATGACTAATGCCTCATATTCCGCTATATTATTGGTGCATGGAAATAAGAGTTTATAAGACTTTGGAATGGTGTATCCTTGAGGAGTAACCAATAATATACCTGCTCCAGAACCTCCTTGTGTGTAAGATCCATCAAAATATAACTTCCATGTTTTTGCTTCTATGTTGACAATTTCTGCATCTGGAAATTCAATTTGCATGGTTTGTGTAGACTCCATTGGGTTATCTGCTAAGTGATCTTCTATCACTTGTCCTTTAATTGCTCTTCTATCAACATATTCAATGTCAAATTCACTTAGGATCATGACCCATTTTGCTATTCTACCTGTTAAGGCAGTTTTACTTAGTAAGTACTTGAGAGGATCAATCTTGGCAATTAATTTGATCTTATGCATCAACATATAATGTCTTAGTTTTTGAGATGCAAAAACCACTGCTAGACATGCTCTTTCCATGAATGAATAATTGAGTTCATATTTTATTAAGGTTCTACTAAGATAGTAGATTGCCCTTTCTTTTCCTTGCTCATCTTCTTGTGCCAACAATATGCCTAGAGACCTTTCTGTGGCTGATATGTATAACAACAGTTCTTTACCTTTGATAGGTGACATAAGAATAGGTGGATTTATCAAATAAGTCTTCAAAGTAGCAAAGGCCTTATCACATTCCTCATCCCACATAAATGTAGTATCCTTGTGTAACAATCTTGTGAAGGAGTGACACTTTTCTGCTAATTGAGAGATAAATCTCCTTATTGATTGAATCTTTCCTTGGAGTGACCTCATTTGGCTAATATTTCTTGGAATCTCCATTTCTAGAATTGCTTGTAACTTTTTCAGGATCAACTTCAATGCCTTTTGCTGACACTATATAACCCAATAACTTGCCGGATTGGACACCAAAGGCACACTTCTTTGGGTTTAGTCTAACTTTGAATTGTTCTAACCGAATGAATATTTTTCTTAGGATTTGTAAATGCTCTTCTCTATTGTGGGATTTTGCTAGAATGTCATCCACATAATCTTCTAAAAAAGTATGCATCATGTCATGGAAAATAGTTGTCATGGCCCTTTGATATGTAGCTCCAGCATTTTTTTAAACCGAAGGGCATAACATTCCAACAAAAGGTACCCCAAGGGCAAGTAAATGCTGTCTTTTCTTGGTCTTCGGGAGAAATCTTGATTTGGTTGTAGCCACTAAATCCATCCATTAATGAGTACATTGCGTGACCTGCTGTCAAATCCACTATGGTATCAATGCTTGGCAACGGGAAGTCATCTTTGGGACATGCAAGGTTTAAATCTCTGAAATCCGTACACACACGGATAGATTTATCATGTTTAGTAACTGGCACAATGTTAGAGATCCAATCAGCATATGCTATTGTTCTTATGAATCCCACCTTTAACAATTTTTCCAATTCTGCCTTGACTAGAAGAGCCACATGTGGGTGCATTTTCCTTAGTTTTTGCTTCACAGGTTTAACTCCGGGTCTAACATTTAGATGATGCATTATGAAATCAGGATCCAATCCAGGCGTATCGGCATATGACCATGCAAAATTTACTTGTTGTTCTTGGAAGAATTTGATAAAGTCCTTTCTTTCAATAGATGTAAGTGATGCAGCCAAGTGTACAACCTTTGGCTCTAGTTCCGTGCCAATGTTAACTTTTTCTGTCGGTTCTATAAGAATAGATGACCGTTCTTCTTCATGTTCAGGCAAAGTATCCAATCTCTCTTCTAATGGTGCCACAGTTGGGTTTTCACCAAAAGAAACGTCTTTTATTTTCATTGTTTTTGGTTCTAAGGGTGCCACAGTTGGGTTTTCACCAATAGAACTTTTCATTTTTTTATTTTTTTTTATTTTTCCTTTTTTTTGACTAAGAGATTGGACCCTTGCTGTTGTCATCATGTCCGTATTGAGTTCGTTGGTGAAAGAGGGTTCAACCGCATTGAGGTATTGGTTTGTGGCTTGGTCATTTGGGAAGTAAAGTAAGTCATGTGGTTCAGTTTGATCCCAATCAATGAGGTCTGGATGTATCAAAATTAAGGAATTATTGGGTAAGGTATCATCAATAGGATTTATGGACATGACTTCGTTTGAGGGTTCATACATTGTATCGTTTAGGTCTATGATGTGCGCTTCCTCAAGATGATCCATGGAAGCAGGGTCAAAGTCCCCTTCGCTTGAATCCTCGTCGACCTCTACGGGAAACAATGTGGGAAAAGCCACAAGCGGGTTAAAACTAACGTTTGAATTTCCCTCCTCTAAAGGTGTCCAAAATGTTTCTATCCATGCTCCACTACTAGATGCTTGTTCTATATTAGGCCTTTGAATAGAAGATTCTTCATTAATTGGAGCATCTTGTTTTGGAATTTTTGCATAAGTATGTATAACAATGACCTCTTTATCTTGACATGACTCATCTGATAAAGTATCCCATTCATAATCCCTAGAATCATCACTATCTCCTTCGGATTCTAATGCATTTATTTGAGGATGAAAATCATGCATTGGACTTGAACTTTCTCCCTTATGTTGAAAACCTACTCCGGCTTTTTCATGACTTGCCCTCCAAACAGGTTCAATAGGTTCTAATAATCCTCTATTTCTTTGGCCTAGGGGTCCTCTTCCTTTGTATCCCATTTTTTGCATAATATCAAATCCTTTCCCATATTGTTCTGTTTGTATATTAACATGCTAAATTCTTTCCATGGGAGTGTCTAGGGTACCATCCTCATCATGATAAAGCCAATGAAGGACATCATCCTCTTCCTTATCCCATGTTGCTTTGCTATCTTCCCTCACAAAATAAGAATTATACTTATGTGGAAGATGTTCTTTTGAGGGTTTTCCATGTGATTTAGGAGACATGGGCATGTCAAATAGAGAAACTGAATATTCTCCTACCCCTTTTGAACTAATCTTGCATTGTTTGTCAAATTTGTTCATCATCTCACTCATGTATTGGTAATGATCTGCTTTAGCTTGTTCTTTTTCCTCTTTAGTAGGTTTGTAGATCAATGTTTCCAATTTAGGTGCCACACATGGACTTTCCATCACATTTGGACCCTCGTAGCTCACTTTTTCCTTGCCCTTAGTTGATGTAGTTGAGCTAGCTTGAAGAGGATTTTGTGCATCTTCATTGGTGATTCTTGGAACAACTCCTTCACGATTATGTGGAATGTATAATTCATGCAAGGGTTTGAGTGCATTACAATATTGAAATGGATTTGAGTCTCCTCCAATTGTGATTTCTTCACCCATGTATGGGAACTTGATGCATTGGTGGTATGTGGAGGGGACAGCTTGCATCTCATGAATCCAAGGTCTTCCCAATAAAATGTTATAGGTTAATTTCATGTCCAACACTTGACATTTGGTTTCCTTCTTAACTGGTCCCACTTGGATGGGCAACACAATCATGCCTTTAGAAGCTCTTTCAGCCTCATCATAAGCTTTTATGGTGATTTTCTTTGTAGGGTCAATGCAAGACTCGGAGAAACCTAGGGATTTTACAAGACTCAATGTGCATATGTTAAGGCCAGCCCCTCCATCAATAAGGGCTCTTTTGACTCTATGCCTTTCGATCAAAACCTCTATATGTAATGGCAAATTTTGAGGATGAGTTATAGACATGTCATCTTGATCTGAAAATGAAAGACAATGAGGAGCCACAAGATGTCCTACCATATTTTGAAACTTTTCTTCCCCTAAGGTAGTAGAAACATGTGTTTCTTCCAAAGCTTTTTCCAAAATCTCTTTATGATTTGGTGACAACTTCAATAACTCTAAGATTGAGATTTGTGCTGGAGTACATTGCAATTGGTCTACCAAACTATAAGGTCTTGCTGCTGTAGGAGATTGTTTGACCACAATGTTGGATGGTGGGATATTGGTGTTTTGAGGGACTATCCCTTGTAAAGTCATTCTAGAATTCTTCCCTCTTGTAATGACATTTGTTGCTTCCTTTTGAGGCTGTTCATTAATGATGATAGCATTAACAATATGATCATATGATGGCGCAAAGTTGAGATTATTGGCGCTTTGTTTCTTGCCATTTGATGACTCACCTTTATCATGTTTGTAAAAAGGTTGTTTGAAGGCCGTATGATCTTCATTATTTTGGGGTCCATCAACAGTGATTATGTTATTATCTATCAAGTCTTGCACCACATTCTTTAATTGTAAACATTCATTTGTAGGGTGCCCTCGAATCCTATGATATTCACAATGATGCTTAGCATCCCACCAACCCGGCTTGTGGTCTGGTTCATAAGGTTTAATAGCGGGTAATGTAATAACATTGTTAGCTATGAGAGTCTTTAATGCGGTTTCAAGTGATTCTCCCAAGGGTGTAAAGTGTCTTGCAGGAGTGGGTTTCAAATACTTATCATACTTGCTGTTTTGATCTTTGTTTCCTTGATTATTCTTATTGGCATTGTTGTTGTTGTTGGAAGGTGCATTATATGCTTGATTAGCATTATTCACTTGATTTGGTGTCTTTGTAAGGGCAAATGGAATCACCTTCAAGTTGCTGGATTCCACTACACCATCATTAACAATACCTTTGTTGTTATTCCTTGCAGCATAACGGCTATTGTTGTTGTACCAACTTTTATTTGGATTGTTGTTATTGTTGGTATTGTTGTTGTTGGAGTTAGAGTTATTCTTATTTTCCTTGTGCAATTTCAACTCTCCACTCTTAATCAACACTTCTTCCGTTGTAATTCCGTTATCAATTAGATCTTGAAAGGTTTTGGGACATTGCATCCTTAGTCTATAATTCAGCTCGCTTCTTAAACCGTTAATAAAGATATCCATTTTTTCTTTCTCCGGTACACTTCTTGGATATCTAGCAAATGCAGTCCTCCATCTTTGCAAGAATGTGAGAAAGGCTTCTCCATCTTGTTGCTTTGTGTTACATAACGTTATCATGGTGACCTCATGTTTGATGTTATAAGAGTAATGAGTCACGAATTTAGATGCTAACTCTTCAAAGGATTTTATGCCGGATGGTAGTTTTGAAAACCAATCCATGGCTGTTCCTCCCAAGCTTCTTGGGAATAGTCTCATTAAATAGGTTGATTCATGCATGAATTCAAGACTCAATGCACAAAACCCCCGAAGATGATCATGTGGGTCAGATGTTCCTTCATATCTCTCATATTTAGGAAATGTTACATTAATGGGAAAAGGCACCATGACCAAACTCTTATCGAATGGAAAAGGACATAATGTTTCAATAGAGAAAGGCTTAGGAGCCCCATTTTGTTTCAAATTGTCAATTTCCATTTGTAATGCCTTGAATTGTTTCCTCATTGCTTCCATAGGGTCTTCTATTTCCTTGGGCTTTAATTGTTCTATGTCAAAATCTTTAGGTAGCTTTACCCCCGTTTGTATTAAGTCCATGAAGTGTTTTTCTTTATCCATAAGCATGGTCTTTTTCATTAGTTCTATGAAATAAGGACATTGTCTTGCCTCTAATGCTCTTTCAATCGTGGCTTCTTCTACAGTTGGGGGTAAGTTTGTATTATGAGGAGGCAATAAGTTGTTGCCTTGTGAATTTGCCTCTTGAGAATTAGGGTCTCTTCCTCCATTATTAGAATTTCCTTGATTGTTGTTAAGATCCATACCTCCATTCATGTTGTTCCCTTGGTTGTTATTGGGATCTATGCCCCCATTCATGTTGTTCCCTTGGTTAGTGGGATCGATATTTCCTAGGGTACCACTAAACATGTTGTTAATGTCCTTTGCCTTAGTGGGATTTTCAGTCACTCGTGAAGTAATGAAAGTGTTCTTTAGAAATGGGAGCTCTTCTCCGTTGTAGGTCTCGTCTGTTTGTAATGCTTTCCTTATAGAGAGTGACCTTGTAATAATAGGCATGAACAAACTTTAAGGGTATGTTGACTTTCTTCTCTTGATAAGCTATTTTTGGAATAAGGTAAAAGTTTTTGATCAATTTTAAATGGTTTAAAATTTTAATGGTGTTTTGATCAATAACTTTGGAATATCTTGTTTGAAAATAAAAACAATCTCAACACACACATCAATTGGGTACCATATCCCTAGAATGCTCTAATGTGTATATTTTTGAACGTTTTCACAGGTTTAACACAAGAATAGCTTCCACACAATCTACCTAGCACATAATTGGTTCGTAAACATGGCTCTAATAGGTAGTTTTGCTATTTTACCGTTATGTAGTAAGTTTTCCGTTCAAAAGAGATCTTAGCTTTTCATCCCCCAATTATGTTAAGGGGCTTCCCACACGCACAAAAGCACGATTTTGCGCAATCCGTTAGGACTACTAGAGGAAGTTCGAAAGAGCTAAAATCCTTTTGTCGTGTACCCCATTAAGGATACCCGCATTTCATTTTATAGTGGGTCGGATTCTCGTGGCAAAAGTAAGTGTATCCCACTTTGGGCTGTCCCTCTCACCGGCCCTTCTAAGGCAATCTCGGGAGGCGAGCCCACTAAGTTTTAAACATATTCATTGAAAAGCATGAAAAATGGATTTGGTAGAGCAAGTTTGGGAATTTGATTCACTCAAAGAGTGAAGAGCATATCCCTATTGCTTTTCCCTTATCCCAAACACTCACAATCAAATTGGTTCTTTTTCAACCCCGTGACAAAGGGGTTCTTAGAATTGAAGTGTTTATTTTCTTCCTTTTATGATTAAACTATGTTTTTGAACTTTGAAAATGCCACAATTTAAGGGAAGTGCAAGCTTGATGAGAAAAATACCTCAAACGATGCTAGCAAAGGCTAGGCGCATTTTTAAGTAGTAGATTTTTGTTTTCTCTCCAAATCCTTCTCTTACCTTGGCAAAATGTTCCCTCCACCAACAAGTTAGTCAGCACAATACAAACAAAGTGAGGGGAAACCAAAATCAAAGCTAAAAATGATGTAATTGATTATGCTTTTGATTCTTTTTTACCAAAATACTTGCAAAATTCTTACAAATTTAAGGACTAAATTCCCAATTCAATGAGACATATTTTCGTTTGTAAGCATCTACAACAGCAATATATTTGGCATGCAATTCTACTTCTTTCTCTAAATTATTATTGAGAACAAAGGTAGAATGTACCCGGTTTTCTTTCCTTATCCTCTTAGAGATCAATTTCTCCTCTAAGTTGTATCTTCTCTCTGGTTTTTGCACTTTCTTATGACAGACCATGCTCCTGATACAAAAAAAATGACAGTAAAGTTAGCATACAGTCCTTATTTTGACAAAATAGTGAAAATACTGTCAGGCGACATTGTCCAGACTACAGGCGAGATTTAAATTTAACAAAGGCGTGACTACTTTAACCGCGAGCGTCACCAAAAGGGGCTCAAGCGAGATTAAAATAGACAAGCGCGATATTAAATTTATCAAACGCGTGAAATCTTTATTACAGGCGATAACAGCAATTACACTAATAGAAAATAGATGCTATACCAGGCGACATTTCTTCTGTTAAAGGCGATATCTAATTTAAAAAAGACGTAATTACTTTAACCGCGAGCGTCACCAAAAGGGGCTCAAGCGAGATTAAAGTGATTACGTGCGATATCAAATTAAATGAAAGCGCAAACTATTTATCCAAAAGTGACAAAGTAATTCAGCTAAGCGACATATTATTAAATGAAAGCGACACTTAAAATAATAAGAGCGACAAATCAAAAGCAAAGTGCAGTAAACTCCCTTTACACCAGGCGTGAACTAATCCGTCGACCGCGGCTTTTAATTCGTTGTAGGCGACATCAAAATGGCCAAAGGCATCATATCTTTATGCTTCAGGCGATAATATAATGTCCGCAGGCGTGATTTATTTATCCAGAAGCGTGACTCTGCTGGTAAGAAGCGTGAGCGTTCAGACTCCAGGCGACATCTAAATTTCCGCGAGCGACATCTCTTTACTGTAGGCGTGATATCTTTACTGGTAGGCGTGATTTCTTTCCTGTAACCTGCAAACAGTGAGCAAAATCATGCAATTCTAGCCTAAATTTGCAAATAACGTGGAAATTTTGATAAATTTGAGGCCTAGAGCCCCACGGTGGGCGCCATTTGTGTGTGAGTGATTTACACCTTCATGAAATAACAAGATTTAAAGAGAATTTACACTATTCAAAGCAAACTAATCTAAATAATGCACAATTAATCTAAATATCTCATGGTTCTCTAAAATAAAGTGGTAAATGAGGCTCTCAGCTGCAAATCCTCACTAGTGACACTCTAATTATGAGAATTGAACTAAGAATGATATGCAAAATAGATCTAATTATCAAATTCTAGCTCTATTTGATAAGAAAATCTCTAAAATGATCAACAATTAAGCTAAAATATCAATGAAAATGCTAAGTGAGTGGTGTGGATGCAAATTGCAAGAGCTTTGCTGCAATTCAAAGATATGGAGTGGATGATTAATGCCTCAAAATGCCTTCTATTTATAAGATTTTCCCAAGGGTAGGGGGTAGAGTGAGATAACCATGGTTATGCTTGGGTAAGGTCAATTGGCTTTGCTTTGTCCCTAAATTGGGGGACAAACATTTAAATGGTTTCAAAAGGCTGGACCATTTCAACAAAAGTGAGTGATTTGTGTCCATTTTGTCTCCTTTTTCCTTTGTTGAGAGAATTTCATATTTATTAATTAATTAAAGTAATTAAATTTAGCCATGAAGGGTAAGAGGTTCATTTTGATTTTTCATTTCAACCACTATGTCATTAATTGAATTTAATCAATTTCTTAGTGTTTTTCCCCTTTTCAAGCCTTATTTAATCATTTAATCATTTAATTGAATTTTCCTTTGATTTGAATTGCCTTTGTTCCATTTATGTTATTTTTCATGCTATTTTGATGACTTGATGCACCTTTTGATTGATTTAAGCCTTTGCCAATTTTCCATGTCTACAAAACTATAATCTGAATCCCCAATTTTAATGATATTAAAATAAATATTATAATCTTAAAACAATTTATTAAATTATTCAACTATGGTAATAGGATAATCCTATTTACCATACCGCTAATTGATCTAATTATTTATTAATATAATAAATAACTACATGGTACTAGTTATATATAAATATATGTGTGCATATGCATATGTGTGCACCCATATGCCTATGTGTACATATATTATTATTATTACAAATATTATTACAAGCATAATATTATTATTATAAAACATATTATTATTTTTATTGCTATAGACTCTTTGTCGTTATTAGTATTATAAAATAATACCATAAATAAGGTACATCATTATTAATGTTAAACATTAGAATAACATTATTATAAACTATATTGTTTATTCATACCTTAATCCCCATTCTAAAATATATATGCATATATTAAGTAGCCACTAACATAGGTTAGAATTTTACCACTATTATTATTTAAAACCTCTTATTATTAATATTTCCTTAGACATTAAAATACCATAAAATTAATCCTTATCATGGGTATTAAAACCACATGATTTAATTGCACTCAAAATCGCTCCTAATGAGATACGCTACTAAATCATACCCTCAAATGAACAATAATCTACATCCATGATCTACTAACAGAATTGAACATATCACGAAGGCAAGAACTAGCTACAAGATCCACAATTCCATCAATTACAAAACCACATAAGACATTCACATAAGGGACTGACTCGACACTTCCCACCTAAGGATAAAAGGATCAAAGGTGAAGTTTCTTCCTGTGGACCTGGTGATACCTCCGTAACAACAACAACGATCGAGGATTTTGAGGGATCGAAGACCTGTGAAGCCAGGTGGAGATGACACCCGGTACCTGCAATCCTGCATCACCAAGAAGAGATACATATATATACATATGGAGATATAAATCAGATATATGCAAGTAGATGACCAGGATCGATACATCGTGTGGACCTCAACTAAGTGAGTAACTATGACTTCATCCTGGAGTCATGAAAAATACATCAGACACATCCATGAAACATAAAACATCATGATAGTGGTTAGATTCAAATAATTGGGTTAGATCCATATAAAAATAGATAATTTTCTAATCTCATAAACATGTAATTACTAACCATAAATGAGCATATTCATCATGTCATCATCCACAAAACATAAATGTAAATGTATAGTCTTGACCATAATAATAATAAAATGTCCAAATCAGAAAAGTCTAAGTATCACCATAGGAGAGGTATTACAGTAATCAAATGTTGTAGGAAGCTTAGGTGAGGTCTGCTTGGGCAGTATGGTTTGGAGGGAATAGTTAGGGACAACATAAGAAGATGCTTCAGAGCCATACTAATTGGTGAGGATTGCCACTATTATGTCATCTTCTTCTTGTGAGACCATAAATGGATCTCTTTCAATAACCATGAGTTATTTTATTGAAGTTTCTTCAAGGGTAGCATCACCTAGAATTGGCCAGATAACCTGGTCAAGTTTAACTTGGGGTTTGGATGGAGAATATAGGGTTAGTTTCTTGGTACTTATCCCATTAGATATTGTCATTTTTCCTAAGCGACATGCAATGCAAGCATTTGTTGTGGCTAGCCAAGGTTTTCCTAGGATTAATGGATATCCTCTTAGAGTAGCTTTGGGAGACAAGATTATGAAATTTAAGGGATAATCCAAGGAATTATGTGTTACAATGATGTCTTCTACCATGCCCTCCAGCTTAACAGTGAAATTATTAGCTAACTGGAGTATTGTAGGTGTTTCCCTTAAACCAATGATGCTAAGCCTCAACAAAAATTCCCTATTCATTATATTGATGGATTCTCCTAGATCAATCAAGACATTCTATATTTTTATACCATTGATATGAATAGTAACCACTGGGCTTCCTGGATCAGAGTATTTAGGCATTAAAATTTTATTTAACATGAGATCAAAAAGTTGTCCAAGGACATGGATAGTGTTAGGGTCTTTCTTCTTTCTTCGTGGTTGCTTAATATAGGCTTCCTCAATTTCCTTATTATAAATTGGAACTTCTTTAAAGGAATCCAACAAATGAATTTGAACCATCATTTGCTTAAGTTGGTCAATCAAATTAGCTGCAATAGGATTTTCTCTTGGGGGTGTTGATTGGGCCAATCTCTACGGATCAGGTAGATTTTTCAATACTGGTGTAGATTGAGGAATAGGTGGAATAACATTGGTTTGGTTCACATGTATTTCCTTAGTATCAACAAATTCAATTATTATAGGCTTCTTATGTGTAGGCAATTTAGTTCTTGATCTTAGATGAATATCATTCGTTTGCAGGGAATAGGTTATTGGAAATTGCAATTGAAACAATTGTTGTATTGTCATTGATGTCAAACCTTAATTGGTAAGACTGTTGCTACTTAGGAAAGTACTATATCTATTTGAGTGTTGCTAAGGGGATAGGCAAGGTTGGTAACAATAGCACCTAGGGAAAGGTTGAGTTATCTTGATATTACAAAGTGTACTTGACTATGTTGTACAATGATGAGACAATGTATTGTTTATACTAGTATGACTGAAGACTAAACTGGTAGGCTTGACCGAGAAAAAATGGAGAAATCATGTTTAAGCCAAGTAATGTTAGTGTCGATCGAGTCAGTGTATGTCGACCAAAATTCTAGTGTTGACCGAACAACAGTTAATTGCTGAGGAAGACAGTATAAGCTGAGGAAACATTTCTAATAATGACTGAGATTTCTACATAAAGACCGAGTAGTTGATCACAGTATTGACTGAGCATCAACATTTTTATATTTGAAGAAAATTTAGTTTTGGAGCCGGCATTGTTGAATTCTTGGATTATGTAAAACATGTTGACTTTATTTATTGATTGTTTGAAAGCATTAAATGCACTGTAAAATGTTTTATTGTAAATCTTTAAGAGATTTGAGATGATTCTAGAAATGAAGCCGAAGAACATGAAGCAGGTAGATTCAATGAATCTGACCTAACCCTAAGATCTACGAATGAGATTGAGTGGCATAAGATGAGTTAACCTAATTGAGGAAAGTATTAAGGGAACCTGAGCATTAGATATGTGTGTGCATGGGTGAAAAAAAAAGAGAATGCTGGAAGAACAATAAAGTTTTATTGACTGTCTAAGTAGAAAAGGCTGAAGGAGAATTGTGGTGGTTTCTTGAAGAAAAGTTCTAATCATATCAGAGATGTAGATGGAAAAGTTTCAAAGTCAGTAAACCAGCATTAGTGTATGGAATCAGATTTGATATTTGCAAAGTGAGTTGTATGTTTTTCAGATAAATATTACTGCTACTTTCTAACCATTGTAATAGTCAAAATCATTTTAACAGAGGTTGACCTAACAGTCATAAGTTAAATCCTTTGAATAAGGTTGCATTCTAATGGAGTGTATGTAAGTCCTATAACAAGGCTCACTTTTAACAGGGTGATTGAAATCCTTTAACCGGGTCACACCTGACAGTGTGTATTGTAACCTTTGACAGGCTTGGCTTTTAACCAATCTCACTTCAGAAGAGTGAAAATAATAGTAGCATGTTACAAAGTGATTTTTCCCACATTGGGTTTCCACTATAAATCTTGGTGTTAATACTTGTGTGAATGTTTTGGTTTCAAAATTTCTATGTTTTACAAGTTAAGTTACAACTGGGTAGTGGACTGCATTGTTATATGTTTCTATTATTGAATCAATGATGACTGAGTTTTTTTTGGTTATTGGATATGATTTAAAGAAAAGTTTATAAGTTTTTTATATACATCAGGACCTGGGAACAACTGATTCACCCCCTCTCTCTATTGTTCTAAATCATATTAACAATTGGTATAAGAGCTTTTTTGCTTATTATTAGTGTTTACAGAAATCAAGTTTAAAGGGGCTTGAAGAAAATGATCAAGATCTATAAGAGGGAGGTACCGAAGCTGAATAAGGAAAACTTCCCTACATGGAAAAGCTTGATGAAGCTACATCTAGCTAGTATTGGTGACTCTACAAAGTACTACATTGAGAATGGCTATGTCTCACCTGTCACACCTTTAACTACTAAAGAAATGAGAGCTAAGAAAGAACATAATCAGGCAATGCTGGAAATTGCATCTCCCCTAAGCTATCCAGAATTTGAGGACATTAAGGATTGCACAACTGCTAAGGAGATGTGGGACACTCTTGCAAGGATCTATTATGGTGAATTAAATGTACTGAAAGCAAAGGCCAAGAGTCTTAGAGGTAATTTTGATGAAATGAGAATGCAAGAAGGTGAAAACATTGCACAATATTGTGGTGGAATAAAAGAAGTTGTGAATGCTATTAGAGAAGCAAATGGGGTTATTGATGATGAAACTATAATTGGGGAAGTACTAAGAACCCTACATCCTATATATGCTATTAAGATCTCAGCTATTTAGGAATCTAGATGCAACTCTGCTAATGTGCTTACTTTGGAAAGTTTGGTTGGTAAGATGACTACTTTTGAACTCTCTAACTATGATAATTTCACTGTTGGAAGCATTGGTAATGTTGAATCTACTTTCAAGTCACAACTAGTTCTAAACAAGCCAAAGAAAGAAAAAGAAAGATGCATCAGTGAAAGTGAAAGTGAAAGTGACAGTGATACTTCTGATGAAGAACTGGAAGATCTAGAAGCTCTTATGGCTAGAAGAATGAGAAGAGGAAAAGGAAAGTATAAAGGTAAACTCCCTATTATATGTTTTGCATGTAATAAAGTTGGTCATATAGCTACTAGATGTCCTGATAGGAAGGATAAAGATGATGAAAGAAAAATAAAACACAAAGATAGAAGAGATGATAGAAGCTATCGAAGGAACAAGGACTACAAAGGAAAAGGTAAGAAATCTTGTTACATTGTTGAAAAAGAAACTGACACTAATAGTGATGATATTGAAATTGAGGTAGTCTATGTTGCAATGAAAGATGAATCTGATGAGGATGAGAAAATTGCATTGATATCCTATGTGAACAAGAATGATAAATGGATTATTGATAGTGGTTGTTCACATCACATGACTAGTGACAAAAATAAGTTTGAGACCTTACATCATTACAGAGGTAAAAGTGTAAAATTTGGTAATGATGCACCATGTCCTATTAGAGGAAAAGGTTTGATTAAATTAACTGATAAGATATCTTGTGAAAATGCATATTGGGTTGAAGGTCTTAATTATAATTTGTTGAGTGTTGCTCAGCTCAACAAAACTAGTTACTGAGTGGAATTTCATCACAAGCAAGCTAAAATATTTGATGCTACTGGAGAACTAATTGGAAGTGGAGATCAGACTAGAGGTAATTTGTTCTATCTTGACCTATCTGAATAAACATGTATGATTGAACAACTTGATGATATTTGGTTATGGCATAAAAGGCTATGTCATGTTAACTTTGACAATCTGGTAGAGATAAGTAAGAAGAAAAAGGTAAGAGGTCTACCTAGATTGAAGAAACTTGAGAATGTGATGTGCAAGGAATGTTAGTTACTAAAGATGACAAAGTCAAGTTTTAAGAGAAAATCCTTTACTTCTGAAAACATTTTAGATTTGGTTCATACTAACCTTTGTGGACCTATGGGTGTACAAAGTTACTGTGGTGCTAGATACTTTATCTTATTTGTTGATGATCATACTAGGATGATGCATGTAATGTTTCTAAAAGAAAAATTTGAAGCTTTTCAATTCTTTAAGTGGTATTTGGCTAAGGTTGAGAAGGAGACAGGTAGGAACCTAAAATGTCTTAGATCTGACCAAGGTGGGGAATTTAAATCAAATGAATTCAATCTATTTTGCAATGATAGAGGAATTAAAAGACACATGTCTGCACCTAGAACACCTCCACAGAATGGTATAGAAAAAAGAAGAAACAGATCTATCTTGGATTGTGCAAGGACATTGTTGATTGAAAAGAATGTGGCACATAAATACTAGAAAGAAGCTATAAGCACCGTTGTCTACACTCTTAATCGGGTACAGATCAAGAAAGAAAGAAATGAAGCTGACAACAAAAGAGAACTAGAAGATTATAGATCTTTTGTGTACATTGAGGAAGAATAAGAGGCAAGTAATAGACTTGCACCTGATGCTGAGTCTCAGATAAGAAATACTGAGCAATAGACAGATGTCATTGAGCATCAGAAAAATAGTACCATAAGAGAACAAGAACATGCCGAGCTACAAGAAAATACTACTGAATATTAGGAAGAGGTTGCCAAGCATTCAGAAGCTAAATCTGACAATCTTGTTGGGTAACCTGATGAAATAGAGGAGAGAAGAGCTGAACCTATTTTGGAAAAATATGTAAGAAGACATCACAAGCTTGAACAGATAATTGGAGACAAAAATATTGGAATTCAGACTAGAAGTAAGACTAAGGATCCAACATGCCTACTGTGTGAATTTGAACCCAAGTCAACTAGAGAGGCATTGGAGAATGAAGACTGGATACAAGCAATGAATGAAGAGATTGACCAGATTGAGAAGAATGATACTTGGACTCTAGTGCTAAGACCTAAAAATGAAAATGTTATAGGAACAAAGTGGGTGTTTCAGAATAAGATGAATGAAAATGGTGAAATAACTAGGAACAAAGCTAGGCTGGTATGCAAAGGCTATGCACAAGAAGAAGAAATAGATTATGGGGAGACATTTGCCCCTATAGCTAGATTGGAAGGAGTAAGAACTCTTCTTGCATATGCTTCTTATAAAGATTTCAAGGTATATCAAATGAATGTCAAGTCTGCATTTTTAAATGGTATACTAGAAGAAGTTTACATAGAACAACTATAAGGTTTTATTGATCCAAACAGAAGACACATGGTGTGCAAACTGAACAAAGCACTATATGGATTGAAACAAGCTCCTAGAGCATGGTATGAGAGGTTGCACAACTAATTGATACAGATTGGATTTTCAAGAACAAATGACACAAGCAATCTATACATGAAAGATGAAGAAGGTAAAGGTATCCTGTTGGCAAATTTTTTTGTGGATGACATTATTTTTGGTGGACAAGATGCATTATGTAAAATATTTTCAAATGAAATGCAAACTGAATTTGAAATGAGCATGTTTGGTGAGATCAAATTCTTTGTTGGTTTACAAGTATATCAGAGGAAGAAAGGAATTTTCATTACACAGTCTAAGTATGTTAATGAAATACTAAAAACTTTTGGGATGGAAGATGCTAAACCAGTGAGTACTCCTATGGTTACTAGACAAAAGTTATCTAAGAATGATGATGTTGTAGAAGTGAATCAGACTTTGTATAGATCCATGATTGGAAAATTGTAGTATGTTGTACATAGTAGACTAGATATTGCACTAGCTGATGGGATTGTGGCAAGATTCTCTGCCAATCCTAAGGAAACACACACGATGGCTGTGAAAAGAATTATGCAATACTTGAAAGGAACTGCTGACTATGGTCTATATTATAAGAAGGATGACAAATTTGAACTCAGAGTTTATACAGATGCTAATTGGGAAGGAAATGTAGATGACAGAAAGAGTACTAGTGGTGGAGCTTTCTTTCTTGGATAAAGATTAGTCTCTTGGATGAGCAAGAAACAAAATTGCATTTCTCAATCTACTACCGAGGCTGAGTATGTTGCTGCTGTAGTAAACTATTCAAATTTGGTATGGATAAAACAATTGTTGATAGGCATGAAAGAAGAAATCACTGAACCTGTTGTTATTTTCTGTGACAACACAAGTGCTATCAATATTTCTAAGAATCCAGTGATGCACACTAAGACCAAGCACATAGCAATCAAGTATCACTACTTGAGAGAATTAGTAAAAGATAAAGAAGTTCAAATGGAATATGTGAATACAAAAGAACAATTAGCAGACATATTCACTAAAGCTTTACCCAGAGAAGCTCATGAGTATTTGAGAAGTCAATTAGGGGTCCTTCCCCTAACTGAGGCTACCTAGTCAAGCTAGGAGCAATGCATCAAATATGCTATAGTAGAATATTTGACAAATTGATGTAGAAGATTGTCACACTTTAGGGTTGGCCTAGAGCTATGAAAAGGAGCAAAGACAAGGAATCCATCATAAGCAAGATGACAGAGGGAGAAATACTGAGCTGCATAGATATTATCTACATCTGGTGGATGTATGTTTTAGTTCCTGCTTTGGCATTTTTGTCAAAGAGGGAGATGAACTGATATGATAACACATGACACTGAAAAGTAAGGGTGATGAACTAAAATGAAGGATGAGGATAGAGGAAGATCTGAATACTTCTGACAGTCACAAAGGTGAGGCTTATAGGATTCTGAATTAGAATGAAGCTAAGGATATTATAAATAATTCTCTGATGAAAAGATAAGTTTTTGGATTGGTTGGTAATCCATATGTTATTCAGGTGATATCATATGGTGTTTCCATCAATGCCAAAGAGGGAGATTGTTGGAAACTACAATTGAAATAATTGTTGTATTTTCATTGATGTCAAACCTTAATTGGTAAGACTATTGCTATTTAGGAAAGTACTATATCTATTTGAGTGTTTCTAAGGGGATAGGCAAGGTTGGTAACAATAGCACCTAGGGATAGGCAAGGTTGGTTACAAAGTGTACTTGACTATGTTGTACAATGATGAGACAATGTATTTTTTATACTAGTAAGACTGAAGACTAAACTGGTAGGCTTGACCGAGAAAAAATGGAGAAATCATGTTTAATCTGAGTAATGTTAGTGTCGACTGAGTTAGTGTATGCCGAGAAAAATTCTAGTGTCAACCAAACAACAATTAATTGCCGAGGAAGACAGTATAAGCCAAGGAAACATTTCTAGTAATGACCCAACTTTCTATATGAAGACCAAGTAGTTGATCATAGTATTGACCGAGCATCAACATTTTTATATTTGAAGAGAATTTAGTTTTGGAGCCAACATTCTTGAATACTTGGATTATGTAAAACA
Source organism: Chamaecyparis obtusa (assembly GCA_027943335.1). Taxonomy (NCBI): domain Eukaryota; kingdom Viridiplantae; phylum Streptophyta; class Pinopsida; order Cupressales; family Cupressaceae; genus Chamaecyparis; species Chamaecyparis obtusa. The sequence goes on along the minus strand of BSBK01000373.1, from coordinate 2,189,170 downwards.
TGTTGACTTTATTTATTGATTGTTTGAAAGCATTAAATGCACTGTAAAACATTTTATTGTAAATCTTTAAGAGATTTGAGATGATTCTAGAAATGAAGCCAAAGAACATGAAGTGGGTAGATTCAATGAATTTGACCTAACCCTAAGATCTATGAGTGAGATTGAGTGGCATAGGATGAGTTAACCTAATTGAGGAAAGTATTAAGGGAACCTGAGCATTATATATGTGTGTGCATGGGTGAAAAAAAAAGAGAATGCTGGAAGATCAGTAAAGTTTTATTGACTTTCTAAGTAGAAAAGGATGAAGGAGAATTGTGGTGGTTTCTTGAAGAAAAGTTCCAAGTAGATCAGAGATGTAGATGGAAAAGTTTCAAAGTGAGTAAACTAGCATTAGTGTACGGAATCAGATCTGATATTTGCAAAGTGAGTTGTATGTTTTTCAGATAAATATTGTTGCTACTTTCTAACCATTGTAATAGTCAAAATCCTTTTAACAAAGGCTAACATAACAATCATAAGTTAAATCCTTTGAACAAGGTTGCATGATAATGGAGTGTATGTAAGTCCTATAATAAGGCTCACTTTTAACAGGGTGATTGAAATCCTTTAACCGGGTCACACCTAATAGTGTGTATTGTAACCTTTGTCAGGGTTGGCTTTTAACCAAGCTCACTTCAGAAGAGTGAAAATAATAGTAGCATGTTACAAAGTGGTTTTTCCCACATTGGGTTTCCACTATAAATCTTGGTGTTAATACTTGTGTGAATGTTTTGGTTTGAACATTTCTGTGTTTTACAAGTTAAGTTACAGCTGGGTAGTGGACTGCATTGTTATATGTTTCTATTATTGAATCAATGATGACCGAGTTTGTTTTGGTTATTGGATATGATTTAAAGAAAAGTTTATAAGTTTGTTTTATACATCAGGACCTGAGAACAATTGATTCACCCCCCCTCTCTATTGTTCTAAATCATATTAACATAAGCTTGTTGCTTGTTGTTAGGATTTGGAGTTGGTTGTGCAAGTTGTATTAGTTTCTAAGGGCTATTATTGGCTATAGGAGGTGGAGGCATAATAGAATGCTGCTGAGGTGGAAGCATGATAGCTTGGGGCTGATTAGGCTGATTAGGTTCCCACTGAGGTTGTTGTTGCTAGTTACCATGTGGTTGCCATTTGTTATTTTGTTGTGGCTGCTGATATTAGTTAAATTATTATTGGTATGGGTTAAATGGAGGTTATTACTGATAGGCTTGGTTATATTGTGGCTGTTGGTTAGACCAATTATAATTCCAATTATGTCCTTGAGGGGTAGAATTTTGAGGGTTCTGATTGTGCCATTGATTACTATTATTATAACAAAATTTATTCAAGGGGTCTTGAGGCATACCTTATCTTTGAGCCCATGGTCACCTTTGAGAAACATAGAAAACCTCTCCATTATCCTCATCTATAGCTTTAAACTCATTGGGCATTAAGTTAGTGTCCACAAATGCAATTGTTTTGCATTTACAGCTCCTCTTCCTTTCTCTATAGTGAGGGTAGAATTCGGTCAGCATGGCTTCTGCCTCCTTCTTTCTTCTTTTTTGCATGATGTCCAGTTGAGTGGCAACATCATTGATGACGTCCTGCTTGAAATCAGATAGAAGATTGGATAACTCCATCTTAGATACCCCTGAACCATTGGATTTATGAGGTAAATCACTAAGTCCTCTACCTTTCTTCTTAGTAGCCCTTGAATAGTTCAGACATATATTCTTTATGTCAGCCTAGTTCTTTTGAGTGATGTCTCCACCTGCCATAAGGTCTAAGGACTCAATACTTCCATCATTTACACCTTTTAGAAAAAGATGTTTTTGTGACTCCTCATTCAACTTATGTTGTGTATTATGCTACAAGTTAAACATAAACATTGAGACATAGTCTTCCAAGGTCTCATCCTCCTTTTGTGACATTTTAAAAATGTCATCTCCCTTCAAATAATGACCCCTAGAGTAATCCTTATATTTAGAAAGGAACATATTGCTCATTGCATCCCAATCCTTTATAGCATTGGCACCTAACCCCATGAACCATCTTAGAGCAGCCTCCTTAAGAGTATATGGAAACAATTTCAGCTTATGGGTGTCATTTGGGTAATCATAACTCCTACAGAGGATGTCAAATTTAAAAAGGAAGGTTTTAGGGTCTTCAATAATAAGGCCATAAAATTTGGAAAGTGCAGAGGCATGTATGTTTTTCAGATTATGATTACCATGCTGAGTAGGGATGGGGAAAGGAAAGGTAGGCTGAGCCATCCTTGGAGGAGGACCTGGTTGTCATGGTTGGTAGATAACAAGAGAAAATGGATTGTCCCAATACTCAAGCTCAACAAAAAGGTCATTTAAATGTAGCGATCCTTCAGAGGATGACAGTGAAGGTAGTTGCTCATGTGCATCAGAAAATGGGTTTTCAAATGGTTCTTCTTCTTCCTCTTCTTCATTTTCAACTTGGGGTTCCTCAGGTTCAGGATTAAAAATATCAAATGGTTCAACCTAGATATTATGAGGAAGGAATCTCCCAAGGTGGTCTCTTCTTCTGTCCATAAAAGGATTACTTAAAGTTAAGTTCTAAACTATGAAAACTAGGAACATGAACACTAAGATATGTTTGAATTAACACCATCCCTGACAACCATGCTAAAAATGATTGGCTAAACAATTGTATTAGAAACCCATAGCATTGGACTTCTTATTTTAGGATTGGACACCCTAAATGGTTGCTAATTAGATCATTCAGTCTCATTTAATTATCAACTAGGGATGTAAACTTGGAATGACATTTGCAAAGTATATGCTTTAAACTCTCTTGATCTTCATGACTAATCTATGGAATTCAAATGCATCGAGCTTCAGTAAATATATGCTAGTACAAGTAAATGAGTTACTCTAGAAAAATAAGTAATCATAGATATGAATTACTCTAACTGCCTATGTTGTAGTAACACTCTACTAGTTTTGTTACTAATGGCTGTAAGAATAATAGAGTTCTATTTCACTCTAAGTAAGCATGAAAATGATTCCTACTCTAACTAAGCAATTCACTCACCAAGTGGGCCCCCTTGGATGAGTGAATAGAAACACAATCAAGATAAAAATATTGAACTCAAAATGTGCATTCTATTCATTCATGGAAAATAGGTACACTTGGATTGAAAGTTAAACAATACTACAACTACAATAGTTTCTATTCAGAAAATCAACTAACTCTAAAGAGTTACAATAGCCAGCTTATTTAAAGGAAAAATATAACTAGTCCCTAAATCTAAGACCACTCTATTAATGAGGATCATTACATATACATAATGTCTTATAACAGAAACATCAGTTATCAAGAATAAGTCCTCCCAGAATATAGTGCGTTGTGGGTCTTAGATTCATACGATGCATTTAATAGAAAATAGTATTGACTTGCTCCTCATGTGAAGATCTTGTAACAACTCCTTAACTTGTTTGGCTCACTTGACTTCTTCACCACGAAGGCATCTTGTAGCAATGACTAGCTTTGACTTCTTCAGCACCATTATGTTGATCTTTAAATATGCCATGTCTAATCCCTACAAAATGATTAATGCACACACAACCTTCGATACATACATATTCACATCATTAATATTAGGAAGAAAGTTTTAAGTTCTAATTAATACTCTTGCAAGGCATATGTCTACAAGAAGGAAACTACCCAAAAACATAACATAGGCAAAGGATCATTCATTAGCATATATATTACTGTATTCTATCATTTTTGTCCATTAGTTTCAAGCAAATATATCATGTTCTTTTATCATCCACATTCCTACTTTATGTCTTTACACATATAAAATATACATATAAAACCATATGTTCATGTATCTGCTTTGCAAGTAAACTACTGAAAAGAAATATAAAACACTTAGAAAGATGGCCATTTAAGAGGTTCATTAGTATTCTCTGACTATTTAGAAAGTCATCCATCCTTTTAGTACTTTCTTTAGTTTTATTTATAATCTCATTATGTTGTTGTTTCCTTTTCACTTCATTCTTCAATCTTTCATTCTCTTCGCTTAATTCACCAATGTCTTCCAATTTTCTAGCAAGCTCATTGTTTACTTGGTTGATTTCTTGACTCATGACAACCATATTATTGGAAATTTCAAAATGATGCTCGATAAGCCTTAATATTTTAGATTCTTTCTCTTCCAACTTTTCAATCATTTGTCTTCTATATTCAATAGCCAAATTTCTTTCTTTCTCAACTTGTCTTGCATTGTTCATGACATCAATCATTCTTACCATTTGAGTCTCTTGTCCAATTTATAGTTCTTTCACTTATTTAGTAAGGTACTGATTCTTTTTAGACAAATCTGATATGGTTCCTTCAAATCCATTAGATATGCTTCTAGATCCTTGAGATAATTCCTCTATCTCTTCTTCCTGATAATGAGTTTCATTGTGCCGAAATTCCAATTCCTTCATTTTGATCAGTGACTCTTAGTTTTTCCCTGGAATCCTTAAAAGTTATTCCACAAGAATTTACATCTCTAATTTATGATTTTTAATTGTCTTATCAAGATTATACCTTTCCATGTCTAAGATCTTTTCTCTTCAATGATTAAACTTCCTCAACAAGAGAACTAGCTATGATACCAATTGTTGGGATTATGGAAAGGTGATTTATTGAGAGGGGAGGGGTGAATCAGTAACCCTAAAAAAATTTGACCTTCAACCTTTAGATAAGTTCCTTTATCAACTAACTGTAGTATTTACTATCTCCATACATTCATTAACATAACTAAAATGTAAATACTTCTTATCTAATCAAATAAGCATACATGAAACTTCGTACACATAACACTATAATTTTGGTATCATAGAAACCCTTGTAAGAAGGTAAAAACTATGGTGGGGATGACACCCACAAAACTTCACTACTGCAGTAATAAAGTTTCTGGTTAAAGCATACAAATTGATCACTTATGATGATCTAACCCTATTTGGAGTAACATAAAAGATATGCTAAGATCTACGTTGTTAGAGGATTTTAGCAACACTCTTCAAGTGTGAACTTGGTTAAGAGATTTACAAAAGACTATTAAGTCTACTTTGTTAGGAGATTTTTTCTGCCACAATTGTGAGAAAGTAACACTAAAATTGATCTAGTTGTAGAAACTGACTTTGCTGAATATTAGATCCTTTAAGTAAAAGTATGAAATCACCTTTCTATGATGAATGTTTCCTTCAGTACTTCTCGATAGCCTCTGAATTATTTCTGATAAAACTGTATACTCTATCAAAATACTTTCAACATAACCCTATCTCATCTTCAGATGTCTTGCAATGGCGACTACTTCATATATCTTTGTCTCCTTATATAAAATTGACATCTTAAAAATACTTTAAATCATAATGATTTGACCTAATTAGGGTTATGTAACCATCTTGTAAACTCTTTATCAATAATCCAAATAAATAATCTAATTCAAAATATCATAGGGATCATAACCAATCAATGTGTCATTCCCAATAAATCTTTACCTCGATTTATGTAAACCATTTTAGCTTGATAAAATTTGTTCACCTTGATTTTTGTGTGATTCCAAAATTTTATGTCAACTCTAGATTACTCGGTAAATACTATGTCTATTCCTTGGTATAATACTGTTGTTTGGTAATCCCATGTGCTCGATAAATACCGTACTTGGTAAACTCCGTGCTTGGTGACTATACTTGTAGTTATGACTGACTGAACTATTTACTCTGGTTACCGACTATATGTATGACACTAATGAAAACTCTTAATGAAATTAGGAGTAACAGTATAAATATTGAAGGTGATTGGTCCACTTTACTCAAACATGCTTCCAATATATCTAATAGAATATGAGCACCATCGTTGAGTTCTTTGTGAATCTTTTATAAAACATTTAACCACCATTGTCCATCACTAGGTTCCATAATATGATCCAAGCCCCCAAACACTCAATCGATCTAACATGTTGGCAAGATCACCATCTCTGATAACACTAAATGTACCTTTTCAATATGGTACTTAGTTCCTTCACTCTCACCCTGTACAGAAAGAACACTCCAAATTTATCACCTTTAAACTATCATATGACATAATGAAACTCATGTACTTACCACTTTTACCAACCTTTGTATTTCTTGTTTTCATATGGTCCTTCCACCGTATGGTGGAAAAACACCCAAATGATGTATTGCTTTTGTCTTACTCGTATGGTGTCTTGGTCTCTCCAGGATGAAACAATGATATCACCCATACAGTAGCTATATGACCACTTATGTATGAAGTCATACACATATGAAACTAACAATCTTTCCTTCATAATTTGATACCTCAATGATATCATAGATAAATAATTTGAGTATTATGAATTGACAATTATGAAATAATCTTCAAAGAAACAAACATATATTATTGACACTGATGGAAAACCATAGAAATTAATGACTACCAATTTGAGACTATATTCTCATATTAAATCCTTATGCAAAAATTTGTCTTTGTCAAAAGACTTCACAAATTTAAATAATGAAGCACAAGTGAAATATCTGAAGTGATATCTCCAACGAAAAACTAGGATGGTTGCTAACCACTAAAACTACAATTACATACTAGGGAGGATCCTGCACCTCTGAAATTGCAACAAGAACTCAATTCCAACTGGAATTGAAAATACACAAGCAAAGATTACGCCACAATGACCACCTAGGATGCTATCCACTGCCTTATAAAGGCCTCCAAGAAGTTTTTAGAAGGTTACAATGGGTGGACATGAATTTATTATTTATTATTTTATTATTCTAGCTCCTTTTATTTTATAACTAAATTAATTAATTAAGTCCTTAATAATATTATTTAAATTTTTGGACCACTTAATTAATTAATTAAATTAATTCACTCTCTATTAATTTGGAGGACATTACATTAGGTATTAACCTTGAAATGAAATGAAAAGAAAGGAAAGCATGCTATCATGTAGCAGAGGTTAGATCTAGACAATGAAGAATATCATATCTTGACAGTGTAAATACTTCTTTGAATGTGATAAAATATGTCTAATCAAAAACACCCAAAAGGAAATAATGAAATATTAAACCTTGTGTAATCGATGTTGCAATTCACCACAATGTTTGATAGAGGAGAGGAGAGAATAGTTGAATAGAAGTGGATCAATGTGGATCTTCTTCCTTTATATAAATCTCCTTTGCTTGGTCTCCAATGGGGGAAATAAGCTATATCTCTGGAAGAAAACACCTTGAGTACTATACCTTGAATTATTGTGCCTTGATAATTTATTGACACTTGAACTTGATTTTCTTCCTTTCAGTTGATAGCTTGAATGATTGATGTTTGGAATACTTTGAAAATAATTGATTCACTTGATAATGGATTCTTGGTTACCAAAATGAGTAGAGATAGAGTGTTTATATATACCTCACAATATTTTGAGGGTTAAAACTCAAGTAGGCCAACCATGGGAACATATTTCTTGCTAATATCCTAACATAGGACCCTGAGCCAAATTTGGGCAGTAAAACTTGGGGACATGACATCATTAGCACCTTATCTTAGAGAAAAAATGCCAATGGCATTCTGTCACTAGGATAATGAGCCAAAGTTTGGACAAGGTGTCGGGAGAATAGGATAGACCATGAAGGATTTTTTAGTACAACTCAACCCAAGGTTTGGATAGGATACGAAGACCAAAAATAGGGATATAGGGCCTAGGTGATGAAATAAATTATGGGATTGAAATAAAAATAGAGAACACCTAGAAATAAGGGCTAACCTTTATTTTAATAGTATGGAAAGGGATAGAGGACCCATATCAAAATTTAGGTACCCATTAAGTTCCATATGAGGTCCTACCATAGAAAATACATTAAAATGGGTACAAAGTAATCCTTAAATTGTACACAAATTAGGTGCTTACAATTTATGATGGTAGAATTTTCCTCCTTTTTTATTTTTATTTTTTTTCTTATTTTTATTTTTTCAAAGCTTAGGACTTAGCACTACATGGTTCCTTTTTAACCCTAGGGATGGTGGACTCTTGATCCTAGATCTTCATTTTTTGTTCCCTTTGGATTTTTCTTTTTTGTCGATGTTAGACATCATGCTTTAAATTCTCACATGTTTCCAAGTGAATTAAAAAAGTATGAACCTCAACCCCCAATCTCAATCTTCATTTTGAGATTGGACATCAAATATTTAGTAATTGTAATACTTAGATATGGATATAGCCACCCAAGATGTATAGGTTTAATGAAACTAACAATAAAATGAGAGAATGAATATGACAAGAATAAATTGTATTCTCACAAAGAATGCAATAGAATATCTCATATTAACTAAATTCAATTCATTGATTGAATCAATTGGAGTGAGATTACAAATGAGAATCTTTGGTTAAATAGACCAAGGTGAGACATAGGAAGGCATAAGATCATGACACTTGTATCTTAATCTTATGACATGATACATACATAGACAACTTATCACCCACCAAAGGTGGAAAATTAAAAGTATCACATGTCCAATAAAGGTGGACCAACCTCCAAGGTGGAAAAGAGTTTTGGCAACATATCCATTCAAGGCATGTCACCCTCCAAATGAGGAAAAGTGATAAAGTGATAAGCTCACCAAAGGTGGATGTCCCACATAAGGTCAAAAAGTGATAATGTGATAAAACCACTAGAAGTGGGAATATTTCTATGTGGTCGCTAGGTAAACTTAAGAAACATGTTCATTTATTACCTAGTATAATGAATTCCTAGGTGTAATAATTGAACACACCAACACCCCTCCTTAAGAGAAACTTAGAGAGAATGTGTGCACACAATGAAAGATAGGCTTGACCATTAGGCCATGCTAGGTATTTATGTACAAATGCAATGCAATCTCACAAACAAAAAAAGTAGAAAATTGAGTGGGGAAAAACTCCTCCCCAAAAGAGAGATGAAAAAAATAAAATGCTCAAAATGATGAATGAGAAGGAAAAGACCCCATGTAAGGAAATTTTATTCCCCATAAGAGAGAAGAAGAGATATCATGACACCCTCCCCTTAATGTAGATTCTCATGCAAGGATGGTCCAATGAACTCAAACAAAATTCCTCCCCTTAATTAGAGAAAATGTTGAGACAAGAATGTCGAAGTGTGAAAAAACCAAGTACCACTGTCAATGACTTACAATGTGCAATAATTGAGCACACTAACCCCCTTAAGTGCAACTTAGGAAGAATCTATGCACACAATGAAAGATGGGTCTAACTATTAGGACATGTTAGTTACCCATGTACAAATGCAATGCAATCTCTCACAGATAGAGAAATGGAGAAAATAAGTGGGACAAACCTCCTCACCAAAAGAGAGATAAAAAATTAAAAATACTCGAAATGATAAATTAGAATGAAAAATTCCAATGTGAGGAAAATGTCCCCCCATAAGAGAGAAGAAGAGAGACCATGGAACCCCCATGAATGTGGGATCTCCTACAAGGATGATCTAATGATCTCAAAAGATATTCCTCTTAGGAAGAATCCGAGCCAATGTTGCACAAAGAATGTCAAAGTGTGACAAAACTAGGTGCCATTGTCAATAAGAAATTGACAATGAACCTATCATAATATAATAGGGATTAGACACGGAGACACTTGCATGAGTCTGAATTGGATACTCTAACTACATGAATTCTTGATTGGAGACATGTACCAAGTCTCACAAGATGTGTCCTAACCTACTCAATATAGGAGGATTACATCAAATCAATCATCAATGAAAAGAACAATGAAGTGTGCCATTTTACTTTAGTGTTTTTACAACATAGCTCATGAAAGAGATTACAACATGATGTAAATCTATAAATTGATGAAGAACCACCAAAAAATTTCCCTATAGAAGACTATTGATGATACCTCCAATTCAAATGATGCAAGGAAAAGAGAACTTGTGGCCCCCCCTTGGCTATTGATAAAATAATGCTACATTATAGGTATGATTAGTGGGAAAAAAAATTGCTCTCAAATTCTCTTATTAAATGAGAAATTTGTTTTTAAAAATCTTATTTAAAATTTTTTATAAAACATTTTATTACTAAAAAGCTTTATTGAATAATAATTGTTAATTTTTTTTTTCCCTTTATTAGAGTTTCCATTTCAGTGATTACAATTGCCACAATTATTTAACTTTATTAGACTCAAATTAGTATGCAAAAAACCAAACTATGATCTTTGTATTATATTTTCAAAAGGTAAGCCAAATAAGACCATGTGTTGAAAGTGAAATGTCTGGTCATAGTGACTACAAACTAATAGCACCATTGTAAAATACAATAAAAATTGTGCACTTTCAACAAAAAATTCCCATAAAAGGTAGTCCATATGACTCCAAACAAAGCCCCTAAAGTTGTGAAAAAAGGGTTTAAGAATTTTTATAAAAATTGTGTCCAAAAAATAGAAAACTCTTGCACCATTGGGAAGAGCTCAAAATTCTAATCCAAATGAAAACAAATCTCAGATAAAGGAACCTAGATGACTAAGATATCGATGTTTAAAAATTTCCTGCACAATTATGATGCCTAAATTATTTTCGCACCTCCAAAATTTGAATGCTTATAGATTTGTATCTAGTGTTTGATTTGGATGAAAAAAAGGTTGGTCTTAGGGTTTTTGGACCTCCTAAATAAAATGGTGACTTCAAATTTGCATCAACAAACTATAATTTTGACATACAATATAATAACACAAAGATGACCCCTCAAAAATCAACCAAAATATCTCAGAATGACTAACCAATGACACTCAAAGAATATATATCATGTAAGATTTGGCTATGGTGATAGTCACCCAAGATCTAGAAGCCTAATGAATATCAAAATAACAAGATATAATGAAAATGAAAAGATCAAATTGCATTCTCACCAAGAATGCAATAGAATAGCTCAAATTGACCAAATTCACTTCATTGGCTGAATCAATTGGAAGGAGATCAAAGAGGATACCTCTTGGTTAAATAGACAAAGGTGAGACATAGGAAGGCATAATATTATGACATAATACATAAGGAGACAACTTATCACCCACAAAGATGGAAAAGTGAAAGTGTCACAAGTCCACTAAAGGTGGATCACTCTCCAAATGTGGAAATGTGACAAAGTGATAAGTCTAACAAAGGTGGAAGTATCACTTGAGTTGGAAAAGTGATAATGTGATAACACCACTAAAAATGATAATATTCCAATATGGTCCCTAGTAAACATAAGCAACATGTGTGTTTAGAATCTAGTATACTAACTTACTAGGTGCAAAAATTGAGCACACCAATAGTTTTCTTGGTTATAAGAAAACACTAGAAGTATAATCCTTAACCCTGGTGTTATCCTACAAAAACCTTACTTGTAATATCCAACCCCAAACTCAAGAGAACTAAATGCAATGGGTGGTTTTTTGATGTAGGAAACTGACATATATTGGTGTATTACCAAAATCATTATCACCATTATGCATTCAAAATTTAAGTATTACAAGTACTCAAGATCTTCATGGTGATCAAAACTTGTGCCCTAGCTATTCCAAAATTTGGAATCTTGTGACTAATGTATGTATACTCTCTTCCAATGATCTAGGTCATTCTTTTCATTTTCTTAGATAGGTGTTATTTTAATTTTATCTACTTTTAATTCATTTTTTTTTGTCAATCGTTCATATGGTTACACCCTTGTCATCTCTTTGGAATGGGGGATGATTGTTTGTTCTCCCTTTTTCTTTCCTAACCATCACATTGTATTATGTGCATGTTGTTTAGTACCCTTTGAAGAAAAGAGCTATTATTTGTAGAGAAAAAATCTTTAAAATTGATTGTATCTAACCTAGGTATGTGCTTATGATTTAGAACTTAAAACTACAACCAAAACAAAAAGTCTATAACGTTGAAAAATGTGTATAAAAAATTCCCAAGGAATAGATGAAAAAAATACAAGAATACCAAGGGTCAAATCTAGAGGTTCAACTTGATAAAATAGAACAAAAGAGTGTAAAGAGATTGGAGATCTCTGACCCCTAATCCCTGAAAAATAAAACTAAAGTCCATGGCCCCAAAGTCAAACATTGGTGTTTTTCATATCTTTGAAACATTTAGTCAAACTTGAAACTTGGAGCCTTGACCTTTGACCCAAGTAAAGAAATAAAACCTAAGCCTCATACATATTAGGGTGTTTCCTTCAATTGAATTTTTTTGGGAAACCTTACTTCCTACATCTGACTCATGACCGTTCTATAGCTCTCATCACTATTTTTGAGACATTGGTGATCGAGGGTGTTGTGTCCAATGTTTTTAGGTATGATAAAATGATAGAAGGAGGTATGATCCATTATGTTAATCCTTTGAGTCTCAAGGGTTGAGGATTAGCTATCCACTTTTGTAGAGTCTACCAATGAATGCTAGGCTTGATTCCAAATCTTGTCCTAAATTACTCCAATGCATTCCTTGAGCATATGAATTTATTACTCGACAAGAAGTCAATTTTATGATGAAGCTAATGGATTATACTAATGATATAAATGAATAATTTTTTTATAAGGATGGCATTTATTTGTCAATGTTGGGGTTTTATTTTCTCTTTCTATTACCAAAGGAAATATGCTCATCCTCCTCATCAGGAGTAAATGAGCCATTGAACAAAGAGGTATGGTCATTAGAGAGTTTTTTAGGGGTTTTATTTAGGGAAGAGGATTCCCCTTCATCATCCTTCGTAACCCATTCTTCTTCATCAACCAAAGCTTTATCCTTTGTGTCCATAGTCATATCAAAATAGAAAACTCAAGTTACATAGTAATGCTTATGGGCTTTAGGTTGTGTAGGTTCAACTGACATAGAAATAGATTTTTCATATTCCATGATTAATAAGACTAAACCCTCATGTAATATAAGAAATGTATCATTTTTATAATGATCAATAATCCCAAATTCCATAGAAGATGCCAAATATAAAGGGAACAAGATCCCTTGCTCATGGAAAAAAATATTTAAGAGAATAAAATGATAGCCAAATAAAATAGAAAATCTACCATCTAGAGTAAAATACCTCATTATCACCTCTACAAATTTAGCCTAGTGGATTTTAATAGAATTTCTATCATAGCCCCTGATAGAGCTCTTCACAAGCTTATCTCTCACTCATTTTCTATAGAATTTATTCAGAGAAGTGGGAGAGGATTTGTGATCCCTAAAAATATTCTTATCATTAGTAGAAGCCTGTGACTTAGGAAGTGAGATCTTTAGAAATATCCAAGTCCATTTTAAAGACATGAACAACCCTATCATTCTATCCTTTTCACAAAATCCTTGGTAGCCTAAGCGTTGGCACCATGAAGTTTTTCCAAGAAAGGGATAACTTCATCCACAACCAATTTTCCCCAAACCTTAGAATTACTCTTCCATCTATCATAGGAGATAGGTTCCACGTGGTGTTAGAATAACTGAGAGGGGGGGAATCAGTTATCCAGTGTCCCACAATTCAAAATGTATAATCCAAAACAATTCTACTACTTCTACTACTCGGTAAACATATGATACTTTCACTATCAGTGTTTTTACCGATTGTCAGTCTAAACTTTATAATAGTTACCAATTAAATCTAACATGTAATATGCAAAGTATGATAACAAACAAATATCACAATCAACACATAACACAAGAGATTTAACGTGGAAACCCTGTGAAGGGAAAAACCACTTGGGACCAGCAACCCAAAATTGTTCACTCTTCTGAAGTGAGGTCGGTGAATACCCAACCCTGTTAAAGGTTACAAAAACACTATTAGGTGTGACCTTGTTAGAGGATTTTAGACTAGAAGTTATCATCCAACCAGTAGTCACTCTGGGGTTGACAGGATAACAATGTTCACTCTATGAATGAAACATCAAAAGACTTTCATAGTCCACTCGGTTAAGAGATTTGACTGTGTACAATGGTTAAATATGTAATAGTAGATGATCTACCTTAAACAAATTTTAGTTTGTAGTTTACAGATCAATGTTCAGCTCATTCAAATATTTCTGATCAATATAACACTTCAGATTCAATACTATATCAACTTACTATCCGTTGGTAATTACTCTCTGTAGCTCGATAATTGTTCTGTAGCTCAGTTCTTATTAACCAATATGATCAGAATGCATGAAAATTTCTCACGCAATAATTCTATAGTATCTTCTTCTTCTGGCTCTTTTCAATAATGAAATCAATGTCTCTTATATAGATGAGTAAATCATTTTCTTTTCCTCCATCAAATTTTTCCGCTTAATCATATTCATAGATTTTGCTGCTTTAAGCTTCCTTGGCTAATGTGTCAGTAACACATTTCAATCTACTCCATTAGATCCCTTTTGATTTATGTTAGCCGTTGATCTTCATAACAAACCTTATCTGTTACCTTGATTTCATACACTTCACAGATCATCACTTTATTGGCTAAATTGATCATTTAATTCTTTTCTATTTTGCTCAGTTAACAAAGAAATGCATCAGTGAAAACAAGCTTGGTTAACACTACGCTCGGTATACACTACACTTCGTCGGTGTATACTGAAATGCTTTATTTATCGACAACACTGCTTTGTGTCTTTCAGCTCTATTCTTCATCATAAATGAATGCAACATAATAAAGTCAATTTCATCAAGTCATAGAGTCATCAACAAGTTACTCAGTGTATTCTTTATCCTCATCTGTCATATACATCTTCCTCATGTAGATATTTTTGTTCTTCATCTCTTTCACCTTCCTTTAGATGTGTTGGTATAGTAACTTACAAGATAAGTATTGTCAGGCTAGTTGACATCAATGACAACATAATAATGATTTAATCATCTTGCATATCTAATTATCAAATCCTCAGTAATCTTGAATTACAGATTCTTCATTCAGGTTCTAAATCAGTTGTAGTTCATCAATCTCTCCCTTTGGCATTGATGGCAACTCAAGTAATATGAAATGTACCATACACATACCAAACATGTATTCTACAACTTTGTGATCAAATGCTTTGCTAATCTCATACAAAATTAATATGTTTAATCACTACGTTACTAAACAGCATTATAAAATATAGCTTTGTCATTATGTAGATATAACCTTTTCAGCTCTCAAGTTCCTTTTAGATTATCTCTCCCTTAGATAGTTCTCATTGGTGCATATCTCCTTTTCTTTTTCATATTATTTATGTCTCCCTTTGAAAAAAATGCCAAAGAAACAAATAAATAATCAGCTCTGTAGTAGCTAAGTAACTCTCTATTGTCCATTACTTCCTCTGTATCTTAGTATACTGATATCCCAATCTGTTTCAGTTCTTCAAACTTAATCACAATGTTGAACAAAATCCAAAGTGTGAACTATGTTGCATCAACATGAATGATCTTTTGATAAGATTACTCTGATGCAACATCTAGATCACATTAGTGACTGATAGACAGGGGATGGACCCCAAGTCTAGTCCTCAAATATTCAAATGTGTCCTTCAGTAGAGGCTTTGTAAAAATGTCTGCAAGTTGTTCTTTAGATGTAACAAATTCTAACTTTACTTGCTTCTCTTGCACTTGTTCTCTTAAGTAGTGATACTTAATTGATATATGCTGTGTCTTAGAGTGCATCATAGGATTCTTTGAAATATTAATAGCACTTGTGTTGTCACAGTATATGATCACTGGGTCAGTGATTACCTTATTCATTCCTTCCAACACTTTCTTGATATATGCAATGTTTGAGAAATTAGTACTAGTAGCAACATACTCTGCTTCAGCTATAGACTGAGAAATACAAGCCTACTTTTTACTTGTCCAGGTTACAAGTCTTTCACCAAAGAAAAATGCTCCTCCAGTGGTACTTTTTCTGTCATCCACATTTCCAGCCCAATCAGCATCGGTATAAACCTTCAGCTCAAACTTACCATCCTTAGGATACCATAATCCATAATCCTCTATCTTTTTTAGATATCTTAAGATCCTTTTAGTAGCAATCATGTGTGATTCTCTAGGTTTAGCAGAATATGTAACAACAATTCCCATAGCATGTGCTATATCTGGTCTACTGTGAACTACATACATGAGCTTACCAATCATGGATCGGTAAAGTATCTGGTTTAGCTCTGTAGTTTCATCTTCCTTTGTCAATTTACTTCTAGTAGCCATCGGTGTTCCCATAGATTTTGCATCTTCCATGCCAAATGTCTTGAAGACTTCCTTTATGTACTTGAACTATGTGATGAATATCCCATCACTCTGCTGAATCACTTGTAATCTGAGAAAGAATTTAATCTCTCCAAACATAGACATTTCAAACTCATTCCTCATGTCATCAGCAAAAGATTTACATACATGATCTTGACCTCCAAAAATAATATCATCAACAAAAAACTCAGCAATAATAATAGTGTCATCAGTATCACCTTTCATGTACAGATTACTATTCTCACTAGTTCTTACAAATCTAATACTTAACAAGTAAGTATGCAGTCTTTCATACCATGCTCTTGGTGCTTGCTTCAAACCATATAAAGCTTTGTGTAATCTACATAACATGTTTCTATTGTCTGGATCAATGAATCCTTTAGGTTGTTCTATGTAGACCTCTTCTTCAAGTATGCCATTCAGAAATGCTGATTTCACATCCATTTGATAAACCTTAAATTTCTTGTGTGCAACATATGCAAGTAACATTCTAACTCCTTCCAATCTAGAAATAGGTGCAAATGTGTCACCATAATCAATGCCTTCTTCCTGTGCATATCCCTTGCATACCAATCTCGCTTTATTTCTGGTCACTTCACCATTTTCATTTAGTTTATTTCTGAATATCCATTTAGTACCAATAACATTCTTATCTTTAGGTCGGGGTGCTAAGGACCAAGTTTTGATTTTCTCTATTTGTTCTATTTCCTCCTTCATTGCATTAACCCATTCTTCATTTTCTAATGCAACTTTCACATTCTTTGGTTCAAATTCACAAACTAGACATGTACCTTATCTTGTTTTTATTCTTGTCTGCATTCTAGCTTGTCTATTTCCAATAATTTGTGTCTCAGGATGATGTCTTCTGATGAAAATATCTAATACTCAGTTTCTTCTTTCTTGTTCATCCTGTTCAGGTTCATTTGCTTTCTCGGTAGCACCATCTTGTTCATCAATTTCCCTTTCCTGTTCCTCAGGGTTATTTTCCTGCTGACCGGTTATCATAGGTTGCGACTTCAGTAGATAGTCAAGAAGTTCAATGTAAGTGAATCTACCATAGTCTTCTGGTTCTTTTCTTTCTTCTATGTTTATGTCATCATACTCATCAACACAGACATTAGTACTTTCAATCATCTTATTTGTAACCTTATTCAGACATTTGTATGCTTTACTCTTAGTAGAATATCCTAAGAATATTCCTTCATCACCTTTAGAATCAAATTTCCCATTTCTCTCATCTTTTAGAATAAAACATTTGCTTCCAAAAATCCTGAAATAACTTACAATAGGTTTGTGTCCAAACCATAGCTCATAAGGTGTCTGGTTGGTGTCCTTCTTTAGTTGTACTCAATTAAGCACATATACAGTTGTGCTGATAGCTTCCCTCCAATACATCTGAGAAACATTCTTTTGTAGCATTAGTGTTCTAGCACAACCAATGATTGACCTATTCCTTCTTTCAGCAATCCCATTCTACTGAGGTGTTCTCGGTGTAGAGACTTGTCTCTTAATACCATTCTCATTATAGAAATAAGTAAATTCATATGAAATAAACTCACCTCCTCTATCAGATCTTAAGCATTTAATTTCTTTTCTAGTCTCTTTTTCTACCTTTGCCTTATACCATTTAAACAACTTAAAAGCTTCAAATTTCTCTTTCAGGAACATAACAGTCATCAGTATAGTATAGTCATCAACAAAAAGAGTAAAGTATCTATCACCATAATAGTTCTGAGTTCTCATAAGACCACATAGGTCGGTATGAACTAGCTCAAGTATCTTCTTTGTTGAGTAGTCTTTTCTTTTAAAACTAGACTTAGTCATCTTACCTTTCTGACATTCATGGCACATAGCATGATCTGGTTTTGACAAGTTACACAACCCTCTAACTCTTTTCTTCTTACTAATCTTGATCATGTTATCAAAATTCACATGACATAACCTCTTATGCCACAACCATGCATCTTCATCTTTCATTAATAAACAAGAAGACTGATCAATATTAAGATAAAATAGATTACCTCTAGATTGTGTATCGGTTCCAACATGTCTTCCTCCATCATCATAGATTCTTACCTTTCTATTCTCAAAAGCAAGTCGGTGACCTGAGTTGTTCAATTGTGCCACACTTAACAAATTTTAGTTCAATTCATCTACCCATTATGCATTCTCACATTTTATTGTATCGTTAATCATCAATGAACCTTTACCTCTCACCATACAAGGTGCATCATTTCCCATTCTAACAGATCCACCATCATATTCATCAAGCAGATCAAATTTCTCTATATCACCAGTCATATGATGTGTACAGCCACTATCTATGATCCATGTATCATTTTTTCTTACTTTAGAGATCAGTGTTGTCTCTTCATGTTTCTCTTCTTCCTCTGAATCATCCTTCATAGCAACAAATACTACTTCTACATCATCATCAGTGTCAGATTCAGATTCAAATTCTTTGGCTATGTAACATACCTTTTTCCCTTTGTCATAGCTATCTCAGTTGTCTCTGTTGTTGTGTCGGTAGCCTCTATTGACTCTTCTCCCCTAACTTCCTTTGGATCAGTCTCTGGATCTATCATTTTCTTTCTTATTCAGACATCTAGCAGTAATGTGCCCAACTTCTTTACACTTAAAACATGCTAGAGGTAACTTGCCTCTATACCTTCCCTTACCTTTGGGCAATCTTCTGGCCATAAGAGCTTCAAGCTCATCAAGTTCATCATTAGTATTATTGTCACTATCATTATTCTTATCATTCCTACTACTAGACTTACCAATCTTCAAAGAAGACATGAAAGCAGATTCAACAAAAGGTACAACACTATTGTCAAATTTATTCAATTCAAAGGTTGTAAGCTTACCGATCAAAGTGTCAAGGGTGAGATTGGATGTAGCCCTTGTTTCATGAATTACAGAGATCTTGATCGCATAAAATGGCAAAAAATTTATGAGAATCTTTCTTATTACTATTTCATCGTCAATAACTCCACTAGATGCTCTAATAGCATGTACTACCTCTTTTAGTCTATTTGTATATTGCACAATGTTTTCACCTTCTTTCATCTTCATATCATCAAATCAACCTCTTAGACTTTCTGCTCTGGCTCTCTTAACATTCGCATCTCCACTGTATATTAGAGTCAACTTGTCCCACATCTTCTTAGTTGTATCACAATCCTTAATGTCATTAAATTCAGCATCGGTACAGGAAGCAACAACTTCCATCATAGTAATATTGTGTTCATGCCTATCCTTCAGTTGATCAAGAGTCAGGGGACCTGGTGTTGGTTCAATGTAGCCATTCTCCATCAGTTCTAGTGTAGAATTCCCAATTCTAGATATGTGCAACTTCATTTGTCTTTGCCATATTGTGAAGTTATCTTTGTTCAGCTTTGGCAGTTCCCTCTTATACATCTTGAGACATTTTTGCTGGAGTCCTTAAAACTCTATTCTAAGAAACCACAGCTAAGATACCAATTGCTAGAATAACTGAGAGGGGGGTGAATCAGTTATCCAGTGTCCCACAATTCAAAATGTATAATCCAAAACAATTCTACTACTTTTTCTACTCGGTAAACATATGATACTTTCAGTGTCAGTGTTTTTACCGATTGTCAGTCTAAACTTTATAATAGTTACTGATTAAATATAAAATGTAATATGCAAATTATGATAACAAACAAATATCATAGTCAACACATAACACAAGAGATTTAATGTGGAAACCCTATGAAGGGAAAAACCACCTGGGACCAGCAACCCAAAATTGTTCACTTTTCTAAAGTGAGGTCAGTGAAGACCCAACCTTGTTAAAGGTTACAAACACACTATTAGGTGTGACCTTGTTAGAGGATTTTAGAATAGAAGTTATCATCCAACTAGCAGTCACTTTGGGGTTGACAGGATAACAATGTTCACTCTATGAATGAAACATCAAAAGACTTTCATAGTCCACTCGGTTAAGAGATTTGACTGTGTCCAATGGTTAAATATGTAACAGTAGATGATCTGCCTTAAAACAACTTTAGTTTGCAGTTTACAGATCAATGTTCAGCTCATTCAAATATTTCTAATCAATATAACACTTCAGATTCAATACTATATCAACTTACTATCTGTTGGTAATTACTCTTTGTAGCTTGGTAATTTTTCTATAGTTCAGTTCTTATTAACTAGTATGATCAGAATGCATGAAAACTCCTCACACGATAATTCTGTAGTATCTTCTTCTTCTGGCTCTTTTCAATAATGAAATCAATGTCTCTTATATAGATGAGTAAATCATTTTCTTTTCCTCCATCAAATTTTGCCGCTTAATCATATTCATATATTTTTCCACTTTAAGCTTCCTCGCCTGATGTGTCAGTAACACATTTTAGTTTTCTCCATTAGATCCTTTTTTATTTATGTTAGCCATCGATCTTCATAACAAACCTTATATGTTACCTTGATTTCATACACTTTACAACTCATCACTTTATCGGCTAAATTGATCATTTAATTCTTTTCTATTTTGCTCAGTTAACAAAGAAATGTGTCGGTGAACACAAGCTCAATTAACACTACGCTCGGTATACACTACACTTCATCGGTGTATACTGAAATGCTTTATTTATTGAGAACACTGCTTTGTGTCTTTCAGCTGTATTCTTCATCATAGATGAATGCAACATAATAAAGTCAATTTCATCAAGTCATAGACTCATCAACAAGTTAATCAGTGTATTCCTTATCCTCATCTATCATATACATCTTCCTCATGTAGATATTTATGTTCTTCATCTCTTTCACCTTCCTTCAGATGTGTTTGTATAGTAACTTACAAGATAAGTATTGTCAAGCTAGTTGACATCAATGACAACATAATACTGATTTAATCATCTTGCATATCTAATCATCAACTCCTCAGTAATCTTAAATTATAGATTCTTCATTCAAGTTCTAAATCTATTGTAGTTCATCACGTTGATCCTTTTACCACTCATAAAGTTAAAGAGAAAAATAAACATTTTGAGCATAATTGAGGGAGAATAACAAAGAGCATAATAAAACTGAATAGATGAGTGGTATTTTGTGTTAGATTTAGTTGTT
Source organism: Chamaecyparis obtusa (assembly GCA_027943335.1). Classification (NCBI taxonomy): domain Eukaryota; kingdom Viridiplantae; phylum Streptophyta; class Pinopsida; order Cupressales; family Cupressaceae; genus Chamaecyparis; species Chamaecyparis obtusa. The sequence goes on along the minus strand of BSBK01000373.1, from coordinate 2,167,811 downwards.
GCTAGAATTATTGTCATTGATGTCAAAACCTTCATACCAACATCTTGGCTATATCGGTTGGTTATTGGTAGTTTTGATTGTGTACTCATTGGTTTTTAGTAAGGGATTAGAGGTATCAATTATATAGAAGACATGTTCAATACATACAATTTTAGTATTCTATGGTAGGTGTACTTGGTTCTACTCATGGATTAAATATTTTGGTACACTTCTATGCTTTCAATAATTAGTGATGCATTGATTTTTCTATTAGTTACTAATGAATTTTATGCTTACAATGTTCTTTCATGTTTTCCTAATATCTAGACTTTCCTATAGTTCATCAGTTAGCTTTTGGTATCATGTTTTGGACTTTTTTTTTTAATCTAGTTTCATCTATCGGTGGGTTCAAGAGTTATGGTGATCAAGTCATAGACTTGGTTGTGGTGTTTCAAAATTTTTGGTTAATGTAATGTGCATTGTAAATGTACTATCTTAAAATGGATGCACTCATTATTTAAGACCTTTTAGTTCCCGTCCTTTACCGACTTTATGAACCATGGATAGATTCGTGATCAATCTCTTTTTTTTCCTATTCTATCCCATATCTTCCACTTTCAACTATGCAGTCTCTGATACCTCAGAGTTGTTTCCCTATGATCCAACCCTAGAAAATGTCAACCAATTTGACCTATTCCATAATAGGTCAACTAGGTCGACCTATTCCCTGAGGATTTAAATTGTAAAATTGGGTGACCCCGTCAGCTTTCTTTTTTTTCTCACCATAAAAATAGTATAAAAGGAAGCCTATGCACCTCATTGTGTGACCCATTAACATCCATTTGACATCTATAATATCCATTAGAGATCCAAAAATCACACAAGAAAGTTCAAGCATTTATCAATCATTCAAGATTCAAGGATCCTTTGTGAGCATTTCCTCTTCAAGATCTAGCATTTTGTTGGCCATCAAGGGAGTAGATCTACATTCAAGGAATTCATCATCTTATTCATTGATGCACATTTAAATCCATGAATCCTTGATGTGGTTTTTGTAGATCCATTGCATTTTTGGAGATTTCCTACATCTGTCATTGCAAATTCAACATCCACAACATACAAGCATTACAAAATCCTTATTGACAAGGGTTTCTACAAGAAAGATGAATAATTACATTTTTATTATTTCCTTTACATATTTACATTTTAATTTTAAGGTTGATTCCTCAATCTAGGGCTTGACCAAGGCAAGCCCTCATCCACCCAAACCCCAAAACATTTTTTCTATGTGTAGGAGAAGGATATCATAATTACAACCACATATCTAGAAACTACTTGCCCAAAGATTTCTAAATAAGTTAGGTAAACTTTTCTACAATGTCCCGAGAACATGGTGAATTTGTGGAAAAGTTTCTAGAACATGTTGCACCATGTTGACCTATTCCTAGAGGTATGAGAAAAACAAAATTTTTTGAGTTTTCTATTGTGATCATGAATCCACAGTCAAAAGTTCTATCACAAGTTTAGATCTATAGTTTTAAGAGAAAAAGGCATATTCCTCTACACATTTCAAGGTGAGTATTCTATCATTCATTTTATTTCTTAGGCTAGACCTATTTTCATATCTTAATTGGGCTGATTGCATACACTTAGCATCTAGATCTATCTTGCTTTTCTCATTAAATCAATTGGTTCAATTTCACATTTGCATTTACATACATTTAATCAAATCCTACATTGCATGAAAGAGGACTTGCTTGTGTCCTTCCTTGATATAATTTGGGTTTGGCATTGACATCCCTTGATCTTCTTGGGTTTTGCTAATCTATCTTGGGTTATGTTGAGAGTTATGTTTGGAAGCCCCTCTTTCTATTGTATTTTGAGTATTAGTATTGGAATGGTTAATTAATGAACTCATCTCACATAGTTTATATTGTTAGATTCATTAATATCCATTTCACCCCTAAATAGTAAACGTCTTAAATGTGACCTATATTTGGGTCCTATTGTAGCATGTTGTAATGTTTTCTTAAGTATACATTCCTATATTTAGGGTCGGTGGTAAGGAATTAAATAAAATTATAATATCTTTTTGATTTGGGGCTGACACATTATTTTGGTGTGACCGACATGTGTATGATAAGATATCTATATAAATAAAGAAAACCTTTTTATATTCATGTAGTGTGAGTATGTGTGAATGAGTAAGGGTGAATGTCCATAAGATGATAAGAAATATGTAAAATGAGTCTTGAAATGAGTGCTTGATCATGATGTGTGCAAGATAAAGCTAAGTGTGGAAACTATTGTGAGATCAAGAAAGGCATTTGTATACAGATTTGCAGTGGACCATACAGTGGTATACATAGAGAAGATTAGCAATCGGATCTACTGCTGGATGTAGTAACTAAGTTTAATTTCTAAACTATTTCATGCATATTTAGATGCAATATTATCAATTTATCCTTTTTCTATAAAACATCTCTTTTTGCATAAGGTTAGTTAACTTGATTGACAATAAGCCAACCACAATGAGCAACCCATAGTGAGAAAACTGATAGTGAACCTTTGTTAAAACCACCTTAATCGATGTTTCATTTAATGAGAATTAGCTTCTCTGTGGGTTTTCCCCGTTCGGCTTTCCAAGTAAATTTTGGTGTTCTTTATTTTGGTATTTTTGCACCTTCATATTTACATTTTTTATAATTGTTTGATGTGGTTAGAAGTAGAACAAAAGTTAATATTGATGAATAGGGGTAAAATGGAGTTTAACAATGCATCTAACATTCCCCTATATGATTTGATTTGAAATGATGAGTAAATAATGTAAATCTAGAAATATCTAAAATTAGATAAGATAAGATACATACCTCATAATGAAATTAATCTAGAAATACCTATTTTCTGATGCCTATGCATAGTTTCATTAAATTCTACAACTAAATCCAGAACCGAAAAACCACAACAGAGAAAACCCAGAAAAAATTTTCAATTCTGAGGGAGGTCGACCTTGACCCAAATAGCGGGGCACAATCTTACCCCCCACTGAAGGTTGACCTCGACCTGAAACAACTCTGAAAGAAATTTTGTTCATGGATCCTGAAAGTTTGACGAAAAGGGTACTCAGATCCGCTTTGCAATTCTTGAAATAGTGACTACAGATATTTGAAAATGGTGTTTTCGAGTGGCTATATAGGGTTTTGCCTTAGTCAATTTCCCATTTTGGTGATCTCCACCTCCATGAATAGCTAGATGTAATAGAATATGTGTGTGTATTGAATGTGTAATGCCAAGATCTAATCCTCTAGATTGAAACCCTAGCATGAATGGTTATGAGAGAGAAATGCATAGATTTTAATAAGATAAGAAAGCATACCAAGCCCCCAAGGCTAAATTACTCTTACCAAACTCACAATTTGTAATTGCTACCCCATGATTGTATCTTTGAATACTTGAATATTGATAATGTTGGATCAAGGAAGAAGGAATCTCTCTTGCTACAAATAGATGTTCACAATGGTGTGTTCACAAAAATGTTTGATGTCAACAATGGCTTGATCTTCTATATCACCCTCTTGCAATATTGCATCTTCACTTCACCATTGATTTCTTGCTTGAATCAATTGTGCTTTCACTTGATCACTTGTGTTGTTAAAATGAAGGCAAATGAGAGTGTTTATGTAGAGGTTTCAAGGTGAGGCTCCTAGAGTAACGTGAGGAGCCATAATTCAAATTTTACCTAAAATTATGGTCCAATCACAATAACCAACTAAGGAGGGAAAATAATTAAATGAATTTCAAATTAAAACCCTTTCGCATTTGGATCTGAAAGCACGACATTGATTTTGGGGTCCTCTAGGACCAAAATTTGAAAAGGGGGATCAAATCTTGATAGAGGTCAAGGATGACCTCAACTCTTACCTAGGTCAAAGTCAACCTCGACCTTGACCTAGGGGTCCAGATCCAGCCAGAGTAGAAAACAAAAGGTTCCAGGAGTGCCCAGAGACCTAGAAATGATGATAGAATAGGGGAAGTGCCAGAGAGAGGCATAGAGTCCTATGATGCACATGATGAAGGCTAGGAGGACCTATGCCTAATTCCTACCTAGAAAATAGATCCACAAAGTAGGGAAGTTAAGGAGAATCCTTAGGATCCTAACCCTAATTTCACCTAGAATGAAGGAATCAAGTGTATAATGCATCCTAAATGCAAGTTTATCATGATAAATGCACTAAAAGAGGGTTCTCAACCTATCAAGATGGAAGTACTTCAATTTTAAGATGATAGATTTAGCCCCCACTTTAGCTTAGATATGAAACTATGTGAATATGCAAGCTAAAGTAAGAAAACATCATAGCAAATAAAAAGGATATAACCAAGTCCTCGATGTAGAGATCCTGCAAAAATCTGTTAGAACCTGCAACACACAAGGTTAATGAAAATCTCCAAATCACCTAGATCTTACTAAATGACAACTTGAGAAGTGCATAAATCCCCTTATGCCCTCCCATTTCTGCTTTCTACTTCTGAAGGGTGAAATAGGGTGATAAGGATAGCTTTATAAAATGGATATGCAGTTTGTTGAAAATTTCTTTCCTAAACCAATTAGAAGGATTCCTAGCCTTCCTAAACTAATTCAAGGAGTTAGGTATCATGATTCCAACGCCACTAATGACATTGAAAATGGAGTTACCAAACTCAAGTTATGATGAAAAAAGTGAATGTCTATGTAAATGCATAACAAAGGAAATCCAAATTTACCATGAGTAAACCCCAAGAGAAATCCTAACAAAACCCTAATTTTAACTATAAATAAGGAAAAGGAAGTCATACTTACTCATGCTTACCATTTGTAGATTCAAAGAGAGAAAAAAAGATGCTGAGGAGAGAACTTCGAGTGACGTGCATGGAGGTCCTGAGACAGTGCCTGGCTACCAGATGGTCACTTCCTGAGGTGAGTTTTTTGTTATTGGTTCTTGTATTTTCCAAATTCTTGACTTTTGTAGGTAAGGTTGACCTTGACCTAGTTATGTCAACCTTGACCCAAAAAGGTTGACATAAACTAGAAGGTCTTCACCTGATCTGGGATGAGGTCAACCCTGACCAAAAAAGGTTGACCCTAACCTAGGAAAGTGGACCTTGACCCAGGAAGGTCAACCCTGACCTAACTAAGGTTGACCTTGACCTAGTCAAGTTGGATTTGTAGATTTGATGATTTAAAATGATGATATGATGTTTGTTTGTTCTTACATGACATGGTCCATCTCTGAGAGCATCCTTGTAGAGAGTTGCTAGTGATCGTCAGAGAGAGACTGTTTGAGCTAAATGATGATGCGATGTAGCTACTGAGAGAGTTAGGACTATACTAGGTAGCAGTCCTACCATAGATCAAACTACACCGAGCCATGTTATCATCTCTGATCGAGAGGTGGGATGAGGATACATGCTCCTTTCATCTTCCCTTAGGAGAGATTACAGTGACACTAGAGGATGTCTACAAGATCTTGCGACTTTTGGTTCGAGGTGAGATTGTTAGGCTGAGAACACAATGATTTTGTGAAGAGATCCTTGTAGATGGAGAATATTTCTAGGGATGGGTTCCATAGATGTGAACTTGGTCAGATCAGATCCTTTTGTCATCCATATTGTCAGGCCCTACACCTTTGGTACGGAAAGTGATGTTTTGTATAGTATTCTTGGTTGTGTTACCCAACATAAAGGATATAATATTTTTTGCACCTCTTACCCATCTTATATGGAGGATGGCTTGAGTGATAGGATCATATTCTCATGGGGTCACACCATGCTAGCCTAGCTGTAGCACAAGCTATGTCAACTATTGAGATATCAGAGAGGGAGTCTTTTGATATGCACACTCTTGCAGATTTGGCTATTTGAGAATTTCACATGTACACATCCACAGGGTGCTCCACTGATGGTAGATGTGAGTACACCAAGAGTCTTTTCTTATCCTTCGAGAGATGCCTAGCAGTTCAGAGATATCCTCTATTGGAGGGTACATCTAGACCACATTTTGGGCACATATGTGATATGGAGACCCTACTACTAGATGACACAATGGCTAGATACATGATTCTAGATGAGACATTCACAATGGCATAAGCTTCTAGAGGGTCATCAGAATCATATAGTGATGCCATACTATTATGATTAGGTGATGAGATAGTTTGGTCTATTATAGGGAGTCCCCAGAGTAGTACCTCATTATGTATAGCTAATGAGATATTATCAGAGACCTGACGCCATATGCCAACCATCAGTAGTAGACATAGAGGATAGTGATGTAGATGAGATAGAGGATATAGAGATACCATTAGATGTGACCTATTTAGGCATGAGCTGAGATTACATCAGGTATTGGAGTCTATAGGGGATCTACCCCATCTTCCCTGAGGATTATCCTAAAGGTGATCTAGGCCTTTCAGAGAGGACACACCAGGATAGTAGTACAATAGAGGAGGATGAGGATCTCAGAGATGAGGAGGGACACATTTCTGAGGGAGACCCCATGGAGGAGGAGAGAGAAGAGGAGATGCCCCCAGCTAGTGATACTAGTGTTGATGTGCACATTTTTTATGCATCACCATTGAGATCACAACGACATCCACGTACCCACATAGAGACACCATCATGGAGGCCTAGACATAGAAAGCATGGAGAGAGTAGTAACTCCATGCCCCCACCATCTAGACCCTTTAGTGACATCCAGGAGGGAGACCCATGTATGAAATATGATATTTGATTAAAAATGTAACTTAATTTGAGATAAAAAGGCACTAGATTGATAAATGTATTTTCATTCTGCAGCTAGTGTAGCAGAGTGGAGGAGCTTTTTATTCAAGGTTCTAAAGGATACATGTATATCCTACTGACTACCTGCTGATGAGTGAGAGTCGTCCATTAGCCATAGAGATCCCACCAGGCATGCCGACATCTTTACATGTGTCCAATGAGAGCTGAGGTTGTGTAGAAAAAGAAGAGAAATTAATAGCTGACCTACAGAGGGCCTAGGAGCGCATGTGTGATATGAGCATATCTAGGAGCCACACATGGATACATAGATCTACATCTCCCTATCATAGACTAGAGAGATTTGAGAGTCATTGGCCATTAGAGCATAGTGATAGACGTAGTGATAAATAGGGCCATGGGCCACATATGTATCAGAACTTGAAAAATGTTTTATGAATGAAAAAATTTCTCTACCAATTATTTCTATGTTTGATTACTATGTTTTCATCAATATAAAACTTAACTGAAAGAAAGTAGGTGCATAAATATATTCAATATGTAATTTTGCTAAAACTACATAGCCTATAAAAGGAACTTTATGAGGAATACACAAATGCACAAGGAAAGAATGAAGGAAATTAAGGATTATAACATTTGAGATGCATAATATTAATAGGTTCCTTAAAAGAAACACCATCCATATAAGCAAGTTTATAAGCACCTGAACCAAACTCTTCAATGACAACAAAAGGTCCAAGCCAATTAGGGATAAAATTTCCTTTTTTGCTAGGTAAAGAATTCACATTTTGTTGATTCTCATATAAGACTAAATCACCAACCAAAAATGTTTGTTTAATTACCTTGTAGTTATATTTCTTCTGAAGAGATTTATGATAAGCTTTTATATGGTCTAACGCATGTATTCATTGTTCATCCAACATTTCTAGCTCTTGCAAGCATTGTTCACGAAAAGTATCCTTGTCAATTATCCCATGAAATGAAACATGTAAAGAAGGTATTTCCAATTCCAAAGGCATAAGAGCACCAGTACCATAGACAAGATTGTAAGGAGAAGTACCTGTGGCAGTACGAACACTAGTCCTATAAGCCAATAAAGTATAAGTCAGTTGAGTATGCCAATCTTTTTCATGCTTGTTGACTAGTTAGAATAATATCCTAGTAACTCAAGGATTGAACATCCTTTAACAATGATTCATTTCTTAAATTTATCACATATCTACTTAGAACATCATGCTAAAATTCATTAAATGTATCAATCCAAGAACGTGAACTTGAGATGATGGCTGCAAAGTTTAGGCTTTAGTTCTTCCAAGAGTCATCACTACTAAAGTAAAAGCTATTACTACAAGAGATTTATAATTAGAAACTGAAACTATAGATTAGCTCATAACTTAAATGAAAAGCTTAGCAGGAAATAGACAATACTTTAAAAAGTAAACCTATGCTGTAGGAAACAGTCAGTGGTTCTATTACCAGTGGCTGCAGGAGCAACAATTCTTATCAACTTCAAAGAAACTTAACTAAATCCTACTTAAACATAAACAAGGGATTCACCTCCTGCATGGGCCCCCATGGAAGTGTGAATGATTGCAACTTAGAGATTGAAATTTGGAACTGTCATATATTCATTTAACAAAACATAAGTACAATACAAAACATCAAAGTATTTCACTTTTATTTCTAAATTACAGTATGAATTCCTCAAAACATCTAACTAGCTCAGAATCATAAGTTCCAGCTTATTTAAAAGCAACTAAGAAAAATAGAACACCTAAAAACTAGGTCCTTCATTACATAGCATAACAAATTCAGTTATAAGAGTGAGAACATCATTTATGCAAGAGGATAAGCCATATTTAGTGCTTCAAGAATATAGGAACACTTGGTAACCAGATTGACTTGGTCTGAACCATGAACCACAAAGTTATGGAAGTAGTGGAGCCATGATAAAATCTGAAACAGTTACTCTCCTTAAAAGACCCACTCATCCTTGAGTCTATGCTCCTTGCTGACTTATTCTTCTCCTACAAAAGGTTAGTATACCAGAATCCATAACACAAACCCAAGGCAAAGATTATAATACATTTTCCTATTTTAACGTATCCTTGTCACACGGTTGTAGGAACACTACCCATTAAAACTAGAGAAGAGAAATACCATATTTTATCACAATATCTATTAGTTTATACATATATATTTAGTCTTGTACTTAGTTTCAAAAGTATCAAATATACATATGGTTAAAGCATAGAAACATAAAATTTGGTATAATGTTTATGAAAAACCATAAGATATTTAAGTCTGGATTCAGAAAACTATAAACAAAACATGCCATAAAGTTGACTCATCATTCCCCCCAGCTTAGCTATTTGTTGGTCCTGCAGCAAATAAATTCTTCAACTTGGCTATCAATCTATAATCAACATCTATCCTTTGCCCAGTTCCTCCTTCTGCAAGACTCCAATAGAATCCCTTTGTTTCTCTATGTTTCTTCCATCTATCCTTCTCCTTCTTCATATCAAAACTATCCAAATTTTTTGAGTTTGCAAGGAGGGGAGATATCAGTAATGGAGGCTGAAATGTTAGTGGAATCCAAAAACTTTCCCACTCTCTTCCCAAGGAAATATACCAAAGGGAGCACTGGTTTGCCATAGAAAAGTTGAGGGGTGAATGTGGTTCTTTGTTTCTCATTTCCCTAGATAAACTATTCCAGTGCCACTGAATGACATTTCTAGCCTCAGGTAATTCAGAATATACCAACTATTCATATGCATTAAATTCTTCATTTCTTAGTGGATAGATGGCCTTGCTACCTGATTCAGAGGGGGTAATTATTAACCAATTATAATAGTAAGTTCAAGGATCCTTGGCTTCAGGTCTTAAATACAACAGAATTTCTAGCTCCAAATCCCTATACACTTTGGCTTGAGTATCCCAACTAATTTCATTCTATACCTAGGATATAAGGGCTCTGAGCTAAATATCTCCTACATAAAGTAAGGGATTCCAAACTCGGTCATTTGGGACTGCAAGGTTGTGGAGATAGAGTTCACATAATAGATTTTGAATGGCTGCAGGAGAGTTATGGAAGGCTTGAGAAAACTAAGTAGGATCTTGTAATGAGGGAGATTTGTCTTGCATAATGTAGGTCATCTGATAGTTTAACAACTATTCTTTAAGAAACAAGGCATAGACAGGTGATGGGGATCTACAACCCATTAGGTCAGGAATTAGAGATGTGATTTTGTTAAGTTTCACACTCAGTTGTTCTATCTTTTCCTCCTGAACAAGTGTTTCCTGGTAATGATAGTCTATTACCCTATTTAGTTCTTTACATTGTTGTTTCCACTACTCTCTCTTAGAATTTAATTGCTTAGACAATTGAAAGATAACAGATAACAAAGACGTTGAACTAGATTGATCTATTATTGAACTAAGGCAAGAATTGTTTGCTGCTTGAGGAACAGATGACTTACCATTGTTAGCACTTGCCCTCTTCAAAGGATCTGTCTAGATGATCATAGCCCTCTTAGTATTAGAGCATTTTTGAGCCACTGAGGATAATGTATCTAATCCTTCATTCCAAATTTTCTCTACTACCTTATTCACAAGGTCTGCATCAATATCTGGGTTTTTTTCATAGGGAATCTTTTCTACTATAGGAGATTCTATTGTAAGAGAAAACATTGTGTCATTTTCTTCCCTGATGTAACTATCAGATTCATCACTATCTGAATCATCTTCCTGAGGATTCTTAGAGGTTGAACCTCTCCTCTGAAACACATAAGCTTGCTCTTTTGAGCTAGAGTCATCACCAATTATGATGACTTCTACATTTACTTGCTTACTAGGAACTTGCTCTATTTCAAGACTAGGAAACCCCTCAAATGTTTCCTGCTGCATAATCTCAGTCAATTTTTCTTCCTGCTAAGAATTTTCAGGTTGTATTTTAGCTTCTTGCTCAATGTTTCTAACCTCTTCTTCCTTCCGTCCATAATCTTGTTCTATATTTGGCTCATCATCTGGAATCTCTGTAGTTGTGTTTGACTTCCTCCTATTACTTCTCCTTAATGGAGTCTCTTCCTTCTTTTCCAAAACTTTCCTTTTTCTGGAAGTGCTTGTGGCTATAGGAGATGCCTTAGCCTGCCGGTACTAGGGTTAATTTTCTTTTTCTTGTCCTTTGGGGAAACTGTTTCCAATGTAGGAGCAACTTCAACCTTTTCTGTAGAAGTCTCCAATTCCTCTTCATGAGTTGATCTTAAAGTAGATGAATGAGGGGAATTAGGGGTCCTAACCCTAGATTTTTTTTGGACAAAGAACATTGTCCAATTTCAATAAAAATTTTCCTAACCCCTTTAGCAGTTTTAATCCTCTGTCCCACTCTACACCCAATTGGTTCTGGGATTGGTTCCTTAAACCCTTGCAATAGAAATTCATCCCAGGAGATTTTTGACTACTCCCTTAAGGCTTTCTAAACTATTAATTTGAATAAATAGTGATGTGAGATAGAATTGCGTTTACCCTCCTGAACTAGAGTGGCTTGTTTCGACAAAATGCTAAACATGAAACTAGGAACATTGATAGACATATTGTCATGCCTTAGACAACTCAAAAATTTAAAGTGAATGAAATGTAGGAATGAATGCCACCCTTTGCAAGTAAAATATCTAATGACATGAACCACACATTGTCTAAATGGCTTAGGAAGAGATACTCTAAATGTACCTTGTTTTCAGTCAAATTCAAGTGGTGGGTCTAAATGTAGAGTGAACTGAGCTCTGGACGTAGTTGGATCAAGATTTTCTTCAAATTTCTCACCTTCCTACAGTAACCCCATAACTTCTACCAAAATTGCCTGTGAAAATGGCACCCTCAGTCCTTTGACTATAGCCACACCATATTTTAAAGAGTTAGGAAACTGAAGTGCAACTTCGTCATCCCAGCTTGTTAACTTTTGAATATAGTCCAACCAACCGCTTGCCTAAAAGTATGGCCTGCAGGCTTGGTCTTCTAGCAAAATATTATGCATAGTGGGATCCCTATGAATGAGGTCACCTCCCATCTCTGGTTGCCAAAATACCCAAAACAAATTTGCAAGAGATAAAAATAGACAAGAACAATTTCGAACAAGGAGGCTTGAAAAGACAGGTTACAGGAGAATTTCAAATTTGGAAATTTCAAGTAGTGAAGCTTGGAAAATGAGCTCATAAGTAATATAAGTGTAGATTATCACTTAACTTCTCATAATTACTCATAAGTACACTCCACAGAACTCATACTTGACATAACTTGCCACCTTTACTTCATATGTGCAAAATAACAACACAACATAATGATTTGCAAAAAGTGTCAAATCATGACAAGAAATGCGAGTATGATAGGATAAAAGAATAAATATAAAGATTGCATAAACATAATGACAAAAAAGATATAACTTCCCCCTAGCTAAAGTAGGCAAGTGGTTCCACACTTGCACAAATGACAAGTCATACAAGAAAATAAGTGGAAAACAAATTAAATTTACATACCTTGGAAAGTGTACTAACCAGAATTGCTGCTAAGGTGGCAGGCATTGCTATCTATGAATGAAGAATAAATGAGGTGGATGGGTGATAGACAAGAAATGAAATGGAACTTTATTATGGAGAATTGACTTTCGCTAAGAAAGTATTTATTATGAAAGTGACAAGATCTTCTAGAGTGAGGAAGGCAAATGAGCAAAAAGCTCATTACGAGTTGTTGCAGGAAGTGTGTTGCCAATGGCAGAAGAGAATTGTTGCAGGAACTCATTCTTACTTTGGGGTTTGTGATATAACTTCAATCTGTGACCATTGACCAATAATTTGAAATGAACTAGATCAACTGTGGAAAGTTGAACCTCTCCATTTGGAAAGACTGCAATAATCTCATATGGTCTGAGCCACCTGGTTTGGAATTTCCCTAGGTTATTATTAGAATAATAAATAGAAAAATGCAAATATTAACACACAAAAAAGAACATAATACCAAAAAATTTAATGTGGTTCACTCAATCCTTGGGCTACATCCACCAATAGCGAGTCCAATATCTTTATTATTATCCAGTGATTACAATATGAAACCTGCAACTCAATACTACCCCAGGAAGCTACAAAAAACCCTCATACAATGAATCTCCAAACCCTAAGCCCTTTTTACAAGTATTTTTGACTTAACCTAATTAGGGAAAAAAATACTCTGACTAATAGGAAATTGATGGCTCTGCCCCTTGACTCTGAGCTTGGGGGTGCTACCCCTAATCCCCCATAGATAAGTCTACAGAGAAACCACACCGAAGGAACCTGAGTCTGATTAGGCTCCACATACATAACAGTTATACTGATACCGAGAGTCATAGAGGGGTGCCTAGTCATCAACAAAAAAGACTTCATCCTTTACATACTTGTCATGCCATTGCTTGCACTAGTGTTGTATCAATTCTATGTTGTGCAGGGAAGATTTGCACCTTTCATCAAGACCATTCAAACTTAGTATCCATTCTTGTTGTGCTACAGTGAGATCCATCCCAAGATCAAGAGCTGTCCAGAGTGTCTTATGTTCAAACTCTATAGGCATGACTACAGAGCAACCATATACAAGCTCAAATGGGGTGAAACTGATTGTAGACTTCCATGTAGTTTGGTAAGCCCAAAGTGCTTTAGGAAGTCGGATAGCCCAATCTTTCTTATGGATGGCTACTATTTTAGTGAGAATAGACACCAACTCCCGATTGGTAACTTCTACCCACCCATTAACTTGGGGGTGATAGGATGAAGATTTACCATGCCTGATGTTATATTCTTCCATCAGAGCAGCAATCAAATTGGAAGTAAATTGAGGACCTTGATCAGATTGAATCTCCCTTGGTACCCCAAATCAGGTGAAGATGAATTCATAAAAGAACTTTGCAACATTGTTATCCCTTGGGTGCTTCATAGGTTTAGCCTTAGCCCACTTTGTAACATAGTCAGTACATACAAGGATATAAGACTTACCTTGTGAAGATGGCTCAATAGGGCCTATGAAGTCAATCCCCCATTTATCAAAGGGTGCAACAATTACCTATGGTTGTAGGGGCATTTCATCTATCTTGGTAGGTCATCCCATGCATTGGCATTTGTCATACTTTTTGGTGTATTGAACAACATCTTTGTGTAAACTGGGCCAATAGTAGCCTATAGTCAAGATCTTCAGCGCTATTCTTTTGGCAGCAAAATGACCACCACAAGGTTCATCATGACATGCCCTGAGGATATCATATGTTTCATCCTCCATTATGCATCTTCTGGTTACTTGATCAGGACTAGTATAAAACATGAATCCAGAAATCCATGAATAATTAAAGCTCTTTTTAGTCAACAATCTTCTTTCTTTAGTAGAGAAATGAGCTGGTGTCTTACCAGTGGTGAGATAATTGGCAACATCGGCATACCAGGGGTTGTGTGCAGACATCAGGAAGAGATATTCATCAGGAAAAATATTGTCAATGGCTGCAGGATCATCAGGTACATGTAACCTAGAAATAAAATTAGCTACCACATTGGTCTTACCAGGTTTATCTATTATGGTAATGTCAAATTCTTGCATAAGAAGAAACCAGCGAGCCAATCTTCTAGAGATTGCAAGCTTGTTCATGAAATACTTAATAATAGAATGGTCATTATGCACATAGATCTCATATCCAGTAATGTAGAGTTTGAATTTATTCAGGGCATAGATGACTACAAGAAGTTCTTTTTCAGTGACAGTGTAATTAAACTCAACTCCCTAAAAATTTTTACTGATAAAGTAAATTTCATGCTCAACTGAGTCCACTTTTTGTCCAAGTACAATACTAATAGCATATTCCAAGGCATTAGTATGGATGTGAAAAGGAAAGCCCTAGTTCAGTCCTCTCAACACCGGTGCTGTAGTGAGTACTTCCTTCAGCTGCAGGAAGGACTTTGCACAGTCAGAATCCCAAGTAAATTCAACATCCTTTTTGAGCAAGTTATACAGTGGCATTGCAAGATAACTAAAGTCTTTTATAAACCTTCTATAATACTTGGCATGTCCAAGAAAACTACACACATCCTTTTGTTTTGCTGGAGTAGGCAATGTCATAATTACTTCAATCTTGGCAGGGTCCACTTGAACACCTTTTGAAGATATGAAATGTCCTAAGACAACCCCTTCTTCCATCATCATGAAGCACTTTTCACTATTGAGAGAAAGGTTGTAATCATGACATCTTTGAAGAAATTTCTCTAAATTTTCCTTTGCCTCATCAAAAGTATGCCCATATGTGGTAAAGTCATCCTTGTAAATCTCCATGCAATCAGCAGAGATATCAGAGAATATACTGATCATAGTTCGCTGGAAAGTGGCAGGAGCATTGCACAACCCAAAAGGAAACATTGAATAGGCAAATGTGCCCCATGGGCAGGTGAATTTTGTCTTCTCCTGGTCTTTAGGGGCTATTTGTATTTGATTATAACCAATGAATCCAACCAGAAAAGAGAATTATTTCTTACCAGCCAGGTTATCAAGGACTTGATCTATGAATGGCAATGGAAAGTGGTCCTTTTTAGTGGCTATGTTAATATCCCTTTAGTCAACACAAAATCTCCACTTACCTCCTTTCTTAGGTACTATAACAATAGGACAGACCCATTGACTATCAAAAATGGGATAAATGAATCCAACATTTAACAACTTCTGCAACTCATTCTTAACTATATCCCTTAATGTTGGATTAAGCCTTCGCTGAGGTTGGTGGAAAGGTCTACAATTAGGGCTGATATAAATTTTTTGAGTGCAGAGCTTAGGGTTGAGGCTTTTCATGTTAGTATAATCCCAAGCAAAAGCTTGTTGATGTTCTTTTAGAAGCTCTAGGACATCTTTTTGCTGAGAGAGTGTCAAAGCATTGTTTACATTTAACTCTCATCCTAGGCTGACTTCTAGCTTAATGACCTTTTTTTGCCATGGACAACTAAGAAATTGGAGAAGACTCCATTTCATGAGGCAATAATGTAAGAAGGAATTTTGAAGTTTTTGAATACTAAAGAGCATTGGAAGGCGGTAACAAAGTTTCAAGAACACAATCCTCTTGGAAACACAATTGGGATTGCACTCCATACTCATTCATGATAATGGAGGAAATTATTTCATCTTCTCCCCTAGAAGATACAAATGGTTCCCTAGATATCATCATTAACTAGCGAATGGAATTGACCTTAGGTTCAATATCACCCAAGTTTGGCAAGATTATCTAGTCATCTTGCAACAGAGGTTGAGCTAGGGAATATAGAGTCATATTTTTAGTGTCGACTCCATTGGATATAGTCATTTTTCCTGATGGACAAGCTATATAGGCATCTGCAGTAGCCAGCCAAGGCCTTCCTAAAATTATTGGATACCCTCCCATGTTAGCCTTTGGAGAAAGGACAACAAAGTCAACCGGATATTCCCAAGAATTCAAGGTGACTATTACATCCTCTACCATCCCATCAAGTGTAATGGTGGAACTATCAGCAAGCTGAAGGATGGTTGGGGTTTCCCTAAGACCAATGATATGCAACTGAGATATTACTTCTTTGGTCATGACATTTATGGATGCACCTAAGTCAACTAGAGCATTTTGGACTTGTATCCCTTGAATAGTGACTGTGACCATAGGGCTACCAGGATCAGAATACTTTGGAACTATCAATTTCTCCAATATTAGGTTAGATAACTATCCTAGGACATGTATGGTTTTGGGATCCTTTTCCTTCCTCTCGGGCTATTTTATACAGCCCTTTTTGATAGCTTTAGTATATGCAAACACTTCTTTTATGACATCTAACAGGGGTATTTTAACTATCATTTGATTTAGTTGGGCAAGAAAGTCCAACACTGCTTGATTTTCCACTGGCATAGCTTGTTCCTCCAACCTATGAGGAAATGGGGGCTCTTGAGCTGCAGGAGCAATAGGTTTGACTAGTACCTCAGTTGGCTCTACCGAGGCATCCTCAACTTTAGTGATGATAGGCTGTTGTGGAGGAGGAAGGGTTGTGCCAAACCTTAAATGAATATTATTTAGGGAAATAGCATAGCTCTACTACTATGTTGTTGGTTTAGCATTGTTGGGATTAGGAGTAGGCTGAGCAGGCAATTGAGTCTGTTTAGGGGAAGTAGTGTTGGCTGTAGGAGGAGGCATCAAAGCCTGTTGCTAAGGTAGTGGCATCAAAGCTTGCTGAATTGATTGGTTCATCCAATTGTGTGGTTGTTGCCACCACTTCTAAGACTGTTGCCAGGGTTGCTGAGTTTGTGACCAACCCTATTGAGATTGTTGCCATCCTAGCTAATGCTGCTACTAGCCTAGCTGAGGTTGTTGCCAACCTTGCTGAGGTTGCTTCCAACTTGGTTGATGATGCTGCCAGCCTTGCTGAGGTTGTTGCCAACCTTGCTGAGGCTGCTGCCAACTATTATACCCACTAAATCCACTATGTTGTTGATTTTTCCATGCATTATTACTATTAAAATTTTGAAGAGGATCTTGGGGAATACCTGGTCTCTGAGCCCATGGCCTTTTTTGGGTGATGTAGAGCACCTCTCCACTCTCATCAATGGCTTTGAACATGGTAGGCATAGGTTGGGATTCCAAACTTGCAACAGACTTACACCGACAATTCTTTTTCTTCTCCTTATAGTGTGGACAATACTCTGCTAACATTGCTTCGTGTTCATCTTTCTTCCTTCTTACCTGCATTGTGTCCAACTGAGTAGTGACATCATTAATGATGTCTTTCTTGAAATCTATCAATAGATTGGATAGCTCCATCTTGGACACACCTACACCATTAGACTTGTGAGGCAAGGCTCTTAAGCCTCTTCCCTTTTTAACAGTAGCTCTAGAATAGTTCAGACATATACTCTGTATGTCATCCCAATTCTTCTAGGTAATGTCCCCCCCTTCCATAAGGTCAAGGGCCTCAATGCTTCCATCATTCACATCTCTCAAAAATAGATGCTTTTGAGATTCTTCATTTAGCTCATATTGTGTGTTACACTACAGGCTAAACATGAACCTGGAGACATAGTCTTCCAAGGTTTCATCTTCCTTCTGTGACATTTTAAATATGTCATCTCCTTTTAAGTCCCCTCCTCTACAATAATCTTTGTACTTAGCAAGAAATAGGCTACACATTGCATTCCAATCTACTACAACATCAGCACCCAAACTCATAAACCATCTTAGAGCAACCTCCTTTAAAGTGGATGGAAATAATTTGAGCTTATGGCCATCAGTGGTGTAGTCATAGCTTTGATAGAGGACATGAAACTCAAAGAGGAAAGTCTTGGGATCTTATGTGATGAGTCCATAGAATTTAGGAAGTGTAGCAGTAGGAATGTTTTTCAAATTTTGGTTACCTTGCTAAGTAGGAATAGGAAAAGGGAAGGTAGGGTGAGCCATTACGTTGTCTAGATATGCTGGGTTAGCAAAAAGAGCATTTAAATGGTAGGATTCTTCAAATGACTATGGAAAAGGAAATTAGTCATAGGCATCAGCAAACATGTTTTCAAATGGTTCTTCCTCTTGTGGGTTCTCTAATTGGGGTTCCTCAATTACTGGGTTGAAAACCTCAAATGGTTCTTCTTGATTAAGATTAGGTAGGAATCACCCAAGATGATCCCTACATCTATGCATACAAATAATGTAGAATAAAACTAACTTAATGACTTCTAGGTTGAACTAAATTGACATCAGCCCAAGAAACGGTGCCAAAAATGTCTGGTTAGAATAATATCCTAGTAACTCAAGGATTGAACATCCTTTGACAGTGATTCATTGCTTAAATTTATCACATATCTACTTAGAACATCATGCTAAACTTCATTAAATGTATCAATCTGGGAATGTGAACTTGAGATGATGGCTACAAAGTTTATGCTTTAGTTCTTCCAAGAGTCATCACTACTAAAGTAAAAGCTATTGCTACAGGAGATTTATACTTAGAAACTGAAACTATAGATTAGCTCATAACTTAAAGGAAAAATCTTAGCAGGAAATAGACAATACTTTCAAAAGTAAACCTATGCTGCAAGAAATAGTTAGTGGTTTTGTTACCAGTGGCTGCAGGAGTAACAGTGCTTATCAACTTCAAAGAAACTTAACTGAATCCTACTTAAACATAAATAGGGGATTCACCTCCCGTGTGGGCCCCCACATAAGTGTGAATGATTACAACTTAGAGATTTAAATTTGGAACTATCATATATTCATTTAAAAAAACATAAGTACAATATGAAACATCAAATTATTTCACTTTTATTGCTGAATTATAGTACGAATTCCTCAAAACATCTAACTAGCTTGGAATCATAAGTTCCAGCTTATTTAAAAGCAACTAAGAAAAACATAACACCTAAAAACTAGGTCCTTCATTACATAGCATAAAAACTTCAGTTATAAGAGTGAAAACATCATTTATGCAAGAGGATAAGCCGGTAACCAAATTGACTTTGTCTAAACCAACAACCGCAAAGTTATGGAAGTAGTGGAGCCATGATAAAATTTGAAACAGTTACTCGCCTTAAAAGACCCACTCATCCTTGAGTCTGTGCTACTTGATGACTTATTCTTCTCCTACAAAAGGTTAGTATACCAAAATCCATAACACAAACCCAAGGCAAAAATTATAATAAGTTTTCCTATTTTAACATATCCTTGTCACATGGCTACAGGAACACTACCCATTAAAACTAGAGAAGAGAAATACTATATTTTATCACAATATCTATTAGTCTATACATATATATTCAGTCTTGTCCTTAGTTTCAAAAGTATCAAAAATACATATGGTTAAAGCATAGACACATAAAAATCTGCATAATATTTATGAAAAACCAAAAGATATTTAAGTCTGGATTCAGAAAACTATAAACAAAACATCCCATAAACTTGACTCATCACTTGCTAACTATTTTTCTCAAAATTTGTTGAATAATTTTATTTGATGCTTCAGCTTGACCATTGTTGGCAAGTTGACTATACTTGTGTATATGACTTAATGTAGTGTTGTCATTATGGCAACAAAGTCATTTGATATTTTGGAGTCAGCACTCATGAAAAGAAGATCAGAAATTGGCTAAGTGTTGAAGATTAGATAGTATACAGAGTACCTAAAGGTTAGAGCATCATCGCATGTGCATACAACATAATTATGGTATGTTCCCTAGAATTTAAGTTGGGAAGACCATATTCATGCTAAGTTTAAGAGTGCATGATCAGAAGATTCAGTATGAGGAAGATATAGAGAGTTTAAGTTGTACAAACAATGAATGCCAGAGAAGACCTGAGCAAGTAGCTGACTGTTGGTATTTTGGTTAGCGGTTATATTATTGTTATGTAAGGGATATGCACCTATTGTAATTAGGTTGTAGACATATAATTTATTTTTTTTGTAAACATGCTTGAGCCAATTCAATTGGAAGTGTTGTATGTAATCGGTTAAAGGGCCGACCTAGTTAATTGTTTTATATGCGCATATAAATATTAGATGCGCCCTTGTAATTAGTCATGGATGTGGACATAGAGTCAAGATAAGAAGAGAAAAGTGTGCAAAGAGTTAATAAGATGTATTAGATATTTGGAAGAGGTCAAAGAATCAGCACATCAAACGAACTGATCAGACAAGTAGTGTCATAGTGCCAGTTCATCCAGTAGACATAGTGTGTATCTGAGATTAGAAGGTTGTAGCCTTCACCACTTGAGAAGTGAGCTCTAGGACAGTGTTTCCCCACCCCTAACAAGGTTATTTTAAAAGACTCCTAATAGGGTCTGACCCTTGACTAGGTCACTGTACTAAATACATTGTAAAGCAACTCCTAATAGGATTAAGGATCTTCTAACAAGGATCATAAAATACTAGTACAGATTATTAATGAGTGTCAATTCCCTTGGAGGTTTTTACCTATTTGGGTTTCCCTGTAACCATATTGGTGTTATGTGTTGAGTTCATATTTCTTATTTATGTTGATGTTTATTTTAGTACTTAAGCATTCAAGTTAAGTTTAAGAAGTAAAGCAAAAAGATTAAATTAAGTGAACACTGATTCACCCCCCCCTCAGTGTTCCCATTCATAACAATTGGTATCAGAGCATTGGTCCTCAACAAATAATTTTAACCACTTGAGGAGATCATAGATAAAGTAGAAATAAAACATCTGAAAAGAAATCTTGAAGCTGCTCTTGAAGACTTGGACATATCTGAAAATAAATTGAAGAATTGAAAGAAAAAGTCGGTGATGCTCAAGTAGTCATCAAAAGGATAAGAAAATATTTGAAAGAATGCTCTACCAGTGATTTAGGGATAATGATAAAAAAATTAAATGAATAAAATTCATCCCTGAAGGAACAAATTGAAGAATTGGATGATAAGCTAACCAAAAATCAAGAAGTCTATGATGAACAGATTAAAGAGAACCTTCAACTGAATGAAGAATTGAGGCAAGAAAACATGGAAATCTTGGAGCTAATAAATAATAAAGAAAACTTGGAATCTAAATTAAAAGAGGCTAAGAATCACATTGATAAATTACACACAAGAAAGGATCTGATTGAATCTCAACTGTATTCTCAGAATCTTAAAGGAGATACTAGTGACATTGGATTCAATAAAGCACAAAATCAGATTGACAACATGCGAGAAAGAATGAAAGCACCAGAAGACACCACAGATGCTAAGGAGACTAGAAGTCAGTCTAAAGATCATGTTGAACCATCCAAGAATGAGTGCAAGCTGGTAGATCAAACTTGTTATGCATGTAACAAGCATGAAAATATAGCAAGGAACTGTACAGAGGTAAGACCTTTCAATGGTTATTATTATTCATGCAATAAATTTGGGCATAGAGCTATGAATTGTAAGACAAGTCAGAAAAACAAGACTCAGCATAATCAAAGAAATCAGAATCAGCCAAATGTAAGAAGTTCTAAGAATGTTACATGTTGGATATGTAACTATAATGGTCACTCAGCTAGATAGTGTAAAATGGTAACCCATGTCAATGCGCCAAGGAATATAAGGCCTCCAGTTATTTGTCACTCATGTAACAAGGTTGGACACATCTCAAAGTTTTGTAGATCAAGAACGCAAAGTTAGGAAAGCCCTAAAAAGCTAGAAAAATCAATACTGGATATCGAAGGAGAAGTCAAGTTTGTGAAAGCTTCAGAAGATGCGAGTATGATTTGTTTAGAGAAAAAGAAGGATAAGGTTGATGAGAATGTATTGGATACATCCATAGTGGACACACCCTCTACATCTAGATGAATGGCCCTTAGGGTCATAGGGGGAGATAATTTATCTCTAAACCCTTACACAGTCGGTATACTCACCATCAGAGTATGCACCTTTGAACTTAACCTTTTGAAGACTAGCATAACCTATGTGCAAGAGTGCACTAGCTGATTGATTACATAATGAAAGTTGGAAATTAGCAGTGATAGCCTGGTTTATGTAGCAAGCATTAATGGTAGAATTCTTACTATAAAGTACACAAAAGCTTTTAGATCTCTCATTGCATTCAAATTTAGAGTGATTAGAGAGCAGAGGAGCCCTAGCATTTGATTGTGAAGGATTACAGATTGATTCACTAGTGTTTGGCAGTGCATTTGATTAGTTGCAAAAGCCCTAATCCGTCATGTCAATTCAGAAGTCTTTGAGATCATTTGGAAAGCAATATACAAGTAAGTAATGGCTACTACCATTATATTTTATGTGACAGAGAAGAAGAGATATGTGTTTAAGAGGCATCCATTCAAATCCACACTTGATGATGTAGAAGGTGCATTCTCCTACACTCCCATGGGTGTTATGCATGTGGAAGATATCAGGGCATACATATATTGCAAGAAGGAACTAGTAGGTTTGGATAGAATAAGAGTGCACATCGAAACAATGATAAAACCTTTAGGGATGAATATGCACAGTTGGAAAATCATCCTATAGTTGAATATGCTATGGCATATGAGTTCTATGAGTCAGAATGGATCAAGATCCTACTCAACAGGATCCATGATGACCTCTTTTGGATAGGTGAAGTACCAGTTAGGATAACAGGAGATCTAATTCATGAGATGAAAGGACTCTCAAGGACAAGCACCATTCTTCTAGTGGGCAAGGATGTCATAAAACTTGTAGAAAAGGCTTTCAAATCAAAAAGTGATAGGCGCAGAATGATAATAGAGCCTATAGAGGAGAAAGACATCAAATTGATGTCCATGATACTTGGATACAAGTTCCAACACATTAGTAGAGTAAATAGTGTGTCAGCGGCCACCATTCTAGAAACAATAAGGTTGGTAAGAGACAATGGAGAGTTTAATCTGTGTGAGATCTTGCGCACATAGCTAATTGATAACATAAGAGCCATCAAGCATGACAAGACCAAGATATTCATGTTTGGGTCTTTATTAATATATATGTACTTCCTTATTCTTGGAAAGGTGTCTAATTTGTATCTAGACAAATCTATTCCCACTATGCCACAAATATCCTTTAATGCATCCATAGAAAGTACCCTTAAGGATTACATGGAATTGGATTTGAAAACATTTAGAGTGAGAATGCAGATGAGGTATAGGATACCTAAAAAGATAGTTGAAAAATACAAGGATAGTATTTGTTTCATGGGAGAGACTGATACAACATGCATGGAGGCTGTTGAACCAAGAACAAAGTGGATTCATCCACTGGGATATGAAGTTGAAGAGCCTATTTTAGAGGCTTATGCTCAAGTTCTATTTTCAGCACCTAAAGACCTCAATGAACCTAGATGGGTGACTTACAAAGAGAAAACAAGAGAAGTAGATGCTTTATTGAACAACGCAGCAACAAAAAGAAAAGCTGCCAAGGTTACTTGGGAGATTTTGAAAATTCATGGAGTATCTCAAGCAGACCTAGACAAATCAAGGCAAGAGAATATTTCTTTGGAAATAGAGAGCGCAACTACAACAAAGACACAATTTGATGATCCAAAGATGAAGAAGGTGAAAATTGAGAAATCAGATGATCAGAAGGGTAAATGTGATGTTTCTCCTCCTGTGCCCATAGTAACAATTGACCTTACTGCTCCTCTAGAGTATAAGGCAATGCCTAAGAGAAATAAAGAAATTATCAAAAGCCATCCATCCTCATGAGAAACAAGAAGCAGGAAGAATACTCAGGCACCTCTAGAGGTAGGTTTCAGACCTAGTCTTCAAGTGTTGAGAAAAGGATTGTTGATGAAGGAAGGATTGATCAAATAGGAAAATTTTATGATAAGTACAGTGAAATAGATAAGTCAAAAATTAATGGCATGATTATCAAGCACATTCTTAAGTTTAAGAAGACAATACTAGAATTCAAGACTATGATTCCAAATAGTGTTTGGAACATTTTAGACTTCTTGAAGAGACAAGCAATAGAAGAGGATTTGAGAATAAGGGAGAAGATCCTAGATAAGAGCCTACCAGTATTTTCTCTAGAGGAGAAGACATTATTGTTGGATCTGGTAAAGCCACATCTTAGAACAAAATCAATAATTATGCACATAATGGACAAGAACTATGATCTTGTTGCAAAGGAAACTGAGAAAGCATTTGAGCTAGTTTTCCTAAATAGGAACATCTTCCCTCCTACTGCGCCCACAACACAAGTTCCCACAAAGGTTGTAAAAGAGTTAGAGACCATAAATGTACCATATACAAGTCCATAGGATTCAGCGCATATAGTTGATGCACCCACAGAGGTAAAGAAGCCCGTGCCTATAGAAGAAGTTCAAAATAATGACACAATTTTTATTGACAATGTAGAGATAGCTATGGTGGCCTCCAACATTGAGTTGGATAAGTTTGAAGAGGAAATTGCCAGTACTCAAGAGACTGAGACTCTATGTGGTAACACCTCTCCCAATCAACAAGAAGTTTTGATTGAGGATATAACAGAGGAAGAAGAAGAAAAAGTAAAAGAAGAAGAAAAGAAAGAAGAAAGTGAAGCAGAAAAAGAGGAAGGAGATGAGAGTATGCAAATAGATGAGCCATCTATTGAGATGAATATCAGTGTTAAGCATGAAGCACTTGACATTACACCTATCACTCCACTACCCTCAGTAGGATTGTTGTCAAGTTTGACACCTGACACAACTAGTTTGGATTCATGGGGAGAAGAAGACCTGATCAAGATTAGTGTCTTAGCTATGGAGAAGGTCAAGGAGAAATAGGTAATGAGGAATCCCCTCATTGTAGAATCAGTAAATATCCCAAACAACTTGTTACCAGCAGATAACAAAGTGTCCAAGGTACACTCTGTTGATGATATAAGTGCAATTCTTTTAGAGTTCAAGAGTAATTTCTCTAACTTGGAAAAATCAGCATCATTACTTGCAGAAGAGAAGTATATAAAGAAAAGACTAAATGAGTTGGTCAGTAACTTCTCACTAGACCTTAATTCACTCAAAATTGGACAAGAAACTTTGAAAGAGTTTGCAACAAAAGGAAGGAAAATTATTGCTGACTGTATGAATCAAGATAAGTTGACAGTTGATCACTACAAGAAGATTCAAGATGTAGAGGGCATGATTGAAAAAGTGAGGATGTTAGTAGAAGATCCCTCTATTGATGTAAACCTATGTAAAAATGTATATCAGGGATAGATTGACAAAATTGAGAAAGTAGAAAAGGATATGTCAAAGATAAGGGCTAGGTAGACTCAGCTTAGAAATGTTCTTGCCCCCTTCCTAGATGTGTTGAATCAGAATATCAAGGAGATCAATGCCACCATGGTGACATATGATCAAGGTCCTAGTTCAGATTTGGAGAAGATGGAGAAACTACAATATGCCTTATGCGCCCATCTCCAAACAATCAATGCATTGATTGTATTTTGGAAGCAAGAGATTCAAAATTTATAGATTGCATACCCAGATGTACTTTTAGTGTAAGTACTTGTACAGATTCACTTTTGTAACACCTTTGTCATTAATGTCAAGGGGGAGTCTGTATAGAATATGGAGCTATAGCTATGTAAA
Source organism: Chamaecyparis obtusa (assembly GCA_027943335.1). Taxonomy (NCBI): domain Eukaryota; kingdom Viridiplantae; phylum Streptophyta; class Pinopsida; order Cupressales; family Cupressaceae; genus Chamaecyparis; species Chamaecyparis obtusa. Next base: position 2,142,009 of record BSBK01000373.1, on the reverse strand, counting down.
TAAAATGTATAGTAAGAAGATATAAGGGAGATATAAGATAGAGTATGATTAAATGTTTTTTGTATTAAGGGATAGTTAGTAACTTTTCCATATTCCTTTGTTGCCATCAATGAAAAAGGGGGAGATTGTTGGAAAGTTTACTATACTATTGTATATGACATCATATAGTGTTTTCATTATGGCAACAAAGTCATATGATGTTTTGGAGTCAGCGCTCATGATAAGAAGATCAGAAATTGGCTAAGTGTTGAAGATTGGACAGTATAAAGAGTACTTGAAGGTCAGAGAATTAGCGCATGTGCATATAACAAAATTATAGTATGCACCCTAGAAGTTAAGTTGGTAAGATCATATTCATGCTAAGTTTAAGAGCACATGATCAAAAGATTCAGTATGAGGAAGATCCAGAGAGTTTAAGTTGCATAGACAGTGAATGCTAGAGAAGAATAGAGCAAGCAGCCAATTGTTGGTATTTTGGTTAGCGGTTATATTATTGTTGTGTAAGGGATATGATCCTATTGTAATTAGGTTGTAGACATATAATTATGTTTTTTTGTAAACACGCTTGAGCCAATTCAATTGGAAGCATTGTATGTAATCGGTTAAAGGGCCGACCTAGTTAATTGTTTTATATGTGCATATAAATATTAGATGTGCCCTTGTAATTAGTCATGGATGTGGACATAGAGTCAAGATAAGAAGAGAAAAAGTGTGCAAAGAGTTAATAAGATGTATTAGATATTTGGAAGAGGTCAAAGAATCAGCACATCAAATGAACTGATCAAACAAGCAGAGAAGAAGTTTGAGAAGAGTTAATAAGACGTATTAGAGCTTTACAAGAGGTCAAAGCATCAGAGCATCAAAGGAACTGATCAGACAAGGAGTGTCATAGTGCCAGTTCATCTAACAGATATAATGTGTATCTAAGATCAGAAGGTTGTAGCCTTCACCACTTGAGCATTGAGCTCTAGGATAGTGTGTTCCTACCCCAAATAGGGTTATTGTAAAAGAATCCTAATAGGGTCTAACCCTTGACTAGGTCATTGAACTAAATACATTGTAAAGAAACTCCTAACAGGGTTAAGGATCTTCTAACAAGGATCATAAAACACTAGTACAAATTATTAGTGGGTGTCAATTCCCATTGGGGTTTTTACCTATTTGGGTTTCCCCGTAACCACATTGGTGTTATGTGTTGAGTTCATATTTCTTATTTATGTTGATGTTCATTTCAATACTTAAGCATTCAAGTTAAGTTTAAGAAGTAAAGCAAAAAGATTAAATTAAGCGAAGACTATTTCAACCCCCCCCCCCCACCCCACTCCCCCTCTAAGTGTTCCCATTCCTAACAACCATTAGATTGAGGATAATAAGGAGTTGAAAATCTATTTTGAATTTGATATTTCTCCAAGAATTTTGTGACTTATTTGTTCTTAAAAGAGGTACTGTTATCCGAAACTATCATTGAAGGGATATCAAATCATGTTATGATATTGTTAAGGATGAAATCACAAATAACATATGTAGTCATTGAATGAAGAGGGACAACTTTGACCCACTTCATGAAGTAATCTATAGCAATCAGGATGTATGTATGTCCTTGAGAAGAAGCTGGTGATATTTTTCCAATAAGGTCAAAACCCCAAATACTAAAAGGCCATGGAGAAACTTGATTACGAAGCTCACAAGCAGGAGCATGAATCAAATTACTATGTTGTTGACATTGACAAAATTTCTTAACAAACATAAAATAATCTTGCTCCATTGTTTGCCAATAATATCCTATTCTAAGAAATTAATTAACCAAAGTTTTTCCACCAAAATATCCTCCATAAGAACCAGAATGAGGTTCTACCAAAGCTACCGAGATTTTGGTTCTATTAAGACATCTTAATAGTAATCCTTCATAAGAGAATTTGTAAAGTGTATCTCCTAAAATGGTGTAACACATTGCAAGATTCCTAATATGATTACGCATGTTCCTTGTTGCTGATTCAAGAAAAGTACCATCTTTCAAAAAATGAAAAATATGAGAATACCATTCATTCGAATGCAAATTGAAACAATCAAAGGTAATATTTTTAGAGATCACAAGGTTTTTAAGAGTTTGTATAGTAAATTGAAAGTTTTTAGCATTATTCTCAAGACAAACCAAAGAAGCTGTGCTTGCCATGGCGTCCACATGTCGATTATCTTTCCTAGGTAAAGTTTGAATTGTATAAGAAGAGAAGTGTGAAAGCACATCAAGAGCTAAATCTCTATATTGTGTCATTTTATCATTCTTATTTTGATAACCTCCTTTAATTTTTTCAACAATCAATTGTGAATCTCCATATATTTGCAAATGTTTTATGTTAAGGGATGAAGCTATTAGGAATAGTCCCAAGAGATAACTGAGAGGGGGGGGGGGGGGGGTGAATCAGTTATCTAAAAGATTCAATTATTTGTCCAATTAAGTATACTTAAACATAAAGCATAAACAAAATGAAAGAACACAAGAACACAACACCAATATTTTGGTTACAGGGAAACCCAAATAGGTAAAAACCCTAGTGGGAATTGACACCCACTAATATTCTGCACTAGAGTATTATGATCCTTAGAAGATCCTTAACCCTGTTAGGAGTTTCTTTATAATATATTTAGTATAGTAGATCTAGTCAAGGGTCGAACCCTATTAGGAGTCTTTTACAATTGTCCCTGTTAGGGGAGAGAACGCACTATCCGAGAGCTCACTGCTCAAAGGGGCAAAGGCTACAACCTTCTAAATAACAGATACACACTATATCTAGATCTTGGTGAACTGTGCTTTGACTTGCTATCTAGATCAATTCCAATGAATAGCATAAGTACTTTACTTGGTCACATAGACCTTCTTCTAATGGCTCAACACTTCACACACTCTGCTATGCTCTGCCTAATCAACCATGAACCACACTTCAACAATCACAAATGTTTTCCTATAAATATATTTCCTCTAAATGATATAATTAAGTCAGCCTGTTAGAACCACCTTGAAATCATAATAGAGAAACCATAACAAACTCTAATAAACATTATGTTGGCTCTACTATGCACGCAACACATTTTGGGACCTGTTCAATAAGATAATTGTAGACACATACTACCCACTGTCGGCTCTACCAAAACAACTAGATCTTTCTCCTCAAGCTAAACTAACTCATGTGCTCTTAACCAAAAATCAATAACTCTCCTCTAAGCTTAAATCCAAGGGTGCATACCCACAGGATAGGTACAACTACATAACCAATAAAATCTCTATCGGCTCTTTTGAATAAACACAAGAAATTGCTGATGGCAAATAGCAACTACATAACTTCACTTCTACTCATCAACAGACTATGTGTACATAACTAAAACATCACTAACATGTCTTAAACATATATCCAAGTGCGCAATGCTCCATGATAACTGTATGGACAACCATACACAGAACACTAACTGTTACTCTGTCAGGAACACTGTTGACACCAATTGCTATATAACTGTCTGTACTAATAGTTAACCTTTGCACCCATGATATCATGTTGATATCATGTCCATGCTTCATATACTAAAATCTTACTACATAAGACTTCAATGCATGCTACTTTCCATATGTTGTCATCAATGACAAACATATAGTCAGTACTGGCCTGCTGGCAAATCTCCAACAATCTCCCCCTTTGGAATTGATGGCAACATATGGAATGAAAAACCACCACCAACCTAAATGAACACCTCTTTTATAACATTCTACATTTCCTCTTCAAAACTCCCCCAAAGATGGATCCTCCATTTGCTGCAATATTTTCTAATATTCTCCATTTCCTCAACTATACTGTTGTCAAAACTGAATACTGCTCCCCCTTAGTATATTACTCCTCCTTTTAATTCTATTTTTCACAACTCTGTATATTACTCCCCCTTTGACATCAATGGAAAAGGGTGCCATTTATTTTAAGCACTGGTACTGCTCCTGAGGTAGAGTAGTCAACCTTCCATCAGTCCCTGAGGACTGATGCCTTTCCTCCTTTCTTCTAAGCAAAATCAGGGAAGGGAATGACTCCCAACTTCTCCTTGAGATACTCAAAAGTATCCTTAGGTAAGGGCTTTTTGAATATATCTGCCAACTGATCTTTAGTACTCACATAGTCCAACTTGAATTCTTTCTCTACCACTTTCTCTCTTAGGAAGTGATACTTGATCTCAATGTGCTTTGTCTTTGCATGCATCATAGGGTTCTTTGACATATTGATAGTGCTAGTGTTATCATAGTGAATAACAATAGGATAATCAATCTGAATTCCAAAATCCTTTATCATCTACTTGATCCAAACAATTGTAGAATAATTCAAGGCTGTTGCAACATACTCCACTTCTACTATTGACTAAGAAATACAATTTTGTTTCTTGCTTGTCCAAGTGACAAGTCTATCACCAAGAAACACTGCTCCTCCTGAAGTACTATTTCTATCATCAACACATCCTACCCAATCTACATCAGTGTACACATGAAGCTCAACATTTTCTAAATTAGGATACCATAGACCATAATCTATAGTGCCCTGCAAGTATCTGAATATTCTTTTTACTACCATGAGGTGACTTTGTTTAGGTTCTGCTGCAAATCTTCCAACTATGCCAACTGCATTTGAAATATCAGGTCTAGTCTGAGTAAGATATATAAGTTTACCAATCATATATTTATACAATGTTATATCTACTACTAGTGAGTCATCTTCTTTTGTAAGCTTGCATCCAGTGATCATAGGGGTTCCTACTGGCTTGCAATTATCCATCTTGAATGTCTTCAGTATCTCTTTCACATATTTTGATTGATTAATAAAGATTCCTTTTTCTGTCTGCTGCACATTTAGTCCCCAAAAGTATTTGATAGGACCAATCATACTCATCTCAAACTCATTCTGCATTTCTTTGGCAAATTCTGCACTTAGTTTTCCATTACCTCCAAAGATAATGTCATAAAAAAATATAGCTACAAGTAGTAAACCTTTAGATGTCTCTCTAATGAATAGATTACAATCTGCTGCTCTTTTCTTGAATCCAATCTTTGTTAGATATCCATCTAGTCTCTCATACCATGCTCTAGGGGCTTGCTTAAGTCCATAGAGGGCTTTCTTCAATTTGGATACCATATCAGGTCTATCTGATAAGGTGAATCCTTCTGGCTGCTCAATGTATACTTCTTCTTTCAAATCTCCATTTAGGAAGACTGACTTGACATCCATCTGATAAACTTTGAAGTTTTTAGTTGTAGCATAAGCTAGAAACAACTTAATAGCTTCTAATCTACTCATAGGTGCAAATGTGTCTGAATAATCAATGCCTTCTCTATGTGCATATCCTTTACATACTAACCTTGCTTTGTTTCTTACTACTTTACCATCTTCATTCATCTTGTTTTTGAATATCCACTTTGTTCCAATCACATTCTTATCACTAGGTCTTGGGACCAGTTCCCAAGTGTCATTCTTAACAATCTAATCAAGTTCTTCTTTCATAGCATAATGCTAATCTAAATCATTACAAGCATCTTCAACACTTGAAGGTTCAATTTGAGATAGTAAATATACCACTTCACTGCTAGCTGAGTTCTTTGCTTGGGACCTTGTTAAGACTTTGCCACTCTGATCTCCAATGATGTCTATCTTGGAATGATTTCTAGATGTAAACTTTGGAACTTTAGGTGATGCTGAATTATCAGCCTTAGGAGTTTATTCTTCACTTGTTTCAGGGTCATTGAATAACACATCAATACTGTCAAACATTTCTTCAATAACTATCTCACTAGTGGAGGGTATGGGTTCTTCTTCAATCATGGGTGAGTAATCATGATATCTTTCTTGAATCATAAAATTTTCATCAATCTTTACATGAGCACTTTCAATGATCTTTTTCAATCTTAAATTGAAACATCTATAAGCTTTACTTTTAGTAGAGTAACCATGAAAAATACCTTCATCACTTCTTGCATCAAACTTGCATACTGCTTCATCCCTCTTGATGTAGCACTTGCTTCCAAAGATTCTGAAGTATTTTACTATGGGAACATTACCAAACCATAGCTCATATGGTGTTTTGTCAGTGCCTGGCCTTAATTGAGTTCTATTGATGGTATAGACTATTGTATTGACTGCATCTCTCCAATAGGCATGTGCAACTTTTTTTTCTATCATAATGGTGTGCACTGTATCAAGGATGATCCTATTCCTTCTCTCTATAATTCCATTTTGCTAAGGGGTTCTAGGTGCACTTAACTATCTCTTTATGCCATGTTCTTTGCAGTACTCATAGAATCTGGCAGAGGTGAATTCTCCTCCTCTATCCGATCTCAAACATTTTATCTTTAGTCCAGATTCATTATCAACCTTAGCTTTGAATATTTTGAACTTCTCAAATGCTTCTAACTTGTCTTTCAAGAACACGACCCACATTATTCTAGTATAATCATCAACAAATAAAATGAAATACCTTTCACCATGGTATGATCTTGTTTGAGTTGGACCACATAGGTCTGTATGAATCAGATCCAACTTGTTCTCTGCTGAATTTTTCTTGCTGCTAAATGAATTTCTCACATGCTTTCCCATTACACATTCCTTGCATATAGTATCAACTAGATTTTCTATGCTAGGTAGATCTCTTACTACCTTTACATTGCTTATCTTTACTATGTTATCAAAGTTGATATGACATAGTCTTTTATACCATAGCCAACTGTCATCAACTTTAGCAACAAAACAACTTGCTTCTGAATTGAGTTGAAAAACATTATCTCTTGTCTTTGAGCCTGATGCAATCATACACCATCTTTGTTGTTAATGATGCATTTTTTATCTTTGAAATCCAACTAATAGCCTTTTCCAAGTAACTATCCAACACTGAGAAGGTTATGTTTCAAACCATCAACATAAAGAACATCATCAATACTATTCTTTCCATCCAAAGTGATGGCTCCTCTACCAAATATTGGTTTAGGAGTGTTGTCTCTAAATTTGACCATATAGCCATTGTATTTTTCCAAATGAACAAACCTTCCTTTATCACTGTCATGTGATGTGAACAACCACTGTCTATGATCCAATCTGTCCTTATGTCAGCTTGTGAAATCAATGCTAGCTCTTGTTCCTTTTTATCATCTTTATGTCTTGTCTTATTATTCATTTTGTCTATAATAGCAATGAATCCAATTTCTTCTTCACTAGATTCTTCATTTGAAACTCGATCCCCAGCATAGTAGCATTCCTTAGAATACTTAGGCTTGTAATCCTTTTTGAACTTTCTAGCTCTAGTAGGACACTTAGATGCAAAGTGACCGATCTTATTACATGAAAAGCACTTAAATGGTAATTGACCTTCATATTTTCCTTTTCCTTTTCCTTTCTTTTCTCTTTTGGCAATCATAGCAATGAAATCATCTAGTGTTTTCTCATCATCATCATCATCAAAATTACTAGAAGTGTTTGCAAATTTCTTACCATGAACTTTTGCTTTGAAGGCTGTTTCACTCTTTGGTTCTATCTTCAATCTTGAGATCTCAAAATCTAAGATTTTTCTAATCAAAGTCTCTCTCTTGAAATTAGATGTAAACTACATGGTCTCATCAAGGATATTGATCTTGCTTTCATATTTAGGAGTGAGAGTAGTCATTAACTTGTCCATAATGTCCTCCTTTGAAATCTCTCCACCATTATTTTTGATTCCAACAACTACTTCATTTATCCTCTGATTGTAAGCTCTGATGTTTTCTTTAGGTAGCATCTCTAATGCATTGTATCTTTTCTTCCATGTCTTTCTGTGCCCATCCTTTTCTTGTTTGTCTCCTTCAAATATGTCTTCTAGGTGCTTCCATATTTTGTGGGCTGTATCTGCCCTTTTTATTTCTGAAAACTCACCATCAGATAGGGTGTTGATAAGGGCTTCTTTAGAAATAGCATTCTAATGAAACAATTCCTTTTGCCTATTAGTAGAATCTTCCTATGCAAGGTCTTCTATGGTAGGTATCTTGGCGACTTTGATAGTTACATCAAAAACTTCAAAACCAATGCACTACAAATGGGTCACAATCTTGTTCTTCCAATCAAGATAATTTTGTCCATTGAACTTAGGACTTTCTTTCCTGAAGTATGCCATCTAATCAACCTCAAGTTGTTAAACTTTCTCTCTGAGGCACTTGGCTTTGATACCAATTGTTAGGAATAGTCTCAAGAGATAACTAAGAGGGGGGGTGAATCAGTTATCTACAAGATTCAATTCTTTGTCCAATTATGTATACTTAAACATAAAGCATAAACACAATGAAAGAACACAAGAACACAACACCAATATTTTGGTTATGAGGAAACCCAAATAAGTAAAAACCCCAGTGGGAATTGACACCCACCAATATTCTACACTAGAGTATTATGATCCTTGTTAGAAGATCCTTAACCCTGTTAGGAGTTGCTTTACAATATATTTAGTACAATAGACCTGGTCAAGGGTCAGACCCTGTTAGGATTCTTTTACAATTGTCCCTATTAGGGGAGAGGACGCACTGTCTAAGAGCTCACTACTTAAAGGGGTGAAGGCTACAACCTTTTGAATAATAGATACACACTATATTTGGATCTTGGTGAACTGTGCTATGATTTTCTATCTGGATCAGTTCCAATGAATAGCACAAGTACTTTACTTGGTCACATATACCTTCTTTTGATGGCTCAACACTTCGCACACTCTGCTCTGCTCTGCTTAATCAACCATGAACCACACTTCAGCAATCACAAATGTCTTCCTATAAACATCTTTCCTCTAAATGATATAATCAAGTTAGCCTATTATAACCACCTTGAAATCATAATAGAGAAACCATAACAAACTCTAATAAACATTGTGTGGGCTCTACTATGCACGCAACACATTCTGGGACCTATTCAATAAGATAATTGTAGACACACGCTACACACTGTCGGCTCTATGAAAACAATTAGATCTTTCTCATCAAGCTGAATTAACTCATGCACTCTTAACCAAACATCAATAACTCTCCTCTAAGCTTAAATCCAAGGGCGCATACCCACAGGATAGGTGCAACTACATAACCAATAAAATCTCTGTCGGCTCTTCTGAATAAACACAGGAAACTGCTGCTGGCGAATAGCAACTACATAAATTCACTTCTACTCATCAAAAAACTATGCATCCATAAATGAAACATCACTAACATGTCTTAAACATATATCCAAGTGCGCAAGGTTCCATGATAACTGTACGGACAACCATACACAGAAAACTGCCTGTTACTCTGTCAGGAACATTGCTGACACCAGCACCTATATAACTCTCTATATTAATAGTTAACCTCTTCACCCATGATATCATGTTGATATCATGTCCATGCTTCATATACTGAAAGCTTACTGCATAAGACCTTAACGCATGCTACTTTCCATCTATTGTCATCAGTGACAAACATACAGTCAGTACTGGCCTGCTGGCAAATCTCCAATAGAAGCTGCTCATAGGCCAGCTATAAGACCTTCATACTCTACAATTCTATTAGTACAAGGAAAGGTTAATTTGTATGAGAAAGGGATTGGATTTTTCATAGGAGGAATCAAGATAATACCAACAACAAAACCTATCTTACATTTACACCCATCAAAATATAATTCCCAAACATAATCTTGTTGAATAGCTAGAATATTTTCGTTAGGGAATTCTATTGAAGTAGAATATGTATCAGAATGAGGACAAGGAGCTTCAGATAAATAATCTATTAAAGATTTTCCCTCGATAGAATTTTGAGAAATGAAATTAAGATCAAATTGTGTAAGTAACATCACCCACTTTTCCAAACAGCCAGAGAGATCAGTTTGTGAGAAAAGATGTTTCAAAGGATCAAATTTAACAATCACATTAACTTTAGCATTTATAATATAATGCTTGAGTTTTTGGCAAGCATAAACTACAGCTAAGCACTGTCTTTCCAAATCTATGTATCTTGTTTCGTAGTCAAGTAAAGTCTGACTAATGTAATACACATGTCTTTCCTTACCATTATTATCATTTTGAGCTAACAACACACTCACGGCCTTCGGAGTTCCTGAAGTATACAAATGAAATGGTTTATCAAATTTAGCCAATTGCAAGATAGGATTATTTGCAAGGTACTCTTTAAATTTCTCAAAGGTTTTTTTACATTCATCATTCCAAGATAAAGTGGTATCCTTTCTAAGCAAGGAAGTAAAAGGAATAGTTCTATCTGCTAAATTAGAAATAAAGTGACGAATAGCTTGTATTTTTCCTTGTAAACTCCGTAACTAAGAAATATTCTTAGGAGGAGGCATATTAACAATAGCTTCAATCTTTTCAGTATCTACTTCTATGCCTCACTTAGAGGTTATAAATCCTAATAATTTACCAGAATCAACTCCAAAGACACATTTCTTAGGATTTAATCTCATGTTGTAACTTCTAATCCTTTCAAATATTTGTCGTAAAATAGTAACATGATCTTCTCTTTGTATAGATTTTTATAAGATATCATCCACATAATCTTCAAGGATCTTATGAATGTAATCATGAAAAATCAAAGTCATTGCTTGTTGATAAGTTTCTCCCACATTCTTTAATCTAAAAGGCATCATGACCAAACAAAATTTTCCCCATGGTGTTATAAATGTGGTCTTCAATTGATCTTCAAGAGGAATAAAAATTTGATTATATCTAGAAAAACCATCCATAAATGATAACAAAGCATGACCCACTATTGAATCCACAATCATATCAATATTAGGTAAAGGGAAATCATCCTTTAAGGATGCCTTGTTCAAGTCTCTGAAGTCAGTACACATCCTTATCTTATTTTCTCCTTTTGAAATAGACACAATGTTTGAAATCCAATCTGAGTAATCAATAGAATAGATAAATTTAGAATCCAATAACTTTTCAATTTGAGTTTTAACTAATAAAGCAATTCGTGGATTAATCTTTTGAATTTTCTGCTTCACAGGTTTCATATTTGGCTTTAAAATAATATTATGAGTAACAATATTAGAATCTATATCTGGCATATCTGAATATGTCCAAGAAAAAATGTCCTTAAATTCAAGTAAAAGGGAAACCAACTGATCATGTTCATCCTGATTCAAACATTTCCCAATCTTTATCATCTTTTCAGAGTTGTTCTCATCCATTTGAATATCAACAGTCTCAGTTATTAACAAATCACTTTGTATCAGAGGATCCATCAGCAAAGGAAGAATATATTGTTTATCATGTTCTCAAAAATAAGCATTGGTACTTAAACAATAAGGCTTTCGTCATTTGTGATGAAACTTAGGTAAATCTTCATAAACCCCTAAAAAATCCATTATGGCTTCATCTTCAGGAAAAATATCTAGTAGGTCTTTGATTGATGTTAATGAGGATTGGGTTAACCAATTTCAACTGACCACCGCATATATGATTAACATTAGGAGGAAAAGCTAATGGTTGTCTATAAAGATTAAATCCTAATCCATACGTATGATCATAAATTTCATTATCCAAAGCTACTTGTATACCTTGCTCGTATTTACCACATCCTTCCCATTAAATCCTAATTTCTTAAGCAAATGATAACCAAAACCATATCGATCAGCCATATCAGTTGGAGTCCAAGGAGTGACATAAGTCACAATATCATAACAATCAAGTTTTATCATTTCAATCATTTCTTTAATCGAGGCAGAAACAAAATTGCTTTTTAGTTCCTCAGAGAGTGGGGAAGGAGTAAAAACTTGTTTCTCAAATTTGATTTGTTGATTCATGAATTCCAAATCAGAGACTTTATATTCTCTAATGAAAGTAGGATTAGAATCCAATGTCCCCCAATCATACTCAGTCAAAGAAGATGATGGAGCTTCAGGTTGTTGTATCTCAGATTGTTTTATCTCAGGTTGTTGTATCTTAGGTTGTTGTATGTCAGGTTGTTCTTCAATCTCTTTTCTTGGTTGAAGAGGCTCATGAATTTTAGCATATTCTACATTCAGGCAAGGATTCAGTGCATCATCTGCATGTAATGTATACATTAAGTTATTATAAATGAACCTAACCTTGCGATGAAGAGTATAAGGAACTACATGCATAGTTTGTAACCATGGTCTTCCTAAAAGAAGGTTATAATTGAGAGGTCTAGGCATAACATGAATAGGTGTATTTAGAATAACTCGACCAACTTTAACAGGTAAGGTAATAATGCCCAAATTTCTCTTTGCAATATTGTCAAATCCATGTATAGGGACATTATTAGGTTGAATAGTTGTGAGATTAGCCTTAATTGAGCATATCCATGCTACAAACATTAAGCCCATATCCATTATCAATTAATGTTCTTTGAATGATACTTTGATTAATAGAGACAACAACCATAAGATCATCATATTGATTCTACACCTCAGGAGAAAGTAAATCTTTATCAGAAAATACAATAGGAGGTATAGAAGGCATAGTATGCATGTAATATAAGATAGAATGAATGTTCTCTTGATTAGGAGGTGAAGCAGGAAGAGTGGATAAAGCTTTTTGCAATGCCTCATGATATGTCGGGGAAGTTTGAAGTAATTCCCATAAAGATATCTTAGCAGGATTAGCATGTAATTGGTCCACTAAGTTATAATCCTTAAAGGTAGAAGGAAACCTAGGAGCTTGAGGAAGCATAGGTTGAGAAGGAGGTAAAGAAACCGGAACAATAGGCTGAGGGTTATTTCATGTGCGATAAGCATGTGAAATGGAATTAGTGTTATCAAAGAAATCCAAAGGATCTCTAGGTTTACCCTTAACTATTATGCGAGGACATCCTTTTACTATAATCAAAGGTGTAGGATATATCATTTTAGGTTTATCAATGTTGAAAATAGTGGGACATGAAGATAACCATGCACACACCTTATGGTAAAGGATAATTGGAGAGGTTGTGGAGGAGAGTGAAATAGGAATAAAATCAATGGAGATCTTATTTGGACAATTTTCATCCTCACTACCATGTAACTCATTAGGGAATCTATACTCTTGTAAAATAAAAGCCTTATCAAAGTATTCAAAACAAGAATCATACATGTTGAATAAAAAGAAATACTAAAAGCATGAATATGTAAATGTTTTTGTATTTTAAAGAGATTTTGCATTTTTTTTTGTATTTTTGGAATATAAATGCAAGAAATCTAATTTTATAAGCATGCAAGATCTAAATCTAGCACCAAAAAAGAAAGAGTTGTCGTAAATGGGTTCACCAAAATGAATAGGGGTAAAATGGAGTTTAACAATGCATCTAACATTCCCCTATATGTATGTGATTTGAAATGATGAGTAAATAATGTAAATATGGAAATATCTGAAATTAGATAAGATAATCTATACATACATCATAATGAAATTAATCTAGAAATACCTATTTTCTAATGCCTATGCATAGTTTCAGGAAATTTTGCAACTAGATCTGGAACCAAAAAACCGCAACAAAGAAAACCCAGAAAAAATTTTCAATTCTGAGAAAGGTCAACCTTGACCCAAATAGCGGGGCACAATCTTACCCTAGGGCATAATCTTACCCCCCACTAAAGGTTGACTTTGACATGAAATAGCTCTGACAAAAATTTTGTTCGCAGATCTTGAAAGTTTGACGAAAAGGGTACTCAGATCCGCTCTGCAATTCTTGAAACAATGACTATAGATATGTGAAAATGGTGTTTTGGGCTATATAGAGTCTTTCCTTAGTCAAACCCCCATTTTGGTGATCTCCACCTCCATGAATAGCCATATGTAATAGAATATGTATGTGTATTGAATGTGTAATGCCAAGATCTAATCCTCTAGATTGATACCATAGCATGAATGGTTATGAGAGAGAAATGCATAGATTTGAATAAGATAAGAAAGCATACCAAGCCCCCAAGGCTAAAGTACTCTTACCAAACTCACAATCCATAATTTATACCCCATGATTGTATCTTTGAATGCTTGAATATTGATAATGGTGGATCAAGGAAGAAGGAATCTCTCTTTCTCCAAATAGATGTTCACAATGGTGTGTTCAAAAAAATGCTTGATGTCAACAATGGCTTGATATTCTATATCATCCTCTTGCAATCTTGCATCTTCACTTCACCATTATTGCTTTCTCGAATCAATTGTGCTTTCACTTGATTGCTTGTGTTGTTAAAATGGAGGAAAATGAGAGTCTTTATATAGAGATTTCAAGGTGAGGCTCCTAGAGTAATGTGAGGACCGAAAATTCAAATTTCACCTTGAATTATGGTCCAATCACAATAATCAACTAAGGAGGGAAAATAATTAAATGAATTTCAAATTAAAACCCTTCTGCATTCGGATCTGAAAGCCCGACATTGATTTTGGGGTCCTCCGGGACCAAAATTTGAAAAGGGGGATCAAATCCTGACAGAGGTCAAGGAAGAACTCGACTCTGACCTAGCTTAGAGTTGACCTATACCTTGACCTAAGTCAAGGTTTACCTTGCCCTTGACCTAGGGGTCCAAATCTAACCAAAGCAAAAAACAAAAGGTTCTAGGAGTTCCCAGAGACCTAGAAATGATGATAGAACAGGGCGGAGTGCCAGAGAGAGGCACAAAGTCCTATGATGAACATGATGAAGGCTAGGAGGACCTATTCCTAAGTCCTACCTAGAAAATAGAGCCACAAAGAAGGGAAATTAAGGATAATCCTCAGGATCCTAACCCTAATTTCACCTAGAATGAAGGAATCAATTGCATAATGCATCCTAAATGCAAGTTTATCATGATAAATGCACTAAAAGAGGGTGCTAAACCTATCAAGATGGAAGTGCTTCTATTTTAAGATGATACAATTGATATAATAGTTATTATCATTTGTATGATTTGTGTGTTTACCAATAGAGTAAAATTTCTAGAAAGTGTTTGTGAATAATTGATTCACCCCCCTCTTAGTTATTTGGCTTGTTCAATAATTGGTATTAGAGCTTGGTCCCTTGTAGATAGAGCTTAACTAATTGAGGGAGATCTTTGTTGTGAGAATAGATGGAAGGAGGATACTATGCTGATGAAGATTGATAGATCATGATGAGTGACATTGAGAGTATTGAATCAGAGAATGAGGAGCTAAAAGGGAACTTGAAGGAAGAAAATACACGTATATATAAAAAAGATGAGGTATCAAATTTGAAATTTCAAAGAAATGAATAAGGACATTAGTGAGGAATTGAAGGAATCAAAAGAAAAAATACAATACCTAGAACAAGAAGTAAAGCAATCAAAGGAAAAGGAAAAAAACCTGGAGAAGAAGGTGAATGATAATGAAGAAACTATGTAATTCATCAGAGATGGGCTAAAGCATAAAATTAAAGGCATTAGGAAGATTGAGGAAGAACTAGAAATTATAATGGAGGAATAGAATAAATTTGAAGAGAATCTCAAGAATATCATCAAAATACAGTTAGATGAAAATGAGAGGCTAGATCAGGAATTGAAGAAGCTGAGATCTTAAGAAAAAGTATGTGAGAGGAGTACTATCTTGGATCAGTTATTATCCTTATAGAAAAGTCACAAAGATAAAGAAGGTTTAGGGTTTACCCGTGAATGTTTAAAAGTCATAAGGATAAAGGTAAAGAGAAGGTGATTGAAGATGAAGCAAAGGATGAAGTGACAAGAAATGTTAGAAAAAAGAATACATCCACATGAAGGCCTCTAATAAGACAACTGAATGCTCAAAGGTACTTATATTTTAATATTTGTTGTCATATTTTCTAGAATCTTGGTCATAAGATAGTTGGCTTTACCATTATAAAGGAACACGAAGTTCAATGCTTCAATTGTCATAAGTTTTCTCATAAGGAAAGTCAGTGCAAAAGTCAAGTTTCAAATAAGGATAAGAAGAGTGCAGTGAATAATATCTTTCATGGGAATTTCTATGTATGACACAATTATGGTCACAAGACTAGTCAATGTAGATCTAGAATTTAGTCAGTGAGATCTAGTAGAAGGAATGTTAATTATTTCAAATGTGGTTAGAATGGTTATTATGCTACCACATGTAGATTTGGTGTTTCTCTAGTGAATACTGGGAATGATAATAGTATTTAGATTTCAAGTGAATCTTAGAAGAGTAACATGACATGCAAAAATAAGGATGTATCTAATGTGTAGAGCCATGTAGTAACAGATCTTGGTACTACCTCTACCTACAATTGAGTCAAATGCTTCTTCTCATGGGAGTATTAACATGATAAATCTTTGGCTTAGGGGAGTATTAACATGCTAAATCATACATTTCCCCTACCTTGAGGCAATACCAGTTGAAACTAGCTTGTTTCCAGTATGATGGATAAGAAGATCTAATGACTAAAGTTATTGATTGAATGATTGATGTGTGCAGTACAACTAGATTGTGTTAGTGATAATTAATTTTCGGTGGGAAAATCAATTATGATGGTCTATGACTTTAAAGGTAGATTTTTTAAAATCGTTTGGTACTGTAGAAAGATGAGAAATATGAGAGTTTGGAGAGAGATTGAGGATGAATTTATGAGTGATTATGGAATCTTAGTTGATCACTGGTGGGACCTATGTAGTCATATCAAAAATGTTGAAGAAGGCTAAGATTGAGGTATCTGATCATAGAAGAATTAGGAAGATGGAGAATGGTTTGTTTGTGAAATAATTACAAAGAATAAAGAATCTTGGTTTAGATATATGGGGAGAATTCCCCTAGTGCATTGATAAGGAATTCATTATATTTTTTCTAAGTTAGTTTGAGGATGAAAACCTAATGTTGGATAATCTCTATTAGTGACAAAGAAAGAAATTGAACATATTATAGGATTGTGCAAGATTGGAGATGTACCAAAAAAGAAAAAAATTAGCTACGATGAGGTGAATACATTAACTACTATTGAGCATGATTAGTGTGCATTGTCGATAACTAAAATTTTTAATTTAGTGGTGAGGTATGTTTCCTATGATATTTCATATAAAATAAAGTTTCAAAATCGTGATGGTTTAACTTTAGTTATTGCTGTCTATATTTCTCATAAGATAATTAGGGATAATGTTCAGTTTTATTTATGCAAGATGCTATTGGAAAATTTTCTTGAGAATGTGACGATGACAGTTGAGGAAGGCTATGGATTTATATTTGGTTAGTTAGTTATTTGCTAAGAATTTTATTTTATGAGATTGAATTACTTGGTAAAGATAATGTGGAGTGGAGGACTGACATCCCTATTAGTAAATATATTTACAAATAACTAGGGTCTTTGAAAAATTGTGCAGATGCTTGTAAGGCATATTTCATGTCTTTGCATATGAGTGTTAGTTAAGGTTTGATGGTTACTGGTGCTACACCATTAATTTATGGTCAGGAGGGATCCTCCTTAGGTCATAAGGGATTGGAAGTTATTGTCATTGGTTCCTCTAAGGAACCTAAGAAGATAAAAATTAGTGATAAAGGAAAGGAAATTATTACCTTTTTAGAGGAAAAAGAAGAAGCTAAGGAATATGAGGAGGCAAAAGAAAATGAAGAAAAATATGAAGAAGAGATGGAGAAAGACATGGCTTCTCCAAGAGAATCTAATTTTGTGGATTCTGATGAGGTCTAGAATTTGCTAGAAGATGGTGATTTTGACAAGATTGGTAGAATGTGGATAGGTTGTTCATCTATGAATAGAACTTCGGTGATGGAATTGTTGACTCATCATCTGATCGGTAAAAGGATCACAATATGTAGTGTGTTTGGTATGTTACTAGTTGAATTGGTCAATGACATTGAAAATAATTTATTGTAGTATGGTGTAGATTTCAATGTTTTCAATAGGTCTCTAGAGAAGAAATGTATGAATTCAAAGAAAAAAATTACTAGAGTTATTAGTGAGAAAAAAGATTATGTGAAGGAAATTGTAGATATATATAGATATTGTCTTTGGTGGCCTGTTGTTGTAGACAATTTCAAAGGAAGATGAAAAGTAATAGAGAAAGAATTGATTGAGCTTGGAAAGATGGATGATGTCTTCAAGGAGAAGGATGGAAAATAGATGATTAGAGTTGGTGAGCTTCAGGAAGAGTTGTTGATGTTATAGAGGCAAAGAGAAGACTTGATAAAAAAAAATTTGGTTAGTGAAGGACATTGTAGAAGTTCGATTGGAGCATGTTGTTGGAATCCATCTGATGCAAAAGAGTATGATCGACAGTTTCAGTCTTCAGAGTGGAGTAAATATTTTGACAAGCTGACTGAGTGTGAAAGACTATGTGCCCAATTGGGTGTTGTTATTACTGAGTGGAAGAAGGAGCTTCCAATTTTTAAGGAAATGTATAAGAAAGTATTTTCTGTAAAAAATGTTATATTTCTTTGACCCTTTTCCATTGTGGAAAAAAGGGGGGTAAAGGAAGGAACAAAAACATGATATGAAGTATCTACTTAGGGGGAGTTTTTGGATGTGAATTTTGGTATTGAAGTTTTTTTGTATTTATGGTGTTTTTCCATCAATGCCAAAGGGGGAGATTATTATATTCAATTGTTGTTGGCATTTTTTTGATGCAAGAACATCTCAGGTCCTTGGCAATCCTATGTCACCAAAAACATATTTGAGTTTGTTTGTGTTGCTTGGTTCCTGCTTTGACCAAGTTGGTTCGGTGTTGCTCAATTTCCTTTGTTCACGAGTATGGATCGGTTATCACTCTAGCGCTTGAAGAATTTACTTGGCACTCAGTGATGCTTGTCTGGCACTTAGTTTCCTTGCTTATCGAGTTGTTTGTTTTGGATTTCTTTTGAGGCCAACTTGTGCAGTTAATTTTGGTCATAGATTTAATGTTGGTATCCATCATTGGGAAGTGTGTGGACCTAGATCTAGTCATTCCTTCTATTGATTATGGATCTGAAGGCTGAATTGGTTTAGTAGCCTCTTGTATAAATGTAGTTGTTTGGTTAGAGTTTGAGGAGGAATTTTTGGGATAGAAGATAGAAGATTAGAGATTATCTACAGATCCTTGCATGTTTGAGGACTTTTGTACTTGATTGTAATATCTGGCTGAAATCAGGAAGGCATTACAACTTGGCATGTATGAATCAATTTGAAGTTAATATATGAAATTTTCTGCATTCTCTCTCTCACTATTATGTTTTTTTCTTCTGCGTGTTGTTGAGCAAGGTGGATCAGGTTAGGGTGTGCCATTTCTGGTCCCTCCTATCCCCTCTTATGTCAGGTGGTATCAGAGCGAGGTTAGATCTAGATCTAGGTTTGTGAATCTAGACTTGAAGGTTCCTTCTTGTGAAGTCCTAGTTGAATTTTTTTGGGGTAGCAAATTGTGATCTGACCTGTAATTGCAGAGGGTTTTCAAGATGGTTCATGGGAGGTGAGATACAGGATCCAAGATTGGCAGACATGTTGAGATAACTTGCTACTAGATTAGAAGCTATTGAAACATCCTAGAGAAGCAGAAGACATCTTGAAGATGTTAGTGATGATGAAATTAAGATAAAACAAGGTGATGTAGAGCCTGCACCTATGATGGATCAGGGTGAGGAAAGATTCTTGAAGGCTTTGACAAGTATGAAGTCTACACCACGCTTTAATCCTCCTAAGTATGGTGGAAAGTTGGATTCTGATGAATTGGTGGATTGGATCAATGAGATGGAAAAGTACTTTGAGTATGAAAATATACCTGAGGAAAAGAAGGTGAAAATTGCAAGCACAAAGTTGAAAAGTCATGCATCCTTATGGTGGAAAAATCTGCAGCTAGACAGAAAGAGGAAAGGCAAAGACAAAATCAAGGTATGGAGTAAAATGGTGAATAAATTAAAAGGAAAGTTCTTACCTTGTGATTATCAGATTAACCTAGTTAGGAGAATGCAAATTTTGAGGCAGAAAGATAGCTCAATAAAGGAATATACTGAGGAATTCTATAGATTTGATATTGGATCTGGACATGATGAAGATGACATGGAAAGAATTGCTAGATACCTAAATGGTTTGAGAGTTTCCATCCAAGAAGAAATCTGTTTGGTCAAATTGGAGAACATTGAAGAGGCTTATCAATTTCCATTGAAAGCTGAGGAGAAATTGAACAAGAGACATGAGCAAAGACAAAGAAGTAGAGGTGGTAGATTCCCTAGAGGAAGAGGTAGATCCAATGGTGAAAATAGTAGATCTGAACCAGAAAAGACAACTCTAGATAAAGGAAAGATTGAGTGGAAAGGTGAAAGTTCATTTAGAGGCAGAGGAAGTAACTACCAAGGTGATTATAACAGAGGTGGTTTCTGAGGAACATGTTAGAATTGTGGAGAAGAAGGACATAGATCATTTGAGTGTACACATGCAAGTAAGAAGGCTGGTAGTAGTATAAATTATTTTGTGCAAGAAGAGTCACTGAATGAACCTGAGAAGGAGAATAACTTGATGGTAAGAAGAGTACTTTGGAATGAAGGTAGAAAGGAGGATCCGGTAAGGAAAAGTTTGTTCAAGATGAAATGTAGAGTTTCTGACAAAGTTTGGAAGGTAATCATTGACAGTGGTAGCTCAAAGAATTTGGCATCTGAGGAGATGGCCACAAAGTTACAGTTGAAAAGGTTGGAACATCCGAAGCCCTATCAAATTTCATGGATCAAAGATGAGCATCCACTCTTGGTAAGTGAACAATGTTATGTGAATTTGAAAATTGGAAAGTACTATGATAAGGTGTTATGTGATATCATGCCTATGGATTGTTGTCATATTTTGTTGGGTAGACCTTGGAAATATGATATACATGCTATATATGATGGGAGATTGCATAAGTATACTATTTGGGCTAATGGAAGAAGACAAATCTTGTTACCTTTGATGGAAGAACCTGTTAGCAATGTTTGCACATCTGTGAAAGTTTTCTTGATGGAAGGAAGAAAGTTTGTTAAGGATTTAAAGAGAAATGATGTATGTTTTGTTGTGATTCCTAACAAACCAAGTAAGAAAATAGAGGATAATGTCCTTGAGGAGATTGATAAGTTACTCACTGAGTACAATGAGATTTTTTTTTTAATGTACCTGATGGTTTTCCACCGAAGAGAAGCATTGATCATTGCATGGATCTCATCCCTTGAGCTAGTTTACTGAATAAGGCACCTCATCGGTTGAAACTTACTGAGAATCAGGAATTGAACTGACAGATCTAAGAATTGTTGTAGAAAGGTTTGATTAGGGAAAGTTTGAGTCCTTATGCAGTACCTACAGTATTGGAAACTAAGAAGAATGAAGAATGGTGAATGTGTACTAATTCCAGAGCAATCAACAAGATAATAGTGAAGTATAGGTTTCCTATACCGAGAATGGATGATATAATGGATAGTTTGACTGGAGCAAAGTATTTTACTGAAATTGATTTGAAAAGTGGGTATCATCATATCAAAATCAGAGAAGATGATGAATGGAAGATTGCTTTCAAGACAAAAGAAGGTTTGTATGAGTGGTTGGTTATGCCTTTTGGTTTAATTAATGCACCGAGTACATTTATGAGGTTGATGAATGAAGTTTTGAAGAAATTATTGGGTAAGTTTGTGATTGTATATCTTGATGATATTCTGATATTCAGTAAGACCAGAGAAGAACATTTGTTGCATGTTAGACAAGTTTTGCAGAGATTGAAAGAAGAAAAAGTGCTGATAAATCTGAAAAAGTGTTCATTCATGAAAGAGGAGATTGTGTATTTGGGATTTGTGATTTCAGTTGATGATTTGAAAATGGATCCTAAAAAGGTTGAGGCTATTTTGAATTGGCTAGCCTACACCTATGAATGCTAGTGAGGTAAGATCATTTCATGGTTTGGCAAGTTTTTACCGAAAGTTCATTAGGAATTTCAGTTCAATTTGTAATTCTATGAATGAGACTATGAGATGAGACAAAAGAGAATTCAAGTGGACATATGGAACTGATAAAAGTTTTGAGACTCTGAAGCAAAAGGTTTTTGAATTGCTTGTTTTGGCATTGCCTGATTTCAATAAGGTCTTTCAAGTGGATTGTGATGTAAGTGGAAGTGCAATTAGAGCTATGTTGAGTCAAGAAGGTAAACTTGTTGCTTTCTTTAGTGAAAAGTTGAATGATGCAAAATGGAAATATTCTGTGTATGATCAAGAATTATATGCTATTGTTCAAGCACTAAAGAAATAGAGACATTATTTGATACCGAGTGAATTTGTGTTGTATACTAATCATAAAGCTTTATAGTATTTGGGTAGTTAGAATAAGTTGAATCAAAGACACATGAAATGGGTTGAGTATTTGTAGAGTTATACATTTGTGATAAAGCATAAGAGTGGAGTCACTAACCGAGTTGCTGATGCATTGAGTAGAAGAAGATCTTTGATGACCGAGATGAAAATTGGAATTATAGGATTTGATGACATGAGGGATTCTTATGAATTTGATCCTGATTTTTTTGAGCCATGGAGAAAGTGTAGAGCACCTATTCAAGATCAACAAAGTACTAAATGGGATGAATATTTTATGCAAGGAGGTATGTTGTTTAAAGGTATTTAGTTGTGTATACCGAGAGGAGCAATGCGAACTAATTTGATAAAAGAGAAACATAGTAGTGGTTTGGCTAGACATTTTGGTGTTGATAAGACATTGAATTTTCTTAAGGAGAAATACTTTTGGCCACAATTGTATAAAGATGTTTGGAAATTTGTGAAAAATTGTGGAGTTTGTCAAGTTGCAAAAGTTAGTCAGAACACTGGATTGTATACACCAATTACTGTACCTGATAAAATTTGGATTGACATCAGTATGGATTTTGTTCTTGGCTTACCGAAGATAGTAAGAGGTAATGATTCTATATTTGTTGTTATGGATAGATTTTCTAAAATGACACATTTTGTACCTTATAGAAAGACATCAGATGCAGTACATGTAGTAGATCTTTTCTTTAAGGAAATTGTCAGATTGCATGGATTACCGACCTGAGTATTATCTCTAAATGAGATAGTAAATTTGTTCGATACTTTTGGAAGACTCTTTGGAGAAAGTTGGGTATTGAGTTGAAATATAGTTCTGCATTTCACCCACAAACTGATGGATAGATAGAAGTTGTGAATAGAATCTTGGGTAATCTTTTGAGATGTTTAGTTGGAGACACATAGAGTAATTGGGATTCTGTGTTAGCACAAGAAAAGTTTGCATACAATAATTCAGTGAATAGGAGTACTAAAAAAACACCTTTTGAGATTGTAAATGGCATACAACCGAGAGGTATATCAGATTTGAGAGACATTGTTGATGAAAGAAAGAGAAGTGTTGGAGTAAAATTTGCTGAGTACATGAAGGCATTGCATGAAGACGTGAAGCTTAAACAAGAAAAGAGTAATAAAAAATACAAAGACAGAGCTAATAGATCAATAAGACATAAGAATTTTGATGTTGGTGATGAAGTGATGGTTCATTTGAGGAGAGGCAGATTTCCTATTGGAACATATGGGAAACTGAAGATGAAGAAGTTTGGACCTCGCAAGATTTTGAGAAAATTTGATAGTGGAAATGCATATGAAGTTGAGTTACCTGATGACATGGATATATCACCTATATTCAACATTACTGATTTGTATGAGTTTCATGAGCCTGAAGAAGACATGGCAGTACCGATGGATTATCCTAAGAAATAGAATGAAGAAATTGAAAGATTTTGGAGCAAAGAATTGGCAGAAGTACAAGAGGAAAACAATATATGGAATATCTGGTAAAGTAGAAGAATAGACCGATTGAAGATAGTTCTTGGATTTCACAGTCTGAGTTGGATGCAGCTCAGATCATACCTATTTCATGATTTAGAGAATCATTTCAAATAACCCCAGGTGTCTAATGTAGGAGCATATCAGGACCTTGGCAATCCTATGTCACCAAAAATATATTCGAGTTTGTTTGTGTTGCTCAGTTCCTACTTTGACCGAGTTGGTTCGGTGTTGCTCAGTTTCTTTTTTTCATTGGTGTTGGTCAGTTATCTCACTGGTGCTCAGTAAATTTCCCTGGCACTCGATGATGCTTGTCTGGCGCTCAGTTTCCTTACTTACTGAGTTGTTTATTTTGGATTTCTTTTGAGGCCGACTTGTGTAGTTAATTTGAGTTACAGATTTAATGTTGTTATCCATCATTGGGAAGTGTGTGGACCTAGATCTGGTTGTTCCTTCTGTTGATTATGGATCTGAAGGCCGACTTGGTTTGGTAGCCTCTTCTATAAATGTAGTTGTTTGGTTAGAGTTTGAGGAGGAAGTTTTGGGATAGAAGATAGAAGATTAGAGATTATCTATAGATCCTTGCATGTTTGAGGATTTTTGTACTTGATTGTAATATCTAGCCAAAACTGGGAAGGCCTTATAGCCCAACATGTATGAATCAATTTGAAGTTAATATATGAAAGTTTCTACATTCTCTCTCTCACTGTTGTGTTTGTTGCTTCCACATGTTGTTAAGCAAGGTGGATCAGGTTAGGGTGTGCCATTTTTGGCCCCTCCTATTCCCTCTTGCATCATTTTTTCATTGATTCCAAAACCTTCATACGACATCTTAGTGGTATCAGTTGGTTGTTGGCAATTTTAGTTTTGTACCCATTGGTTGTTAGTAAAGGATCAAAGACATCAGCTATATGCAGGACATGTTCAATACATACAATTTTGGTGTTCTATAGGAGGTGTACTTGGCTCTACTCATGTCTTGGATATTTTGGTACACTTGTACACTTTCGGTAACCAGTGGTGCATGAATTTTTCTATCGATTACTGTTGACTGCTATACTTACACTATTCTTCTAGGTGTTCCTAATATCTAGACTTTCTTGTAGTTCATCAATTAGATTTTGGTATTGTATTCTGGCCATGTTTTCTTTAGTTTCATCTATTGGTGGGTTCAAGATTTTTGGTGATCAAGTCATGGACTTAGTTATGGTGTTTTGAAAATTTTAGTTAATGTAATGTGCATTGTAAATGTAATGTCCCCGCCAAGGAATCCATAAGGAATCAAGTCTTATGACCAAAAAAATTGCAACCAACAAATTTTTTTCCTAACATTACATCATTACTACTTCACATTTACATTCCTTAAGGTTCCCTTAATGAATTCATTTACTAACATATTTACATTACTTATCCAAACTAAATTTCATTTACTTTCTTTACTTTCACATTTTAGAACTTTAAGAGATAGGGTAAGAAAATAACATTTCATTTACAATTATATTTCTTACTTTATATACTAATTTCATTTCTCCTTCCTACACATTGAATAACTATTCCTTACAAATTACATATTAACCTTAATAAACATTTTCTTTCATTGCAACATAGGAGAGATAGAAAAGATCATTCAACATTACATTATATATTTCCAACTTGATCTTTCAAACAATAACCCTTGAAACAAAGCCTAGAACTATCCCTCCCAATTACATTGCTTTGATTTTCAATTACATTTTCTTCTGATAATAACTCTCATTACAATAACAAGTACATGAATGGCCCAAAGGAATTACAACATATCTTTACATCTTTATTTTTAGTAACAATGATACAATATAAAGGTCTTCATAGAATTGAACATATCCAAGTCACGAACCACGAACAAGACCTCGAAAGATTTTTGCCACCCAACCATGTGAAACTAGTGAAGTTCAACCCCCCATGCTAGGAGATAGAACCAAGATACTCACAAGGCCCTAAGAAATATAAGGCTACACAAAACCCTAATCTGAAAGAAATATCATAACAATATATCACTTTACTAATCACAAGGGTTAGGTTCCTAGTATACCCTCTAGGTGAGTGTCATCACATATCCTGGATTTTGGGATCCTTCTTGGCAACCATGTAACCCGGTCCCCCCTTTATGAATAGGGATCCATCCTAGCGGTTATCCATGGTCCTGATACTCCAACAGGGCTATGTGGTCATTAATTAGTTTTCTTTTATTATCTTTTGTTTCCCCCCTTTCCCAAATTCATTGTTAGGTTATCACTATTTACTAACCCACCCATAGGATCATCTGGTAACCACTTTAGGGTTCCAACACCTATGGTGAGACACTCACCTAGGGTATCTAGTCCCCTACCCACACACACAGGCCATGAAAACATCAAGTACTTTTAAAAGATCCATATGCATAAGTCTAGGGAGCCCTCCGGTGCACTCAGGCCACCCAAACAAGTCCCGACCTTACATTATGGACTCTACCAAAAAACAAGTATGAAAAAAAAGCTTATAATCAAAACCAAGTATAGAAATTCTTAAGACACAACATAAAACTTCCCACATGCATTTACACAACATTCCATAGCTTATTTTAAAAATCTAGGGAAATCTCATGTGCCTGAAATTTGGCTAAGTCTGAATTTTTAAGAAATCTCAAAATTAGAAGTTGTATCTTAACTCCTATGAAGCTGAAACCTATCCCAATCATCCTGAAAGGTACCTAATTCTTTTATACAAGTATAACTTAAAGTATTTCTTATACTTAAATGTTATACTTGTATAAATCCTGTTTTCCCTGTCTACCTCAGTTGACACTAACAATCTTGTCTTGCTCGGTTCACACTAACAATCCCGCCTTCCTTGGTTAACACTAAACTGACCTGCCTTGGTTAACACTAAACTGACTTGGCTCAGTTAATACTAAACCGACCTGGCTCGGTTAATACTAAACCGACCTTGCTCGGTTAATACTAAACCGACAGGAACTATGGAATACGACTGTCAACATTGACTTGCGAGTAAAACTGGACATTATGGGGACTATGGTTTCCTAATC
The DNA here is from genome assembly GCA_027943335.1 of Chamaecyparis obtusa. Classification (NCBI taxonomy): domain Eukaryota; kingdom Viridiplantae; phylum Streptophyta; class Pinopsida; order Cupressales; family Cupressaceae; genus Chamaecyparis; species Chamaecyparis obtusa. Next base: position 2,115,215 of record BSBK01000373.1, on the reverse strand, counting down.
TGGGCATGACCCATTTGAGATCTCCTAGTTTCCCTTTAGAAATGACCCATCAATCCATCCTATCTATCTAACAAATCTGTTCTAGATCTGGACAAAGAAAGGTGGTGTAAAACAAATATGAAACTGTAGGGTTGAAACAGAAGTTCTAAAGCCTCGATGAACTCATGGACATTCTGGATAAGAAAGGAGATACAAGGAGAATGCTAAGGACCCTACAACCTCTTACAAAGGCAGAAATATTCATATGCATACAACATGGAAAAATATTTAAACATAATCCTAAACTCCAAATCACTAATACAGGCACAACATATATATGTATAACATAATCATTCTGAAATTTACATAGACAATACAACACACAGAGAACACATTCATACACAAAGAGGAAGAATGGAGATTCTTCCCAGTTTAGACCCTACCTTGGGTCCTGCAGAGAATCCTCTTCCCTTGGCTGGAGTTTCTCTGTGAAACTTCAATCCTTGAGTAGATATCCCTCTGGAAATCTTCCTCTAGAAATCAACTCCAAGAAATCCTCACACGGATGATTTCACCAACCAGAGACTCACAAACTCACAAAAACTTTCACCAAAAATTTCCAAAGAAATCAATTATAGACAACTCAAAAGGAAACAAATCTTGCAAAAATTATCATCCTCCCCGCACACAAAAATATTTAATTATTTATCCTCCAACTATGTGGTTGGAGGAGTTTCTTTACGGGAAGCAACTTCTCCAACTTCCATAGTTGGTTGGAGGCCAACCAAATAATTTCCCGTAAAAGAATTAATCAAGGTTTTTAATAAATTTAATTAAAATATCTTTTAAATAAAATCATAACAAGAATAATAGACAAATACCTTTCAAGAAGAACACATAGCACAATAGGAAAACAAGTAGCCTAACTTCTAGGAGGTCTTGAGCTCAACTCCCTCCTAGATAGCTAATTTTACTACAAAGGGCATTTTCCTTTTATTATTATTATGTTTACTTTTTATTTAATACATTTATTAAATATACTTTATTTCACCCACTTTATGTACTTATTATAAATAACATACCATTTACACAATTAATGAAAAACATACAATTATTATTATTTATATAAGCATGGATACATCCGTGTGCACCCACATATACACATACCTATATAAAATACAAACAATTATAACATAATTATTTATTATACATATAAATAGATTAATTCTAACTCATAACATAAACTTAGACCAACATCAAATCCAGTCCATAACATAAACTACATTCTACTTCCCAACTAGGATCACTTCCTAAACAAAATTCTAGGTCCATGGGTAACCTCGAGAGTAACTTGGTTAAATCTCCACACATCAACAAGTCAAGGATTTTGAAGGCACGCTCAGACCTGTGTAGCCAGGTGGAGACAATGCTTGGTACCTTCATCCTGCATCACCAACTGATATGCATATACAAATATATAAATATAAAAAGACAGTGGCAAACAAGGAGGGAGAGTGCGACATTGTGTGGATCTCCCGTAGGAGTAACTATGACTGCCCCTCCTCATCCTACACTCACATCAACTAGTGAACATCAAACCATAATAGGGTCAGTAGGGTTAGATCATAATAAAACATCATAACACAAATCAATGTAAAACATTTTACTAATTGTTCATTTCTAGCCATTCATCATTAAATTATAACTCATTTAATATTTCTAAATAAACTGCAGTAACCAAATATATATGCTCAAATGTCTCATAAAATGCTAACTAAATAATAATCATAGTCCATCATAAAATCCAAAGTGTCAAAGCAATAGTCCTGTCAATCTAACATAGGAAGATGCTAGGGTGGGCATTACATTAAACATCTTAAGTGTGACCTATATTTGGGTCCTAGTGTAGCGTATTGTAATTTCTTCTTAAGTATATCCTAGATTTAGGATCAATGGTAAGGCACTAGATACAATTGTAATTTATTTTTTATTTGCGGCTGACACATTCTTTAGGTGTGGCTGACATGTGTATGATCGGATATCCATATAATTAAAGAAAACCTTTTTGTATCCATGTAGTGTGAGTATGTGTGAATGAGTATGGGTGAATGTAGAAGAAGATAAGCGAGCTATAAAAGTAGTCTTGAAGCGATTTCCTGATGGTGATGTGTGCAAGATGAATCTACGAGAAGACTATAGAAAGATCAAGAAGAGTGTTTGCATACAAATTTACAGTGGATCAAACAGTTGTATACAAAGATAAGATCAACAATCATATCTATTGTTGGATGTGGTAACTGGGCTTAATTGTTGAAATATTTCATGCATATTCAGATGCAATCTTATTAGATCATATTTTATCTATAAAACATCTCTTTTTATATAAGGGCAACTAGCTTGACCGACACTGAGCCAACCATAGTGAGAAACCCACAATGAGAAAACTGATAGTGAACCTTTGTAAAAATTACTTTAATCGATGTCACCTTAACTGCTATTTCATTTCATGAGAATTAGCTTCTCCGTGGTTTTTCCCAGTTCAAGTTTCCGCGTAAATTTTGGTGTTCTTTGTTTTGGTAGTTTCGTGGCTTCATATTTACATAAATTATAATTGTTTGATGTCGTTACCAGTAGAGCATAAGTTAATATTGATAGAACAATTATTATCATTTGCATGGTTTGTGTGTTTACCAAATGAGTTAAAATTTTAGAAAGTGTTTGTGAATAACTGATCCACCCCCCTCTTAGTTATTCGACCTACTCAACACTTTGAACAAACCAAAGAAGGATTAGAAACCCCACTCAAAGTTTGTGAGAACACAATCATGAAAATACATGGTATCATTATGAAAAGGCAATGGGAGGACACCTTAGCAATTAAGGCTTTCATGGGTAGTGAATGTTTTGACAACAAGGTGAAGGAGATCATTTAGCCACCCACCTTTAACAATAATCTGAAGAGACCTCAATATTAACCAAGAAATTAGCCATAAATTAGCTTGAATATGTTATTAAAATAATTAATTAGTTATTATTGTAATTGTATTTTTATATAACGGAAAGCAAAGTTAGAAAAATGAAAACTATGATAAATAAAATAATGTAGAAAGAAAAAATCAGATAAATAGAAGAAACAATGAATAATTTATTCAATTCTTTTAATTTTTGCATTTTCCTTGTCCAAACCCTATCTCTCTTCTAGAAATGAAAATAGTAAAAACTGGATTTCTTTAAGTGGATTTCGTTCAAGCTTGGTGATTTCTTATGGGAGGAAAAGTTTACTTGAGGCATGTCATGAAAAAATCCTCTCCTCCATTGCTTTGCACTTACAGAAAGAAGGCATTCTTTTAATTAAAATTTTCATTCGAAATAAAGTTTCTTCCTCTAACTATGTACAGAGTAGGTGGAGTAGGTTTTGTTGAGTGGACTCATATGAAATCATCCTATATACTTGATTTCTAAGGTTTGAATTTGTAGTTTACATTGTTTTTGAAAATTTGCCTTTTAGTCAAGTCTTGGTAAAAAACTCTAAAATCTAAACTTCTTTGAAATTTTGAAAAAGATTTCATAGAAATGTTTTCCATTCAGTCTTGGTTTTTGGAAATATCTTTTATTTCAAAAATTAGAAAAAAAAAATGAAATTTGAAGGCATGATGTGACATCATTGATGGATGAGGCTTTAGATTTTTAATGACTTTGACCTTTTTGAAGAATTTTTTTAATCTACCTAACACATGAATGAATTAGTTTGTGGGGTGATTTATCTCTAATATTTTAGCTACATCTTTTGAGTATGTTGTAAAAAAATAATTATTAAAAATGTATTTTATTCCATTAATTTGTGTCACATCAAATTGGTAAAGTTGGAGCATTACATGATAGAAGTGGTCTATGATCACTTTTGAGGTGGCTCGTTATTAATTGAATAATATTTATTGTGCATTTGAATGTGATCATTTGATTTTTCAAAAGTAGCCTCTATCTTTAAATTATATTATGCTTTATTTAATTTTTATCACAAACTTGTAAATTTTTGTGAGGCTTCTTTATTTAGTGCATAGTTGATATAATTTATGATGCACTTATTCTTCTTACATGTTTTGGATGAAACCCTATAAAGGAAATCAATTAGTATCATCATTTGAAATTTTTCCATACCTTACCTTATGGAGTTGACATATTTGTAATAATAAATCGTGATAGGTTGTGGTGGGCTCTTTGTCTTCTCCAATGGTTGTTCCTACCCATATTTTTTTCAAAATTGTTGAATGTTGTTCAACCCTCTTCTATTTTCATCTCTTTCCTATTGTCCAACGCTCCTCTGGGTAGTTTGGGGGTGATTGTGTTTCTTGTGCAACCTGGATTGACTATCATTTCTAGTGGGTAGTAGTTGGAGTCTTTTGGTGTGGCTTCTTAGGAGTTGGTGTTGGCCTATACTTTTCCTTGTGCTACTAGTAGGTTTGAAGCTTCTGCTTCCTCTACAACTTTCATCACTAGTTCCAACCCCTCTTCTCCTACTGGTTGTTTGGGGGGGCTTGTTCTTGTCCTAGGTCTTCTATGGAAATGAATGATGCCCCCCTAAAGACTCTCTCTACTATTGTGGGATAAGGTTTTTCTTATGTTGTCAAATCTATTATTTCTATTCTTGCAAAGAATACATATTGATCTCTAGCCTGTGCCAAGACATCCCATGTGGTGGTGTGTTATTTGAATGTGGTGGATAATGTGGATTTCTACAAACATTATGGGTTGGTTTGTAGATTTGTTGGTTTCTAGCTGTGTCTTCTAGATTTGCATTGTTGGGTGTTGGATTCTTGTAGATCTATATTCTCTAGTAATATTGAGATTTTCCCTTGTGCAAAGGGGCTTTTTTTATTTTTATTTTTAAACTTTGTTAAAGAACATTATTTAGTGTTGAACAAATTGTGGGTTTTGGGGAATCACTATCTCTTAGAAAAACCCTAGATAGTCTCTTTAATCCTCATACTAAACCTCTTAGTGTGCATCTAGTGTGGGTTCATCTCCCCATTCTTCCCCTTCATTTTTGGGAGAATTATTTCTTTGAGGCCATTAGAAATTCTATTGGTAATTTATTAAAGGTGGATGAGGCTGCAAGAACTATAGGTGTCTCTACATTCAACTTCATTCTGGTTGACATTGACATCTCCACACCCCTTTTGGGGGATGTGGGTTTCATGGTTGGGACAAGCCTTGGAATCAATCACTAGATTATGAGGGGCTCCCTTTTTGATATTGGTAGTGCTTCTCTACTGGTCATATCACTATACATTATTCTCTTTCACACCATAAAGGCATTGCCACTTGGTCGCAGGGCACAAATAATGTTCATTTGACTATCTTGGCCTCTGATTCTTCCTCTAATGACTCTTCACAAGTTGATGATGAATCCCCCTACGGTGATGATCCTATTATTTTTTCCTCCTCAAACATAGTGGATCCAACTCCACCTCTTGTTGCTAATGTGGTCTCCTCTAGCTACATGGACCCTCCTTTGACAACTGCTCTTGATATTCTCTAGCCTTTGGTGGATGAGGTACAACATTACAAGAATTTTGTTCCTAGTGATAATTATCTTGCAAAGAGGGTTCCACCATCCTCCTGATGGTGGAGACCATACTAAATGTATTTCCTAGATAGTTGTTTGTTGGTGAAGGAACGCCGCCATGTAGTCTCTAATTCTCCTACCCACAATGTGGGTGAGTTTTATGCCTACTCTTGATGTGGGTCATCGGTTGTGATGCTAGTTTTTTGTTAATGGTGTATTCTAGACCATGTTGTAAATAGTCATGTTGGTCTATTAATACGTCTTATGGCTATTATATGGGAGAACACCCTTGTTTTGTTGCCTTTATTATCAAAATTAATAAAATCATTATAATTGTGAATATTTGAATTAGTTTATTTATTTTTCAATTATGTGTATGCATTATATTATATTCCACCTATATATGGTGATGATTCCACATTAGCTTTTGACATGTGTTGATGTTAGTGTCAAATGTGTGTACAATTTTATAACTCTCTAGTTATGTTGTGTTTAGTAGTTATTTCCCTTGTATTATGGAGCTAGTGTTTCTTTTTGTTTCATCTCCAAGGAAATCATGTCCTTTAAGAGGCTCTCCTATGGTCAGATTGGTATCTATCATGCCTTGAGTATTTACCTCATAAAATTTCTAATCAACTGATAAATCAATGGATCTCTACCTCATTAAGTGAAGAAATTAGTCCTTCATGGTTTCCCTACATTGGAGTTTTAGTTCTCTATATTTCCATGATAGGAGAAAAGTGTGGAGTCAAAACTAAGAGTTAGAACCCAAAAGGTTCCAATTTTGTGAGGAAGTATGAACTTTTTCTTTCAAATATTTTTGTGGTGTTAGCCCATGATAATTTCAGAAGATTTAACACTATGAACAATGTCTAAGTATATTTTTAAGTTTGAGTACTCCTTTGTGAATTTTCTTGATGGGTTGCAAGAGTTGGATAAACTTAAGATATGGAAATAGCTCCTAAGTGTGTGTAGAGTCCCAATGTTCATACATAAGAAATGGTTTTGTGTGGTGTCTCATGAGGATTGGATTAGATTATGGGCTAGGGTTCCAAGTCTTGATGGAGGTTGGACACTTGTGAGATAGTGAAGGTGATTTGTGTTTAGCATGGTTTGAGGAGGGCTAAATGAACTTTGGACATGGGAATAGGAGCTATGTCCTTGCATGAGCTCAATACCCATGAAGAAAGGTTCTTGATGGTATTGTGAGACAAAATGTGAGTGAAACATCCAACTTGGAACAAGTTTCAAGTTTACATGTAGTTGGTTCTAGTCTATCTACATAGTGGAGGATGGATGTTGAATAGGAATTAGAGAGTTAAAATCCCAAACCCCAACCTATATAGTTTCTCTCTAAAGCCCAAGTGGTTGTTTTAGCATTCTTGGTTTTTGTAACCTAGTGGAATTTGGAAGGTGAACAAGTGGAGATGTTAGGAAGGTGTTCCAACAATTTTAATAATATTGTATCTTTCATACATTATTTTTTGTGTCAACCTAAGTATCTCAAAGAAAATAGATTTCCACAATCCATAATAAGATGCAATAGTTTCTAGATTAGATTCTATTAAATATTTTTGCGTCCACGTTTCAGATCATACTCCATGATCCATCATTAGGATGATAGAGAGAATTAGATAGCACAAGGAGAAACAATGGATAAAGTTGGAGAGAGAGAGAGAGAGAGGTGATAGACAAGTGAGGATTGAAAAGACAAGAAATGATTAAAAAAAACCAAGAGAGAACCAAAGGCCAAACCCAAGAATAAAGAAAGAAAGAAAGAAAAAAATCAATGCCAAACCCACAAAATAAAGAACACTAAAAAATAATTAATGCTATTAATGTAACAAGTAAAAAAAAATTAAAAAAAATATTAGACTAAAGAAATTAAACCCCAAATAAATAATAAAAAGAAAGAGGAAATGAAAAGACAAAATACACATACAAACATATAACATATATATACATATGTATACATATATACATATACTGAAGGGGAATACAATAAAAAGAAGGGAAGAGCATGATCCTCCCAATATACATTACACCTCTAGGATAAGGATCGAACAAGATCGAATGTCTCTAAGCATGCTTGTTATAATTTCTTTAAAGATAACTTTTTCTTCCAATTGAAACGGCGAAGGTTTTGGGATTTGGTTCTACAACTAGAAAATCCTCGTTACAGCATCAGATTATCAGAATAGAAAAGGAATAATGATGCTATTTGAGCAGTGGCTGTTACAGATATTAGAACTGATCCAGTTAGGCCATTTAGAACTACCATTTTCATTGTTAAAAGTGTAGTAGTGCTGCTCGTAAATGATAATTTTACCAGAGGAATTGGCGTATCGTTTTCTGTCTATGTTGCAAACATATTCATCGAGAAAATTGCATCCAATTGGTATTTTTAAAACCAAAATGGTGGTATCATGGTGTGGTATCACTGATTGATGTAAGCTGGGCAATCTAATCTTTATACGTTTAAATGGGCAATCTAATCACATCGTTTTCACAACCGAGGAGGGAGAAATAATATCTCACTGTTCTTGGATCTTGCACTACAATACACGACGGTTCTTTTGCCAGAGAGATTTAGTTGAAAGAAAACTCCCCCACCAACGAGTCACAAAAGCAAATATAATAACCACAAATCTTTTTAGGAAATCTATCTAGAACATGAATGGGTATGAGGATTCGTACAATAGATAAGATCATCATAAAGCCTATCCAGAATAGGAATGGGTATTAGGATTGGTGGATTAGATAGGATAAAAATTAAGAGGAGACAATTTTGGAGGGTCTTAATTTCGTGATTTGAGGATTTTGAATATAATAACTTAATTTAATTTTGTGTATGTATGTAAATCCAATCAATTTTTGGTTGGTTTAATTTGATTGATGTAAAAAAAAAACAACCAATCAATTGGAGAAATATATTCTCTTCAACGAATCACAAAAGTGGTTATAGTCTTTAAAAGAAATGGAATTAAGACATAATTGAACATAGTCAAGCTACAAGGAGTAAATTTAGAAAATTTTAAAGACAAGATGGATCTTAAATTCAGAGGATATGTATACAAATTTCAATGCTACTGTAAGGCTACATAGATAAGTGAGAAATGTGGATTTTAAAGACTTCATGTTATACTATATTTGAATATAAGACTTACTAATTTTAGGAAACCCTATGTTAATCTTCTTATAGTATCGTTTGTGCTTAAAAGTATTAAATTGTATCTTTATTTTAATTTGAAAAAAAAAGCTTGTGGTTGTTCAACCAATGCATGTTGAGAAAGGCCAAATTGAACATACAATTACCTCCAAAACTTGGAGTTTTTGACATGGGCCATTCTTAAGACATGGGAGCAAAAACTAAACATCCTTGACATTACACCTATCACCGCCTATAGGAAGAAACACCTTCAAGTCATCCCTAGGTTTATTTCCTTGCAAAAGATATTAAATGTAAATTGTAACTTCTTTTGAGCATATATATTATTTTAAATTTGTGTTCACTTTTATTAGAATTATATTTTTGGGTGTCGAGTTTGGATATAAATTGAAATGTCAAAAGCATTTATAAGTACCATGAATTTTGAGAAAAGAAAAAGTTAGATACATTTAGAGTAGGTTTGTAATCTCATTTTTTAAAAATTCAATGAGAAGAATGAAAGTCCAAGATATGTTAAACGTCTCATTTTTATCAAATAATTAACCGTGAAAGGTGATATGTGAATTTCACATGTGAAATATAATAATCTATGTCCTTCCTTCCATTTCAAGGTAATCGTTAAATGCTTGCAATAATGTTAATGTAATACTAATCAAGTAAAGTAAATTTAAATTTCTTCTCAACAAAGTGAGTATTTTATGGTGCTACAATACATATCTAATTTTTATTTATTTTTTTCTAACCTTTATTTCTTTTATCATTTTTAAATTAAAAATATATTAATAAATTTAAATCTCAATCTACTATTAGGCACATGCCTTAAGTAGTTAAATTCTGATTCCTTGATATGAAAGAATAAATTCATTTCTAATCTAAACTTTAAATATATTTCTTAGATTTTATATTTTAATAGGTCAAGTTTAGATCTCCATTTTCATATTACTAATCATGGGTTTCAAGTTTTCTTTGAGGTAGAAAAAATCTTACAAAATAATTAATCAAGGGTACAATTATGGGAACTATTAGCCATTTTTCTTGCATTGGTAAATAACTAGATCATAAACTTGATCTCTCCCTTTTGATGCTCTTTTCTTGGCAAGAGAAATGCTAATTAACAAGGATGGAATCCTTCTTCACTTCGGGCTCCATAGACCCAGGCGGGTGTACCTAATCCCTACTTATTCCAACTGATACAAAACATTCTACAATTACTCAACAAGTAGGTTAATTGGTGGATTCAATTAGAACAAACATGTCATGTGATGGGATTCATAACTGAGATGAATCTCTGATATGGGAAGCCTACCCACATGCTACAAACTTCTTTCAAGCTCATCAATAGAAAGGGAAATTTGATTGATTAAATTGATGCTTGCTTGGCAAATGACTTCTAACAGTAAAGATCAGTGCCTTCAATCCGGGCATGGAGTCAAAACCAGTAGATAAAAACCCAAACTACAAACCATGTTTCACTGATTAATATCCTTGCATTAATGCCTTACATTAACACATTTCTATCACTCAATATGAAGAATCATACAAATTCAGATTACTGATTAATTTCCAATCTCCATTTAAGGATTTTACAATCCTTCCTTGAAGGATACCCAAATACAAATAGATACATTCTCCCTTGGAGAAGAGAAACTCAATATCCCTTGAATACTGAACTCATACTGAAATTGAAACTCAATACGATGAAGACAACTCCCTGAAAACCATACATGCCTTACATGTATTTCGATTTGCAATCAAGTTTACAAATACTTGCATTTAATCTATGACAGAAAAATGAAGAACACAAACCATTACACTTAGATAGTCATGAACCAAAATTGAACTTCTATTTGGAGCCTCTTCTTGGAGAACCCCCTGCTGGAATCACCACAGACCTGGAACCATTCAATGGATGTTTACCCAGAATCTGGAACCTAGACCAGAGCTCTTCCAAAATTGGAACCCTCTACCCTGAAAGAATTGCCGAATAAGAAGGAGAAGGAAGAAACTCAGAAATCATAAAAAATTGACACTTGTCTTCCTCCTCTCTACTCATTGGATGAGTCATCCGCCTTCAAACTGGAAATGGGACCTGCTCTCAACTCTGGAAAGCACCTGTCATCTCTTCAAACTGAAATGTGAATCACCGGATATAACAAATTAGATATTTTCAAAATATTTTCCTGGCCCCCCTGTTTCGTTCAACTACAAATGTCTTGGTGCAATTAAATCTAAACCACCATTTTGTCCTATATGGCATTATGCTTTAAACCTTGGCGGAAAACCCTGCAGGAAGATTTGAAATTGAATGGAAACGGTTAGTAGGCTCAACTTTTAAACATGACCGTTGATTTTGTCTTTTCTTGGCAGATCGGACGGTTCACATTATCTTCATAATAGTCAAATGAGCTTTGAAAAATCTCCGGCCCCATCATCTACCTTTTAGCCAAATGAAACCGAGCACCTTAGCAAGACTGGTACCGCGGACCCACCTTAACTCCACAACGGTGATATCCAAATAGTTGTCGCATGATCGCATAGCTAGAAAAAGGCCTATGCGAACATGCGACACACCTTCCATACAACCGCCGCTACCGCTTAGAGTTAACACTAAGGGGTTTGTCGCATGATCGCATAGCCAGAAAATGGCTCATGCGAACATGTGACAAACTGCCTTCACTCATCATCGTTAACTTCCCTTGGGTACCAGACCCATGACGTGTCCTTCCTCCCTTTCCAGCTCTACCAATCATGATGAAACATCTCAGCGACACCTGACAAAATGACCCCACAATCCTCGGAAAGACTTTACAGTGAAATCGATGGTTGTCAGATAATCACATAGAATCCAAAGATTCCATGCAATCATGAGATTGCCGTCAAATCTAATCCTTGATACTACTTTGTAGATTCTGACATTGGCCCCACAAGGACCAATGAAAAACTACCAACTAGGCATACATGGTAGGGGGACCCACAAAGTGCATCTCACTACCTGGAAGATTGGATGGTTGTCGCATATCCGCATAGCATGAAAAGATTCTATGCAGATATACACCAATCGTCTGATCAAGAATCTTTGAAACTTAACCCAATCCCGGACCCTGGTATATCTGGTGATCACGTGACAAAAGGATCCGCGGAGTCTTGAAAACATTTACTTAACTGGGGTCACATTCTGAGAACTCGCGACTAAGGCATTCTCTAGGTTGTGAAATGATTTCTTAACTCTGGGATTCATCTGAAGATTCAGCGACTGAACATCATGAAGAAATGGGCCCCACCAACCGATTGCACTTGCGCACTTAAGACCGACAAACAAGGAATGCCGACAAAAGGGAAGAAATGTGAGGTCGAAAACATCCAAGGTTTTCGGTGAACAATCGAAAACATCCAGGGTATTCATGCAGACCAAAAAGAAAACATCATAGGTTTTCGACACTTTGGCAGATTCTAAGACTGTTTCCTGCAAACCATAAAACTTGAATATCTCCCTGGGTTTTATGAATTAGGAGATGTGATCTGAATTGGAGCAAGGTGATACATTAAAGAGCACGAGGCTAAGAGCACAAACCATGAAACATTATGGATTTTCTTCGCACATTAAAACAAGCTTGCAGCAGGGCGGGACAACTTCAAAATTAGCAGGGAAGAGGCCATTTTCATAGGATTTTGCATTGACTAGAAAATGGACTAACAGGAACCTTTACTCAAATTGAATTCTTCACATCCTTCCTTCATCAAGGATCAATTTCTATTAGAATTCACTTTCCTTCTCTAAGTCTTCCTTCCTCTTATTCTCCTCTACCTCCTATTCCTCCTATAATATAAATAGGTGAAATACTAGTAAGGGAAAATTTATCTTTGGAAATATATATTTAATCCACCATAGAGAAGAGACAAAGAAATTTACAAGTTAGAAATTAAATAGTTACCTAATATAATAGACATTATCAAGACCCAACGAAAGCTAGAGAGAGATGATATTATCTACTATAATAGTGGATTCTCAAGGGGATAAGATCACAAAGGTAACAACTAATGACAACTATCATCATACAGCTATACTCTGATACCAATTTGATAGCCCCCACCCCTCATACACACATATTATGTTTGAAAATAATAACATGTTTCTACTGGCTTCATGTCATGATAGTGATATGAACCTGTAGAGTAAATAGATACTAAATGTTGTAATAGACCATATTAATGACATGAACTTTAAAAAAAATAGAGAGAGACAACTCAATCTCAAACTTTAATCAAGGAAAACATAAGTCATACAGATATTAATTAGAACAAAAAATTAATCAAATCATCTATGTTCTAAAAATACTTCCTATAAAGCATGAATTTCCAAATTAGAATATAAGACTTTAAATACTCATTGTTTCTAGAAAAAATGTTTTACAATCGTTTGCCAATTCTGCAAGGAATCAATTTTCCCCTTTTCTCAACTACCTAGTCCTTGAGTATGTTGTTCTACAAACTATCAACTATCTTACTTCCCTATAATCCTATCTCTTTCTGCCACAAAAGTTCTACTTTTCTCTTTCTCTACCACACAGTCCATACCTTGCTCTCTTTTTCATGACCTCTTTTATTCCCATCTTCAATCGTTCACAACTAATTATTTTATCCATCTCATTTCCCTCCATAATTATTTGTATTTACTTTATCTGACTATTAAGTTTCTAACTTTCCTCAACTATTCATTAATCTTTACTTGTTTACATTTTTTTCAACTTTGTGCCCATGTGGTGACGAGAACTATCTTTTCTAAAATGAATCATGATTGCACTTATCTAAAAATCACTAAACAAATAGATTAACATGATGCTCCTACATCAGACTCCCTAGGGGAAAATGAGAGCATGTACTATTGCACATGGGTCTAACAACCAAAATAACTTCTCCTAATTCCTTTGTTTCTCTTTTTCCAACATCTCTCTAGTTTAACTATCATATTCATCTCACTTCATTGCTCACATTATTTTTCTCTCACGTGGTTATCCCCATTATTTCCAATCCCTTCTTACCCATTCATCAACATAAATGATTGCATGACAATTTGAAAATTTCATGTCTTTAAATTCACTCTCCCCATACATTTACATTCCAATATCATCAATATCTATTATATATCTGCACTTAATATCCCATCTTCTCCTTCCACAAGTTTATCCATCAACCTTTCTCCCACAATGGCCTTCATTGAAAGTCATCCTTTACTTCTTCATCTATATCAGGCTTCACAATATCGCTACAAAAATCTATATACACTATCTGATATTCCTTCTTTGGTACAATAACTTCTTCTTAGCTGCAATCTTCCTCTTTTTCATTCCTTTTATCTTCAACTCTTCAAGTTTGTCTTTCCATTCTTGTTCTATTGGTGTTAATTGTGCTCACAAATATTCTTCACTATGATTTACTGATCCTTTATCACCTGCTTCTTTTGTTTCTTCTTTGAACTCCCTTTGTGTGGTCTCTTTGTCCCAAATTTATTTATCTTCTACTACTGCTCCTAAGCTCCTATCACTTCTTCTACATCTGAAATTTTTGTATTTTGAGCTTTTTAATTCCTTACCATCCCTTATGCCTATTGTACATTCTTGTATTTAATGGTCTTATCCACTTCATTTATCGAGTTTACTCCATACTTGTATTTCTTCCTTAGGTTCTTTCCAAAGTACCTTTTTTTATTTTCCTTCTTTTTCTTTTTGTATTTCCTCTTCCTTATTTCTTTCTCATCTAAAAGTATCCATAACTCCATCTCTTGTTCATAAATACATCGTTATCATTACTCACTCCCTCATCAATTTCATCTTCATCTTTCAAATTCTTTCATTTGACAACTTTAGTCAAACATTCAAAAATGCTATCATTGTTTATAAACTTAAATATCACCTCACCTTTGACAACCTCTGTCTTTTCTGCAATATTTTCCACCAAGTTTGTACTTCCTTTTTCAATCTTTACTCTAGGATATTTTCCAAACACAAGAACTTAGTCCTTGTATTTTCTTCAACCTCTAAAATTGTTATAATTTCACGCATCACTTTTTCATTTTTATCCACTAAACCCTTATCTTTTCATCTTCATTTGTTTCTTTCATGCCCTCAATAAGACATGTTCCTACTGAAAAGTCCTTCTCTTCTTCACCCACAAACTCAATATTCATTTTACATATACTATTCTCTTATAGTTCTTTTCCACCTCAATGTCCTACACCTCTACTTCCATCACCTACCATCACATGCTTTACCACCCATACTTTGTGTTATGTAGCCTTGGGTGGTTGTGTCTTTATTTCTGCACCTTTTCTCCATAATGCATGGTATGATTCATGCCTTAAAATATTTTCTCTATGCCTCTACTCTTGTCAAATCACCTTATAATCTAATTTCCAATTGGTACTCATCATGTTTTTCATTTTTTGCACTTTTTTGTTAGCATCATTACTATCAAAAATACCTCCTTCTCTACCCTTTATTCGTCGCCCTTTAGAAATTGGTTTCCTTTGCCAACTTGGTACACTATAACCACAATCCTCTAATTTATGCTTTCAATTCTTAGCTTGCATATAAATATTCATATTTTCACATATATGACCAAAATCAACATTCTCATTTCTATTTTCCTTAGAAATAGGGTATTGTCTAGATTCTCCTTTATTCTTGTCTTCACTTCTTTCCAACTTGTCTATTTTGTATACTCATTTTCCTTCACTTGAAACATCTTCTAAAATATCATAAAACTCTAGGGAATCTTCAAATTGTTCATTAAGATATTTGAAAATATCAACACCATCCTTTTCATTTTTAGATACTTTACAATGTCCCTCTAGTCCATATGGTTTCCCCACATGTCCTTTTGAAAAACCATAACAACTTGTATCATCTTGTTTTCATCCTCCATACTTTCTATGAGAGCTTTATTTGCCCCATCTCTCATCACCTTCAAGATTTGATTCTTGACCTTCCTTTTAAGGTTTTCCATACCTACAAACACATGCTTAAACAAAACATTATCAAATAAAATAAGAGACCAATATGTATCCATGAATGCCTCCTTCATAGACACTTTCCTTTATCATTGACTTCTTCTTTTGAGTTATTCTTTCTGCGCTTCCTCTTTTCTCCATTCCTTCTTATTTTCCTTCATGTTTTCCACAACTAGAACTTCCTTCACCACTTCTAGTGTACATTCCACTCTTGACAACTTGTTGTTACTCAAGATCCTTAGGGTTTTCTCCATGCTCTCATCTTTTACTCTTAAGGCATTCATCCTGTACCTTCTTATTTTCTTCAAAAGTAACACTATAGGTCATTTCACCTTCTTTCTCATTGGCCAACATCATATGTAATTATAGCTTCTTACCTCAAGCCACTACTTCACCAGTTTCTCAAAATCCTTTCTCACCTCTTTTATTTCTCCTTCTAACTCTACATCTTTCCTTTCTGTATTGGATTCAATCTTGTCCTTTCCTTTGAGATTTTCTTGCTTCATTTGTTACTACAACTTTCTATATTCTCTTTCATCTTTACAATACCTTACCTAGGACTTCTCTTATTTCTCTCTAACCACTCTTTTGGTACCCAAGTTTGTAGATGAAGATTATAAAAGATTGTATGAACAAAACTAAATTCTATACTCAAACCTTTGAGGCTCTCAACTTCTTCTTCCTAGACCTTTTAGGCTCTGATACCATTTGATGGAAAATATCCTCACACAACTATACTATGATACCAATATGATGGACCACACCCCTTACACACATATATTATCTAAACAATAACATATATATGTGGGTTTCTTGTAATCATAATGATAGGAATCTCTACAATAAATAGGCTTTGAATTCTTTAATAGAACATACTTATGCAAAAAATAAAACATCAACAAAGATAACCAACTAAACTTGAAACTTTAACCAAGGATGAAATAATTCGTATAGATATTAATTATAAAAATCATTCAATCAGATCATCTATGCTCTAAAAATACTTCTGGTAAAGAATTCATTTCCAAACCATTATATATAAGCCTTTAAATACTTATTATTTCTAGCTAAATTTGCTTAAAATATTGTTTGATTCTACAAGGAATTGGTTTCCCCCCTTTTTCAACTACCTAGTCCTTGAGAAGATTAATTTGCAAACTATCAACTATCTTAGTCTCCCTTTTAATCCTCTCTCTTTCTACCACATAAGGTTTGTTCTTCCCTTTCTTTGGTACACAACCCAAATCCTACTCTCTTTTCCATTACATCTTTTCTTCCTCTCTCCATTTTTTCACAAAGAGTTCTTTTATCCATCTCATTTCCCTCCATAACTTGTTGTCTTCCCTAACTCTAACCAAATTAATATTCTAACCTTTGACCCCTAACTATCCTCAACTATTCATTACTCTTTACTCAATTTATCATTTTGTCTAGTTTTATTGATATGTGGTTATAGAAAATTGTGTCTACCCAAACAAAATCCTAGCTACACACATCTAATAATCACTAAATAAATGGATGAACACAATGATTTGACATAAAAAATCTCATGGAAGATAAAGAAGAAGTGCAAATTGAACTAGGAGAATAGAAAGTGAATACTGTTAATTTAGGCTAGCAAACAAAGGATGGATAAAATAAATCATGTTGTACGAAACAATCTCCACCACCCCACCTAAATGAAAGGGGATGAAAATATAAACCCCAATAGCTTAAGTATTAGGTTGGTGAGTTGTTCTTTTATATTGAATAGTTCATGGGGCCAGTTGACTTTAATGTACCAAAATTGAACACTCAAAGTAAATTCGGATAGATTTTATTGATAAAGGGATGATATATTAGTAGTGAGGAAAAATTGGCATGTACATAAACCCTTGAGTACTAAGGTGGTATAACAGTAGCTTAGGAAGTAATTAATAGCTATCATAAGTTTAGTGATCAAGCCAAATAAATAGTAGTATTCAAGGAGCCTATTGGTAAAGGATCATTCTCCACAAGGACCATAAAATGGTATTGCAAAGAATGGATTTGGTACCATTTGTATACATAAAAAGTAATTATGTTCTTCTAGATAATTATACTAAATTATGCTTTGAATGGGTCAAGGCAACTAAGTGAACAATCCAAATTTTGAAGTAGTGTAAGAAGATTCTCACCATCTAAAAAGAGGGAGTAAATTTGGTCATGATGAAAATCAAAGGACTTATCAAACACACTCCTTGATCCTTCTAGGAGAAACCCAAATATTCCTTCATTTTTTAGATAATTAAGGATTTTTTTTAATCTTTCAAAATAACACGTGACTAATGAATCCATTCAAAATTTAATAAGAATCAAGATAAATTTTAATAACTTATAAGGTAGATTTTTTTAGATGAAACAATTCATCAAGATAATAAAGAATATTATCTCTTCAGAGAATGTTATTTTCTATTATTCAAGAACTCTAAACATAAATGTAGTTTCAGAAGTGCTAGATAACTTCCAAGCTCACTAGATCCAAAACAACAACAAAAATGATAGTTAGATCTAGTAGGGAAATGATGCATTACATGTGCAAGTAGTGAAATTCCTTCTTATCTTTCTTTATTCTTTGGTCATTTGTAATTTAAAAACACTCAATAATTTGAGAAAATTTGAATTATAATTTAGTTATTTTTTCCCCAAAGAATAAATAAAGATACTTGTAATTTAATTTCGGGCCATGAATTAATAAAGTACCCAAAATGTAACTTGTAAATATTTTTCTTGTGTCTATGGATTATTTTAAATGAACATCAACTTGTATATAGTATTTTGTGTTTAGGCACCTAGTTTTGGATATAAATATAAATGTCAAAAGCATAATTAATGATTGCTAAAAATTTGATGTTCAAGTAAAAGCTAAGCAAGTTTTAGAGTAGAAGTGGTAGGTTTCAAATCTCAAGTTCTTGAACAAGGTTATGAGATAACACCACTTTTTTGAAAAATTAGCGAGGATAGAAGTCTAATGCATGTTAGAAAGATCTTGTTCTCACTAAATTATTGACTATGGAAGGTGACCTGTGAAGTTTGTGTGTGAAATACAATATTTTTTTTGTGTTCTTTTTATTTTAAAGATAATTATTGAATGCTTGCATTATTTTCATTTAATTATTGTGTTTAATATTGATAAAAAAAAATTATTTTAAATTTCTCCTAAAAAATTTGATTAATTGCTAATGCTAAAAATAGATCAATTTTATTTTAGCTTCTCTAGAACCCTTATTTAGGTTTTATCTTTTTTAAATGGATGATATACCTTGATATACTACTAGGAAGTTGTCTTGATTAACTAATTTATAATTCTAAAAATATTAAAAAATCATTTCTAGATCTAAAACATAGATCTAAGATTTTATTCAAAAAAATCAAGATGTCTCTCTCCAAATTACCAATCATAAGGTTCCAAGATTTCTATAATCTACAACAAAAATCTCATCGAAGGTTACATAAAAGGGAAAACTAGGTAGATCACTAATTTATCTTGCATCATTGTGGCCTAGTGAGATAGACCTTGGAATAAGCTGATTTATTTAAAATAATTTCCCAGAGAAGGTGGGTTGGTTTTGACATCCTTAATTTACTATTATCAAGGAAACCCCTACTAGATTTTGTAATTAAATAAAAACCATAATATTTATTATTCCACGACTATTATTATATATTTTGAGATACAATAGGTAGAAATTTATCACTCAAGAATAAATTTAGTATCATTTAAATGAGTTCATACAAGTTGGGGATATTTTAATAGTTATGCATGTATATATTTATCAACTCATTCTGAAAGATAATATTCTTCTAATAATAATTGGAGAAATAAAATATCTACATCCATAACACCAATTAAATGAATAAGGTATATATACAAGTACACATCAATTGAACATTTTATAGTAACATTTTTACATTTATAATGCGAGAATGAAAAAAACTAAATCTTAATAATGATATATCTCAAAATACACCTTAAGAAGAAAAGTGATTTCAACTTGAAAGTTAGGTTGTCACATGATATTTTCATTTTTAAACAAACATTAGTGGTTCATACTTCATTTATATATCATGGTATAAAAGAAATACTTCTCATTAGGAGGGAAAAAAAAAAATGGCAATGCATCTTATGGTTCTCTACAAAATCTCAATCTATATGTATTTTATTCACTTATGGTACACTATATGTTCTATTGGATTATTTTCACATGATCTTATTTCCCAAGTAGAAAAGATGTGCAATTTTTATAAATATAGATCAAGGATATTCTAATTGGAGGACAAATGTGGGAGTGTTTTTTTTCTCATTCATTTCATGTTTAAAAAAGATAAGTATCTCAAGTATGAATATCTAATTTATCACTCATTTATCTCATCTTTCTCTTTTTCAAGGTTACCATGCTTATAGAATATACTCATTTTATTACATGTCTATAATTATTTTTATAAAAAAAAGCTATCACTTTACCATGTTCTATATTTAAATCCCTATTTTTATATTTCTTTGATTTTTGTACACCTTTTTGGTACATACAAAATCAAGGGGGCATGTTAATACTAGTTATTTTATAATTTTTTGTTTAGTTAATATGTGGAAGAAAGAGCATTAATATATCTATTTTATTATATTTTTTGATTAGGCAACATTTAGATTTTGAAGGACCTAGAAACCTGTTTACAAAATGCTACTTACAAACAAAAGCATAAAAAAAACTAGGAGCTAAAAGACAACAAAAGGTCAGCAAAAAGCCAATAATAGGACAACAAATTAAAAACTTAGTTAAGATTTGTGAGAGCCTCCACTGCCTCTGCCTCCAACCGAGTCATGTTGAGAGCAATATTTTTTAGGTCTTGGATATCTAGATTTTTGGCTTTCTTCTTCATGTTGGCTCTAGTCCTTTTGGAGGTACCGGTGCTCTCCTCCTACATTTTCTCATATGTTTCAACATCAACCACTTCCCTCTCTTGATGAAGGCCTTCATGTTTTCCTAACATAGTATTAAGACTCTTCGTAGAATTCTTAACCACTTTATGGTTGTAGGTGATAAGGGAGATGATATTGTCATTGTTCTTTTGAAACTTGTCTTCCAAATAGTTAAGGCTCCTATCATAAGTTGTCACCCTTTTACAAAGGAAAAGGCTAACAAAATCAAATTTGTTCAACTTCAATAGTATAAAAATGACATTTATGTTTGGAATTTGAAGATGATGTAAAATAATTAAATGTGATAAAATGAATCAAGTTTATGATTAATATTTTTAATAATTTTTTTGAATAAGAATTTATATTTTTTTTAAAAATTTTAAAGATGATTTTTTAGTTGCTGAAAATTAGGGGTCTAGTTCCCACCAAAAAAAATATGTAAATAAACATTTTTCCCCTAATTTAAAAATATGTCATAAATGAAATATATAGCTAGTGCATGAAGAAATAAAAATTGGTTTGTGACCTATATTTTCTTTTTTATAACAATTCAAATTCCAACTCACTGAAATCGACAGTTTTCATCTCGCAACATATTTTTCATAACAAATCCATCCCAATCAAAAAAAGAAAAATATATTCTTGAAGAGGACTTTCTCCTCTAGTGCACCATATGTTTTTAAAATTTATTTAATATGATTTACTATTTTTTTCTTTCTCCGAATCAACATCTCCTTCATTGTTAAAATACCTACTTGCAATATTTTTTAATTACAATAAACTATGTCTAATTAAAACACTATAAAATCTCTATGAGGATATTCTTGATTTTGATCTCTACAAACAGGTATTTTTTTATTTTTTAAAAAATATCATTAAAAAGATTAGGAGATATTGAAATGCCACTTTTCTGAAATAATTTAATTTTTATGGTAATTGGACCCAAAGTGGTATAAAACATGCATTTAATAGACATTTCTAATTGGAAAAGTTAAATCACTTATCTAACTTAGCTAGAATGAATCTAGCTAGACCATATGTTTGACCAAAATTAATTTTTAGTTAGGAATACTAAAATTCAATTGTGCTGATAAGTTAGCCTAAAAGGTGACACCTGATTGTGCTTTTACCCCATATTCCTTTATGATTTTATAATCCAACTTCAAAACCCTATTGTCAAAATCCTTCTTAAGATCATGTAATGTTCTTAATGTTAGCACCCATTAATTTGGAAGCTCAAGGACCTATTAGGCCTCATTTTGGTGATCTTGTAGAAAATGGATGCATTTATTCTTGATTTCTCACTTTTTCCCACATTTTTCATGCTATGTTTCCCTTGCCACCATTAATACCTCTCAGGATTTGGAGGTTTTATCTTTATTTTTTCACCACATGTATAGGTCCACCTTGACCTATATCTAGTATAGTTTGACCTTGACTTATACCCTAGGTCTTAAATTTTGATTAGCTCCTGGGCTTGATGCAAGGTATTTTCCTTTTCAACTTTCCTTTGTTGGCCTTCACAAATTTGAACCCCAAATTTTTGTAAAAGGAGGTGTTTTCATTCATTTTATGTATCTAGATACTATCTACATGATCTCTACAGATATGACATTTATATCTTTTGCAAGCAAGCTATCAAGGTCAAGGAGCATTCAAGGAGTTCAAGAAAGGCATATCAAGCATATGGGAATCCATGATCTATGATTTTGTGATTATAGATCCATTGCATTTGTGAAGACATCCAACATTCTACATTCTACATGTGCATACAATCATTCAAGCATCTTCATGGATAGTGGATCCATATCCATTCATGAAGATTTGGCAAGAAAGGTGAATACTAACATTTGTCTTTCTTTTACATGATTTTCAAATTTCATTTAAATGTTAATTCCTAAATAGGGGCTTGACTAAGGCAAGCCCCTTTCCCCCAAAAAATTCCCTTTTTCTTGTGTGTAGGATTAGGTTTGCAATCTTTTAGACTTTTAGGATCAAATTTGGCAGACTTGGAGCTATAGTTTACACTACACATCAAAAATTTACAGTTCTGGCATATCAAGTATAGGTCAAACTCAACCTATACCCAAAGTTGAGCTATACCAAGGAAGTTGACCTATTCTTGGGACCTTTAGATTTTTACAATTTGTAGATTTCAGCCTCCTGGTTCTAAATGTGACTCAGTTCCAATTTCTGACATAGTCTGACAATCTATTTTCTAATATGAACTTTCATTCCTCATTTACCCACAAGATAAGTACATTTCCTCTTTGTCATTTCATATAACTTACTTTTATTAGATCCCTTGTTTTCCATCGTTACATGTGCATTCTTCTTTTCATCACATTTAATCAAACAATTAATCAAAACATAAATGGAGAAGAAAGAGAAAGAGAAAGAGACCTTTGAATTGAAATTCATAAAAGGATTTTGATTTTCCATTTGTATCCCTACATCCATTTGGGTTGTGCTAATTTTATTTGGGTCCTCCTAAGGGTTATATTAAAGGGACTCCCCACTTTTTTCTCCTTCTTCCCCAATGTACATATAATTTGGTGGTCTAATCACATTAGATCACCATTTTATATGTTACATTTTGGTGAACCCTACTTGTTAAATTTTGATTTATTCTTTTGATTGGGTAGTTAGATTTCCTTTACATCATTATTTGTTTAGGTTCACCTTCATCATATATTTTGGTGAACCCACTTTTTTCATGATTCATATCTTTTGAAGTGGTAGTTAGACATTCATTGCATGCATTGTTACATTTATCTTTGTGCATTGATTGTTGTATTTAGGATTTCCTATTTTTGAATTGCATCTTTTCTACATTCATAGTTCATTTCCTTTCTTTCCATACCTTTGTGCATGGTCTTTATCACATTGATTCCAACCTATAACATTCCAGTTAGAAGAAGTCATAGGCTCATGGGTTATTTTGATCCCGAGCCCTTCTTCTTCCCTAGGGAACTTGATAAAACCAATATGCTCCCTCATGATTCTAATCCTCTCATGGAGAGTTCAACTCTTCTCAATCTTACCTAGCTCAAGAGAATCATAGTCCTGAGACTATTTTTTCTTTAGAAGCCTTAAGGAAGCTTATTTTTAATGATGAACATGGTCTTCATCTCTTGAGTATTATTTCTCACCTTGTTGATTCTAATGTCAAACCTATTTCTGAATGTGCTCAAGAATTAGCCTATGTCTCATCTACTACACATGTTGAGACCTCTTTGCCTATCTCTACTTCCATTCCTAGTATCTCTACTTATTCTCCACCGCTTGTTACTGTTACAACTAGCGGTTGTCATTGCACCAAAAGATCAACCTGTTAATGCCCAATACAACCTCTAAACTTATAGAAGACACAAGAGGTTGTTAAACCATGTCACAAACCATCGCTGCACTGGAAACACCAAGGAGACCAAAGGTGCAATCAATATTTCTCACCATTTTAACAATCCCGCCCCCAGCACAAGCACGGGGTTCAAACCTATGACCAAGATCTGATATGACTTGTTGCAACTAGCAGTTGTCATTGCACAAGAAGATAGACCTATTTATACCCGGTATGACCACTAGACTTATAGAAGACACAAGAGGTTGTTAAACCATGTCACAAACCACCACTACGCTAGCAACGCTAAGGAGACCAAGGGCACAATTAGTCTTTCTCACCATTGTAACAGTTACAACTTCAATTCAAACTTATAACCCTGCACATGTGATTCTTCCTAATCCCGTTCTTCCTTCACTTCCTACAAGTGTTCTATGTATGTCTTCTTATCATAATGTTTCCTTTTCATATTCAAACCTTCTTTCCAATAATACTCCTAATTTTCTTCATGTTGCACTCAATATTCCTTCCACTTCAAACAACAATCCTAACATTTCCAACATTTCTCCTCCTATTATCTCTTCAACTGATTCCTCCATTAATAGCTTAGCTCAAACTATTTCTTCCTTGCAAAAAAAACTTGCTTATTTGACTCAATCCAAATTCAATATTCCTACACGTGACACTGCTAATCCTTTGTCCTTAGATATTAAAAAAAATTGTTACACATTATAGATTATCATCATCATTTTGGTGTCATTTAAATTTTGAATTTAAATAGAAAACCAATAAAAGGGCTTTTCATAAATAGAAGATACCTATAGGCACAAAATTTACCCAAAGTGCTCATAAAATTTAAGAATTTATAGATCCTACTTCTCATAGATTTGACTTGGGGTTTAGGTATCAATCATTTTTCATGGTGTCTTTCATCTGTAAATTGAGGTACACATTATTTTTGTTGTGTTTTATTTTATTTTAGAATCTAATTTTGTGAGTATTCTTATCTCAAATAACTATATCAATTTAATTATTAATTTATTACGTGATGTCTTCTCTCACGATTAGGTCTCCTACTGCAAGTGCCTCTACCACGCTTAGGGCTCCTGCTATGAGTATCATTTTGGATGTGTCACCCACCTCTGCAGCTACTCGGGTGTCTTCCACTCATGTGGCTGACGTGGTCAGTTCTCTTTCCTTTGCTGGTCGTCAGGAGACTCTGCCCTCCAACACTGCTTGTGTGGGGGTTGCACATGTCTCTCTGGCTACCGCTTCTCCTACTACTTTTGCTAGTACGGGTGCTTTTTTTAGGAGTGCAGAAGATGCCTCTCTTTTGGATTCAGGTGTTTGGGCCTCTACTACTGTGAATGAAGGTGGGGTTAAGGGCCCTTGTGTGGTGTTTGTTGAGCCTTCCTCTATTTCTAGGGATGTTTCTTTGTTGAAGCTAGGGGCTGATCGTGGGCCTGTTCGTATCTCTAATCCTATTTCTATTGAGGTGGATTTGGATGTGGTGGAGGAAATAGATCACAAAATTTCTATTTTCTCTTCCCATGCCTTGATTTGTAGGTTTAGAGGTTTTTCACCCAGTCTTCTGAAGCTTCATGAATGGATCTCCTATCACTGGGAGCCTTTCATCATGGATACGGTGCACATCTTCCCCTTGGCTAAAGGGTATTTTATTGCAAAGTTTGAAGATGTCTCGAACATGATTAATTTGTCATGTGATCATTTTTTCAGCTGGGAGGATCATTTTATGCTCATGGTTAAGCCTTGGCATATTGATTTTAACCCTATTTCAGACTCTTTCATCAGGTTTCCTATTTGGGTCCCTCTTCCTTATCTTCCCCTACATTTATGGATCGACTCTCTTTTTTAGGGGATTAGTAATGCTCTTGGGGAATTTTTGATGGTGGATGGTTATTCTTATGACATTTTTCATTTTTCATTCTACATATGCTCGTATTCTTGTGGATATTGATCCTTCTAAGGGTCTTCCTACGGAGATAGAGACCAAATCCTCTAAAGGAAGTTGGACTCAGACTCTGTATTATGAAGGGATTCCCTTCAGATGTAGAAGATATTTTAAAACTGGGCACATGGCTATCCAGTGTGGATTGGGTAAAAAGAAATCTGTTGCATCTTGGTGGAATGGTGCTTTTGCTCAACACTATTTGGTGGAGAAGAAGCCTGTTTCACTGAAAAGTTTCTCCTAGGTGGTTGCATGTGCAGGTCCCCACTCCTCCTTCTACTGGTTTGGATGTGGTTCCTGTGTGTCTTCATGTTAGTGCCTCTCTGGTTGCTTCGTCACCTGGTTTGATGGGGGCGGATGCGTCTTTGGTCTCTCCTGGTGCTGCAGGGGTTGTGGTTGCTAGTGGTTTTGTGGACGCTTCTCTTGCAGGTTATTCTAGATTTTTGGCTGCCTCTTTTGGTAGCCTTGATCGCTCTAGTTTGGTTGATGATCCTTTGCGTTGGTAGGTTGAGGTGGCTAGAGTTGAAGAGGGATGGATTACTATTAAAGGAAAAAAACTTAAGAAGTCCTCCTCTTTTGATATGACTCTTCGCTCCCATCAGAAAGGTGCTAAAGGAAAATCCTAGATTTGGATTGCTCTTTAGCTAGGGTTTGCATGAAGGTTGTTTCATGCATTGTTTCATCTAGGTTGTGGGTGCCTGTTGTAAAACCCTCAATTTGGTCTTGTTCCATTCCTTTTAGAGGGCTATTTTGAATATCTTTTGTGACCACTTTGTTCAGGGTTTTGGGGCCCCTTCAAAAACTGCTTTTACCTCAATCAAAAAACTATATCAATTTTTTTAATTTATTTATCTTAGCCATTCATTTAGTGGTTTTTTATTTTCCTATCATTAAAAAAAATAATGTTACATCCTTATATTTTTAAATGATCCTTTTTTTTTAGAAAATTTATCTCATATTTTTTACACTTAAAAATGTATAAATATATGCAACTAATAATCCCTAAATCTATTTTATAAAACTAAATAATTTATAATAATAAATCATAATATTA
Source organism: Chamaecyparis obtusa (assembly GCA_027943335.1). NCBI lineage: Eukaryota > Viridiplantae > Streptophyta > Pinopsida > Cupressales > Cupressaceae > Chamaecyparis > Chamaecyparis obtusa. The sequence continues at coordinate 2,088,193 of BSBK01000373.1, read as the reverse complement.
TTGTAAGAAGGAAATATAAAATTATATATACTAGAAGCTTCTAATATGTCAAATAATGGTAATATCCAAATCAAAGATATTTACAAAATATTTGGTGATAAAATCTATGCAAGAATCATGATTCAAATAAAAACTAAGAATTACTTTTCCCATTAATGAGATTTGTGGTTGTTTTAATATTAATCTTGTTATATTATCTCCCACATCCAAGAGTATTTTCCAAACTGAATTTGGATGTTTTCTCTCGAGGAAACCTTTCCTTAACTAGAAAATGATGTATCCTTCATTATGAATTTGAGTGCATGAGGAAAGTAGAAGCTTCTCACCTAATAACAAAATAAAAGTTCTAACCTCATAACAAAAATTAAGTTGTATGATTTCCTTAATACCTTCAATTCTATTATGGAGGGTGAGTCACATATCATTACAAGTTCTATGAAGAAAGGTTCAACTCCTAGAACTAGAAATTAGATTACCTCTTAAGGAACAAAAAGATATCAGCAATGTGTTTTGAATATATTGTGTGTTCCCATTAATCCATTTACCCTATGGACCTTCTTACAAATGTTAGGATGAACTCAAGATTCTTCTTTTTAATTACAAATGTTACCATAGATGAATGGGCAAGACTTGAAGCTATGTAGAGAATAACAACTTAACATTAATGCTATTTAGGTCTCAATGCATATCCCTCAATTCCCATCAAATTTCTATAGATGTACAATTGGGTTTACCTTTTTTCATATCCCAAAATTGTTTCTCCTCATTTTCTAAGTTTTCTCAAATAGCTAGTTTTTATGATCAAGTGTGGTGTTGAAGGGATACACAATCTATGTATTTTGTATAATTATCTTTTAGGAAGATAATATGTAGGTAGAAAGTAAAATTGGAAAAATGATGTTCCCTTTAATAAAAAATTCTCTTATAAGAATTAAATTGAAGACTCAAGAAAATAAATGAATAGAATATATGAAAAACAACTTCAATACTAATTTAGTGTTAAAATATATAACAAAACTCTTTAGGTAAAAAAGATAATATGGTAGGTGCATATTATAATTGAAATAAGGATGTCCCCTTTAATGGACCCTTGTAAGAATACAAGTCAAGAGTAGGGAATTAAATTAGTAAAATTGTGCAATAAATGCTTTAATTATTAATTTGGATATTAAAATCCATATAAGAAATATCACTTCATATGTAAACAAGAAAAATGTCTTCCCTATCAAGAAAGCTTACTTTAATACATTTGGGAAGCTACTCATTCTAATTATAATGAAGGAAAGGCTCTTCTGGGTATTGATTCACTAATAGTGATAAGTAAGAAATCTTTGGTCTTATTTTTTTTGGATAAAAATCTATTTTTTAAGGTGAACTCCTCTACTTTGTTGGATTAAAATACTTTCTAAAGGTTGTTGAGGAGGTTAGAAACCTCAATAGACATAGATAACTATCTATTCAATAAATTTAAGCTCATTCATATTCACAACTAGATCCCTTACCTCATAATTCATAGTTGACTATAAATTAAACGTTTTCCTCTATTGTTGAGTGCCCATCATCAAAGTGCCCCTTTTGTGAAAGACAAACATATAACTTCCAAAATTCAAAATATGCCAATTTGAAATTTAGAAGAATACTTAAAGCAGTCTTCCACTTGTTCATCTTTGTTGGTGAGTAATAGTTGATGGTTTGGCTTGAAATATACACTAAAAGGATTTTGGCCAAAGGTGTCAAACCAATACCTCCTTTTTAAAAGTTATCAAGCTAAATACATACTAGAAGATTATGTGATATGGGTTGAAAAGGTGGATGTAAAAGTAACCATTGCGACAATATAATATGGGTAGAAAAGGTGGATGTAAAAGTAAATTTTGTGACAATATAGTTTGACAATGAATGTTGATCCACTACATGAGTTTGACAATTAACTCCATTATAATTATAATACTAAATAGAAACTTAAGGTGAAAAATATTAAATATAATGAACCGTATACAACTAACAAATATTTAAACTTGTAAATTAATATTTAGTTAGTTGTACCTTCCATGCTTAAGTATTAATTTCTATATTATTCATCTTAAAATTAAAACAATAATATAAAAGTCTCAATTATATGGATAGGAAAATTAAAAATCCAAAGAAAAAAATTGAAATTGACAAAAAATACAAAATATTTAAAAATAGTAATGATTATATTAACATTTGTTGGAGAGCCAGGTCAAGCTGGAGGTGGACTTAGGTGGCTCAAGTCACCGAAGGTCTAACATAATTGCGAAGGAGCAGTGTAAAACCAGAATCTTGGAAGCGATCTCTAGAGAGCAATCCTTGTTTGACAAAGATTCTCACTCCACTTAGTCCATGAAGGGCTCTTCTGATGATCACATGAGTCTGATTAGGGCTAGTAACACTCCCCCTCCCAACCCTCAACAAACCATGGAGACTCCCCACCCTACCCCGCTTCTGACTTTACCCCATGATAACTAGAACAAGCCCCCCACTACTGAAAACAACCCCGGGGTTTTGGCTGGCAAAGATAGTCTTAAGGGCACCTTGAAGCTGAGGTTTTCTGATATGGACAAAGAGATTGTTGACATCAAGCAGGACTTGCAGGAGCTGAAGCTTCACTGTAGGATGACTAACAAATTTGCACTGAAGGTCGTGCATGCTTCGGCTATGACCCTCTGCACTGTGTAGGAAAAACTGGCGGGCGATAGTCTAGAGGTGGATGAGGACAATAAGGATCTCTTCCTATTCTTGCAGGAGGAGTGGACCAGGACCCTGATGTCCAAACATCTGGGTGGAAAGAACTAATTGCTAGTGCTCATGAGGTTTTTATTTTTATCTGGGCATGGCCCTCATTCCCCTGTTTTGATTCAGGTTTTAAGGTGATTTTGCCTAGTCCTTGGTATAGCCCTGTGTGGCTTATTACTGTTATTTCAATTGCTACTATTTGCTTCAGATACTCTTGGTTTAATCTTTTTAAAAATTACTGTGGTGTTTGTTTTTTAGAGAGGCATATTAGACCTGGTTTATTTTGGTGTTAAACTGCTTTTGAAATGCTTTTGACTAGTGCCATTAATATGTTGTTAATGCCCCTCTAGTCCCTTTGTTCCTTGGGTTAGCATCCTCTTGCTGCTTTTATCTATCAAAAACATTTGTGCAATACTTAAATATAGAATGATTAATAAAAATATTTTATATATTTTTATTGTGCATATTATTATTTGGATTGTGGGTGAGGTTGTTTTTCAATAGGTAGATATGTAATAAGAAATCTTGATTTTTAATCAAGAGGTAAAACATTTAGTATGTTATAAAAGTCTAGATTTCTAATTTTAATTGATCTTGAGCCCATAAACACTATGTGAATAATTAGAAATGATGAAGAAATAAATTTTCTACAAATAAGATGTAAAACTAAACCTACAGATTGAAGAAGTGGAACTGAATTTTGTATTCAGAAAATGAAATAAAATTGTTTGTTTTATATATTTCTAAGGCATATATAAATCAAAAGGTGATGGGTATAACAAATGGCTATGAAGTTAAATTTACTGATTCATATTTAGGGAGTAGTTGAAATTATGTAGTTTTTCTTCTGTTAAGTTCATTGACCCATATTTTAAGAGTAATTGAAAGTATATAGCTTTTTATTAGAATTTATTGGCACACATTTCATAACTAGTTGAAACTGTATTTTTTAGTCAATTTTATTGATCCATATTGCAAAAACAATTGAAACTGTATAGTTTGAGAGTCAGACTCATTGACCCATATTTCATAAATAGTTTAAACTGTATATTTTTTAATCAAACTCATTAACCCTTATTTCAGAAATAGTTTTAAGGACTGATAAAATATAATTCAATAACTCTGACTCAAAATCTACATAATTGAATATTAGATAAAGTACCATATAATTAAATAAAATATAAAAACAAACAAAAAGATGTAAAAATAAAAGAGAGAATATAAATTTTTCTCCTAAATAAACTATCTGCTGTGCATATTTTGTGCATACGTGAATTACTAAGATAAATTATTTCAATAACATTTTTGACAAGATTGAATAGCTTCACATAAGACCCTGAGAAGGCAGGAAGTTGGTTCAGAAATCCAGTACCATGGCATCCTGAACTCTTTAAACAGTTGATTGAAGCCCTAAAATACTATGAAAGTGTCGCAGCAGATAATTCAAATCCGGTCAAGGAATTTTATAAATCAGATTTGACTACCGCAAGTCTATTCTTATTTATTTGATTGATAATGGGAATCTCGACTGCAAACTATATAACATTTAATGGACATCTAAAAACAATTTCAAGATCCCGTATCGACAAGTGACAAACCAACAAACTTATTATATTCAGAATATTTAAGTACGATTCAAGGACACCATCCACCATTAATTATCATTTAACATAGCAATCAGCAATATCGGCTAAATGTTCTAACACTATAACAACAGTAAACAGCAACAATATCATACTGCATTTTCAAACAAACTAGATGTATATAGAAACATTATTGCCTGCATTACTTGGTGGGGAAAATAATGATGACGATCATGGTCGATTTTCCTCTTTTAGCTCGTTCACATTTGCTTCCACCTCTTCAGCTTCCTGAACAAACAATAAAAGCCAGGCTAGGAGAAAAAAATGTATGGATAGTAATAATCTGCGTACAGATTTATTGTAAATGGGTACTCCATTACTTAAGAAACACAAATAGGAGGAAACTTTTTGGGAAATTATTTGCTATTTGTAGATTCAATTGTATGATATTTCTAACATTAACATTTAGGATCATATTCTATGATCTATTATCAGAAAGATAAAAATATTATAACAAGATCAAATGAAAAAAACAACAAATGACTATTTGATAACTGAAATCTATGATCTCTTAATTATTATTCTATCTCCAAACACTGTAAATAAAGCTATGGCTAGAAGTGAAATTGTAAATGGGCAATACATTGTTTAAATAATTTTGATGAAAATATATATAATCAGGAGAAAACAATAGAGAAATCATTTATTATTTTTAGATTATATTGTATGAGATATTTTTAGCTTTCTTTTTGGATCATACTTCCTGATCTATCATATCATCAGAATGTTAGAGAATTCAAGAAGATAAAAATTATGATACACAATCGAATTTAAAAACAATAAATGACCATCCCAAAAAATTTAAAAATCTATTATTATTAACTATTTTTCTATCTTAGAACAATGTAAAAATTGTCCAGCTATATTTTGTTCTACTTATTGGATGCTGGATAATAATGTTACCTCTTGAAGAAAAGCATCGAAAACAAACATCTTATCGCAAGAAACATTGGCTTGCACTACTGTCAAACCCATTGACTCTATTGTTTCCAATATGGTAGTGATTGCTCCGTCCCATTTTAGAGATGATACATGCAACCTCCATCCATTTCCATCTTCTTGCATCTCCACCTGCAGTATATATAAATGTATATTTATTTACCTATCATCCTTTTAGAAATAACGATGGCATTTCCTATTCGGGATGAGCTAGTTTTACCAACATATAGCTTAAAACAGGAAAGGGAATCCAAAACAATATCATAATTGATAATGATAACAAATTAGAGAAAGTTGTTACAAAAACCTAGATTTTAGAGTTTGAATGTGGAAACCAAACAAGATAATTAGAAAGTAGAAAAAAATAGTGATGTACAATATGTTTAGATGGACTTTCAGGTAGTACAATGATTTTGGTGGATGGACTTTCAGGTAGTAATGATTTTGATGGACTGTTGAATGTAATCAGAAATGCAGATTAAAAAGCATATACTATAATAAATGGAATTGGTTTTCTATAATTCATAAATTTTTAGTACAAGTTATTTGAATTTAAACTGTTTAAAAAAATTTATTTCATATTTCCAATCACGCCCAGTCATAATGAAGAAATGATATATTATTTCCTCGTCCTGATAATGAATAAATAAGTGTACTTCAAAATGTCAATTTATGGTAGTGGAAACAATCCACAAGCTACACATATCCAAAATTTTATAGAATTTGAAAAATTTGATTAGCGAACAAAAACAGAAAAGGAGATCCATTATTAAAAAATGTTCTTTTGACAGCAGACGTTATTGCCATACACCTCAATCAAGGCTTCTCACTATAAGCCATATTTATGGTGACTTTTTTAAAGTATTCTAAAACTCCTTACTATAAAACCCTAGCTATTTGGAACGCGAACTCTGACAAATAACTTAAACTATTCAAATCTCTACAACTTTCTGAATTATCTTTTGCAGTGCGGCATCACATGGCCACTTTCAAAAGCCAGAAATAATACTTTAGGAAGGATTAAGAATATATTTGAGATTTTAATCATTATAAATTGTAGAGATTCGATATCATTAACTTAGAACTTGATTGCATAGATCAAAGCTCTACTTGTCTGGATATGTTCAGTTTGGCCAGATCCACAAAGATAGGCTATCACACTAAACAATAACTGCAACTCAGTACCCTCACAACCATTGTTACAAGGTCAAGACCTGAAGAGATAGATTCAAAATTTGAAGATGTAGTTTGCTACGCATCGTAACAGATGGAAAAACTTGAAGTTTGATTCTCATAATAGATTATGAAATTTGATCAAGATATTGATATTAAAAATTGCACACAATCAGCAGAAATCTGTGATCTACTAGAAACTTGAAGGTTATCATGAATTATAACTATAATCTACTAGAAACTTGAAGGTTATCATGAATTATAACTATAAACAGCAGGCTGTGTTGGAAAAGTACATATTTTAGCAATATAATATGAGACATCAAGCTCTCCTATACTTGATAAATGAAGATGAAGCTAAGAAAAGTTATATATATGAATGATGGACATGACATTTTAACAGATAATGAGATATAATACAAAATTTTCATCAATGTTTTAGAGAAAGCTTTAAAATCTATGATGAGGGCTATGGGATGATCAGAACAGTGGTTAAAATCTAAATGATTGACATAGTATACCTAATGACTATATTTCAGAAGAACTATATCTGCATTACAAGAAAATCAAGTACTGATAGCTGACATCAATCATATAGAATGTTATTGTGCTTAGTTTCTCATATCAACTGTATGAGCTTATTGACTTTTTAGATCTATCAGAAAGAAGAGAACAGAATTGTATTATTGTGCTAACTCAAATTACAGAGATAATTTCAATGTAAGGTGCTTGCAGCAGTAATATGGATGGTCATATATAAGCTGCAACGTAAATTTTCTACGAAGTCTACTAGATCTGGACCTAATCTACCCCAGAATCACATATAAGACTATTCTTTTATATGCTGCAACGTAGTATCTGTTAACTCGAATTACATTTGCACTCAAAAGAAAAGAAAACATAGAAATTCTAGCAAATGGGAACTTGAGAGGAAAGCATATGTCCTCCTTTACCTTCCCCAGATCAAATTAGATTTAAGTCTAAACAAGCTATGTAACACAAACAAAAAAAGTTGGTGTTGATGTGCTTCTTACCTTGGGTTCTGCTTGATTGGATTCCTCATTGAGAATAGCATCCCTCTCTGCAACAAGTAAGCTATAGAGGTCTCGTACATGTTTTGAGACTTGAGCCACTGGACGCATGTCACTACAGTCCCCCAGGTGTTGTTGATCAATCTTTTGAAAAGCATCCCTAAGAAGGCTAGGGTTCCTCACTGCTTCAAACATTTCAGGCTTTTCTAACCCCAAAAGTTGCACTTTTTCCACCTGCTCCTGAAGTTTCTCCAAGACCTTAGACATCTTACAAGCTTTTCTAGCAACAAGATCTCTCCTTCTTAGATCTCTTCTTACAAGCCCACCTCAGCTAAACTCTGATTAATGGAGATGTACCCAAAAATGATTGAAGAAATCCTTGGTGCTGCTACAAATAGAGAGATCCCATGCCTGTCATTTATGAATCCTAATCTGATCATTTTCCAACAACTATAGTGTTTACTGACAAACGTAATGTGATAATGCTGATGTAATGGTGGCTTAGTACTTTTTTTGTCATAAGGTAAAAATCTAATCTCTGCTTCAATCAGATCATGAAAGAAAATCTCTTTTTGATCAAGTTTTAATCTTATTAGTCGGTGGGCAGATTCTCATTTGTCTTGCATTTCATTTAGCCATCCAGTCAGTCATTTCAAGATATGAGAAATAAAATACAGAGAATGTCCTATCTTCACTATTGTGCATTGACCGTAGCGCCAACAGTCCTATTGGTAGGCTTATAGACTCCCTTTTTAATCCTCTCAGGGTACATCTAAGCATGGGAGCCATGTATGGAATTTTAAGTCCTGAGGGCCCACATAATGCCCTTGGCAAATTATTCTAACCTACTGTTTGCATTTTGTCCTCGACAAGGAACCCTAACCTAACGTTATATTGTCCTGTGAAATGAAAATGACTCCATATGTTATCACTGTTTGTTTGGTTGGACACGCAGCTTTCTTTTTAATCAATTTACAATCATGATCATAGTATTTATATAATTTGATCAATAGTAGATTATGCCCACACACTAAGTATGATACAAACTTAAATCTCACCACACTTTTATCTCAAAGCTCAAATTTTGATTTAACCATCTCATTATAATATTAATGATTTAATCATCTCATTATAATATTAATTTTAACTTTAGCATTTATAAGTTCTATAAGTTCAATTTCGAATTATAAGCTTTAAAAAGTTACATTTCATTATGATATTAATTTGGTTGAATAATTTTATATTAATAAAGTTTATAATATTTTTTTGTATGTATGTTTTGCATCATATTTCATGATAATCATTAGGAAGAAGAAAACAATAAAATAAAATTGTAAAACAAGTTTCTTAAAAAGAAAGATAAATGATTGACACAATGTATAAAGGGCTCTATGGAAGGATTTAAGATCAAAGAAACATAGGGTCATATAGAAATAAGTCAACAAGCTCAAGAAAATAATATTGAAAAGATGAAAAGAGATAGCAACCTAACAAGAAACAATTAGGTGAGGAAGAAAGAAAAATAATTAAGCAATCCAAAAAAAAAAAGTAAACTATTATAAGAAAACAATAAAAATGATAAAAGATAGTGATTTATTTAGGAAAAGTCATAGAGTTAAAAAATATAAATCTAAATATTTAATAAAAATAAAAAAGAATTGAAAATAATTAGTTTAGAGAATAAATATCAAATAGGAATTTTTCTACCAAATTTTAATTTATGGAAGTTTAGTTTGATAGGGAGAATAATGTGATAGAAAAGCTCAGACAGTTGGACATGTAGAAATTATAGTCATATGGAGAGAAGATAATATAAGGAAAGAGGAGCATGATTCAAAGAGGCTCATTGTTTTTAGAGATTGACAAAGGAATTTTAGGAGAAATTGTAACTCAAGGGAAAAAAGAGGAGAGTGATTATAACATATCTAGATTCCAAAAGGCTCAATTCTTTTCATGGGCACAAAAAAAACCTTATCATCACACTTGAAGATGTGAGCAGAAGGATTTCCTTGAGATGGATGCCATAATCCTTAGCATTATTGTGTGGAGACTAGGAGAAGATGGTTTCTTCAATAAAATGAAGGGGATTCTATCCATCAAGGAGAAGGGTGTAGAATTGGTGCAAAGAGCATTGGGATAAAGAAATAAAAGTAAAATCATTACCAAGAGTATGAAATTAATTTCTTAGATTAAAAAGTAGATATCATCAATGAGGGACTATTTTCAATGGACAAGATCAAGTCTTAGGGACCAAACTTCAATACCCCCTCCCACTCTCTAAATAAAATCTAATGTGAATCAAATTATACAATCTACCATCAAATTATTGAATAAGTTGAATAATTACTATTCCTTTTTATATTTTTAATTACTCTTCCTTTATACTTTTCTATTGATTTCATAAGTATTTTTATCCTTTTTTAATTTTCTTTTTAATATCTCATCTTTTATCAATTATTATTTCTTTTAATAATAAAATTTTCACACCAAAACCTAGATAATGTATCTCATTCACATCAACAACCCCCTTGACTATAACTTATGGAGGAATAAACATATACAAATACATAAACATGTGTCCTAACTTTAAGAACTTTTTGTGTATGTGTGCATAAAATATCTCCCTCAAATGAAGTAAAGGAGAGAAATATATAGGAAAAAAACCCTGTCTAAAAGACATGTGTTGACTACAAAGTTGAGATGATACAACAACAAGGACATGTAGATCAAAGTCACTCTCTTGAAAGAGTGAGATCAATCACTCTCAAGATTCTAGATGGTTGGGTAACAACCACATTAGATAGGTCAAGGAAGATTACTTGAGATGTCACAAGGTGGAACTTTGTTGGTTTGATAGAAGCTATATCTAGAAGTGGTGAATTTCAGGCTTCTACTTATTGTCTTAACTGGTTTTTTAAGTTTTCAGATGTAGAATGCTTGCATAAACAAATTTGCAAAATGATAAATGAAATAAAAGGTAAACTAATAAGCTAAAGTCACCTTGTATTTTAAAGAAAATACAAAAGATGACAAGGTTGCTAGATATTTTAAAGAAAAATAAACATCTTCTTTAGATATCAACCACTTAAACACTTAAATTTGCATAAGGAAGGTTAAATTGGATCACATAAACTATGAAATTACAAATAAAAAATCCAAAACCCCTAATAAAATAGTTCTATCATCAAAGGAAAATGAAGCAACTTATGATTTCTCAAAATTAATCAAATTGTGAAGTCATACCACCCATGTGCATATGCAAGGAAAATTTATCCTCCAAAGCATGGATTAATGATATCCAACCAATTTATCCTTCACAATAAACAAGCATGCAATATCTAACACCAAGTAATTAAGTGATTGAGTAAATCTCACGAACAGATACATGACTCTTAAATTTGAAATTGTAGTCAAATTAAAAAAAAATGGTAGCATAAAACTCTGAGATTGTAGCACCAAATGTATATTAAGTTCAAATGAAGAATTTTCAACCCTTATTGCATACTAATTTGGGGTTTAAATAGAGTTCTAATTAAAAAATTTCCAAACCTATAACTAGGGTTTTTGGGCATTATTCTAGGGCGTTCAATATAATTAAAAAATAGATTAGCTACTTAAAACTACTTCTAAACTATCAAAGAATGTATTGACAACTATTTTTTCAATTTTACAACTCAAAATAGGCCCAAAAGACACCAAATTGTGCCCTAAGAATTTAGGATTCAACTGTTGTTCTTGCATTTTTAGTGAAAACTCACCTAGATCCACTTTTTTTAGAAACCTTCTAGAGTTCTTCCATTAGTAAATTGAATTTCTATATTTGCACGATCCTTGGGAAGATATAGGGACATGTTAACACAAATTTAGGAAGATATTAAAATCTGAAAAATACAAAAAAACTACAAATGGGATTGTTCTTCCCTTACATTTTCCACTTGTTGACTAATGCATAACCTTCAAAAATGATATTGAAAAATTCATCTCCATTTATTTAGAGATGTGAAACAAGGCCTAGAAATGAAACATTAAAAGAATTCGTGACTTTCCACATTTCATTGACATCTAGAGTTTTCATATATTTTAGCTTGATCTATTGATTCTTCCTAAATCCTCTCAGCTTCTTATTGGTGTCTTCAAATTGAGGCAGCTCTTTCCTCATTTTTCTAATTCTTGTCTTACCCCCATGATATAATCAATGTTTTCCTTGGTTATAGATTCATGCAAAATGTTCTTAAATCCCTATATGATGTCATCGACATTTTTCATTTCACCTGGTTACTCTAATTGCCAAAATGTGCAAGAGATTTCCTTTACAAAATCTTTAGCACATTGTGTCAAGGTATTATTTGATTCCCTTCTAAAAAAAATTATAATTCTCTTCTTTATAAATTCCTTCATAATCAATTTGATTTCCCTTTACCATTTTGAAAACAAATTTATCTGTTCTAAATGAAAAATGGAGGGTACTAGAAACTTATCTATGTTGGTTTTCTTTATTATTCTCAAGATTGGGATGAAGTCCTCTCACATTAGCATTGTCTCTTCTATGCATGAAACCTCCTCATTTAATATCATATCCTTCAAAATTTGTAATTGTTTAGCCATAGACTTGTACAACACAAACACTATTTGTATCATTTCTTCACTAATCTATTCTATCTCTTGCCTCTATTTTGCATAAGCTTTCAAAAATCAGTCAACTCAAGAAAATTGACCCCAAGATTCTAATGTGGCTATAGGTTGGTAGCTAGATCAGTGAGATCAATCGGGTCCACAAGTTGAGTAATAAATCCCTTTAACTCTTCAATCTATGTTTTCAAATAAATCTTATTGTCGTCATCATTGCACATCCTCAAAAAAATGGCTATGACAGCTTGATGCAGTAATTATTTTTCCCCTTTTTGGGTGGTCATTCCTAGACCTATATTTTCCTTCAGATAATCATCTACAATCAAGTCCTCTTCTAACTTATATATATATGGGATTTCTATTTGATCTTTTTATTCTATCTATTGATACATAAGACATTGTATGTGGTTTTCTCCTTGGTTCCCCTTCCTAGAAGGCTCTCCCTAGTGATGATAAGTCATGTACTGCTATCTCCTTATAACCTCATTTTATGGTATGGATTACCTTAGCCAACCACATGAGAGTTGTGTTAGAGACAAGTGCCATGTATACTTCCATTCCAAATAATCCTTACTACCCTACTATCTCTTATTATTATTGTGAAGATGTGATTTGTCAAGGTGGTTTATTTGTACGATTAGATGAAGAAGTTTCCTAGTATTCTTATTCTTCGTCAAGAGTTGTAGTCTTCTTTTCCTATTCCTTTTCTTATTTCCCTTTTTCTTCCCTTTCCACTTCTTTATTTATTTCTTAATCTTGTTCTTGTGCCTCTTTTGTGTGAACCTCTTTATCTAAGTTTCAAGGAGGTTCTTATGGATTTACCTCTTCTAAGGCTACATGGGTTTCTCCTACTACATGACCCATATTTTCATCATCTCCTGCATCTAGATCCCCAAATATTTCCTACACAAATGCTTCCTCATGGGTATAATTTTTCAAGGGACTTGTGGTGGTACTTCACCCTCTATAATGTTAGGAGGATCCATCTGAAAGAATTCATCTTCTTCAAATGGATCTTCTTCCTTCTCATTAGAATCAATCTTCTCTTATTTTATAGTTAAATCTAATTCAATGTTGTGAAATTTAGGCACCACTAGTGCTATAGGTCCTATTTAAATATCCTCTTGAGTAGTATTGAGAGGAGGTTCCGATAAATTATCTTTTGAAGAACCTTATCTCAGGTTCAAAGCTTGAGTTATGGTTGATCTAGTCGACCTTTGAGGCTTGGTTATCAAATTAGATTCCTCCTCTACTTCTTCTTCTTTAGAGACCACTATCATAGGCATGGAATATGGGCCCTTCCTTAGTCTCTTATACACTTGTTGGCTATCCTTAGAAGACTCTCTCTTCTTTATCTTAAATTTTAAAGAAGGAATCATGTTTTTAGATGAGGAAGAGGGGGAATCTATTTTAGCACCAGGGGTGACAACAATTGTAGGATTAATTATAGCAAGTGTGGATGTACTAACACTAGAGACAGTAGGGGAAAAAGTAGAAGCATCAATCTTATTCTTCTATATTTCTTCATGCTTATTATTTATCCTACCTAGTGCCTATGTAGTTTATGTTCTGAAGGAGAGATAGATGGAACTTGTTGTTAGGAAAAAGTCTTCTTGGCCTTTGAGCTGTTTGCTTTTTTTTTGGAAATTTCTCAACTCCTTCTACTAAGGGTACCATATTGAGCTAATAGGATTGATTCATTGAATATTTGGCACATGTGATAATATGTCTATCTCTAAAATCCATATATTCATATTCACATAATGCACATTTATATTGAAAATTTCTTGATCAAAAACTTTACTTTTTGTGTACAAGCGATGGAGTTTCTCATTAGTATCCTTAGCACTATGATCTCATGTTATGTATTGTAGTGTCCTAAATTATAAGTGCTTACAATTTTGGTCCTTATCTAGGCCCTATTTCAGTGTGCAAGGCTTCCATGCCCATTATAGTTGATAATACCTTGATTTTGCACACATTTTTTATATCTCCATGTCCATATGGACTCCTAATTTAAATTTGAGCCCCAATTTTCTCATAAAGGGCTCCTTTTAGTGTATACATCAGGAGAAAACCTTTACAAGTCAGATTAGCCCCAAATTTAAATTATAAATTGGCTTTTAACGAGATTTAAAATATGTGTCATCCTCCTTCAAGCTTTGAGCCCCAAAATGGTTAGGAGAGGAGCATAAATACAAGGTTACCTCCCTTAATTTTGAATCAATAAATAAATCAAGATCACATTCATACACAATAATTTAATTCAAGAATTCAAGAAATTTAAGGAGAAATCATCTTCATTCAAGCATCAACCATGAAGGATAGGCGATAATGTTTAGATCCCAACCTGTATGAAGGCATTCATGTTCTTCCTAGCCTAGATCCAAGGTTAATACTACATAAATACAAATTTCAAGCATCTTCATGATAAATTCAAAACTTGTGAAGGTATAACATCTTGTCAAGCCTCTACTACTAACAAGACACTTTTTCTTTATGAAGCTTCAATTTGATTTCAAGGTTAAGATTTTCCTATATAGGGGTTTGACTAAGGAAAACCCTTTTCTCCTAACATTTTCTCCATTTTTTGTGTGCATATGACAAGTGATGGAGTTTTAGATTTAGACTTAGGAAGATCTACCAGTCTTATAGAGATATCTTATTTCTTCAACTCCTTTTGATTGATCAAGGGTACTTCCTAGCATCAGGAGTGAGTATAGTCATCCCTACACTCTAGGTCACTATTGAGGGATGTTTTGACACACTCGTCAACATGTAGGTAGAAAAAAAAATGCACCACTTCTCTTAAAAGGATAACAACCTCAAGTGATTGATAGCCCCAAGGTCCCTTTGTGTTAGGTCAAGATGATGATGATGATGATGATGATGGATAACTCAGTGGCATATGTATATATACTTGTGTTGATACCTAAAATTACTTTGAGGTAGACAACCTAATGGTAAGCTTAGTGAGTGTGGCATCTTATGCATTCTCATTGAGAAGCCTCCAAGATTTTAGAAGTCAATTATTCATTTTAGAGAGAAGAGGGAAATAAAGTGTTTCTATAAATAAACATAGATGGTGGTACGCCAAGATTTTGGAATAGTTTAAAATGCACTGGCTATTTCACAAAATGAAATATCAAGGCAACCCTTTAGATCAAATGTGGAATAGTTACAGATCTACGAATAACTATTTAAGAATGAGACATAAAAAGAAAACATACAATGATAACCACATAAAAGAGAATCTTAAAGCATAATCTACCAAACAAAAACCAAAAATGAAAACACTGAAGTTAGGAAAAGCACACAAAACATTCATGGAAGCAATGAATCTTGTTGAAAAAAACAAAGGGTTAAAAACATAGTTGATATATTTCATTGACCCAAATTCCCTTTACAATCTTAAGGCTTGCTAGAATAGCCTTCTTCATTAGAGTGAAAGTCCTCCCCTTCTCCAAAATAAAAAGCTCTACATTTATAAGTCATCCAAGAAGTGGTGGATTGAAAACCTAATAGAAAGTGGATCAGATAGTGTTTCATGTGTTCATTTCTGTAAGGCTTAAGAAGTTGAAATCTTCATCATTCGCTTAATAAATAATATCTAGCCCTTCGCAAACAAAATTATATCCTCCATTATTTTTATCAACTACCACTAGAGATTGGATTCTCCGTAATCATCATGATAGTTTTTCTGAAAACTATGCCAAAATTGAGAAAGAAACGACCTCACAAACGCCAGATGCATAGAAGCATTCAACTGCAACAAGAAATACAAGTGGCACACAGGTGAAAAATCTCTTTCAAATAAAATGCAAAACTCTCCCAAAGGCCTGCAAGACAACCACATGGGACACTCTACAATGAAGATATAACTTTATGGAATGCATGGGCCCACCTATGAAAAGGGAAATCTAGTTAGCACCCTTCTAGACACGTGGCACTTGAGCGGAGACTTTTATCAAAAAGAAAAAGAAGATTGACCCAAAAATGCATCATTCAACCAAGTGGCAAGTGCGTGTTGCTGTAAAGCTTTTGATGAAGGGAAAAAGTAACTTTCTCCAAAATGTAGGCCATGTGGACACATGGCATACTAGTAGGTTTTCTTTATGTCTTTCCTTCCTTCAAAACTCTATGGTGTTGGTTTGGCACTCTCTGCAGTGAGTGGACACAAAAAGATGAAGGAGTTTGAAGCAAAAGAGCTCATAGACTTGGTAAAAATTGTACCATTTTTCTACCCCAACTTCACAGGGCCACAACTTTCAGCCTGCTCAGAATTCATAATGGCACACATTGTTGGAAAGGTCTTTAGGAGATCTAATTTTAGTCCCTTAATAGAATGTCCTGGCTGTAATACCCAAAAAATGGGCTATAGGTTCATTAACCTCCTATATCAACAAATCGAATGAAATCAACATCAAAGTCCTAACCTAAGGCACATCAGCACATCATCAAATCCTAATTGATTATCTCAAATTCTGCATCGGGGAATATTCCTAGTAATATTCCTAATCATCATAATTATCTTTAATTTAATGATTATTTGGCGATAAATCCTATTTATCCTAAAGTTTGATTAATTGAATATTCTCAATATTTAATTAATTAGATTTAATTCTGCCACTTAATTGTTTAATTGAAGTTAATTATATTTATTCCTAAATTGTATTATTTAATTTTGACAATAAATCCAAAATCCTATGAATAATTGATTAAATTCTTATTTAATTAATTAAAGCAATTTGTCAATTTTTAATAATATTATTTTTGAATAAAAGTTTGAAAAATAATTGATTAACCCATAAATCAATTGTTTTATTTTTCAAAATCAGTTAAGTTGGAAATAAATCACTTTATTATTAAATTAATTCATAAATTAAATCATGCACAATCAGAAAAGTAGACAACTATCAATTATCAATTAAAGCTAAACTCTATTTTGAGTTGATCTCTGCTTTTGAATGTTTTTGTGAGTTAAATATCCTTTATTTAAAAATAACTCAAAAATTAACCTGAGTTATTTGAGTGATTTATGGCTTTTTGTCCCATGCACCTCCAAAGCCCTGGATTTCTATAAATTAAGGCTTTAGCTCATCTCTCAAATCCACAAGAATTTCATAATCACACTATCAAATTGGAGACTGAAGAATCATCTTTGTGAATCCAAGCTTTGTGAGATCAATGTTGCATAGTTTTTCATATCATATTAGTTTTCATTTGTTAGATCATTTAGCATATCAATTTTTACATATCATAGATTCATATCAATTTTCATCATATCATTGCATAGAAAATTTAAAAAATAGATTAATTGCATTCATATTTCATATCAGTTTTGCATTCAAATCCTTCATTTAGGTGTCATCAAGGTCATTGATCTCGATAAAAATCTGAGAACATCATACTTACACCTATTAGAAGGCAGTAAATCGCCTGGTTAGTTTAGCTTTCAATTCATTGCAGATTTTGATTTTTGCTAACCTCTAATGTTTTACTGAAGTGTTGTATCTACAAATCAGGTACAAAATTCACACACACATTTTTGGTGCCCACTGTGGGGCCCTAAAATGGGTTTCCATTATATTCTATCAAATTTCTATCATTTTTCTTGAACCCAGGACCACAAGGTTAATTTTTGTGAGTTTTGTGATAAATTTCTGGGCTGTTTTTCTAGAAATCTGACTGATGTTTTTATTGTTACATACACATATGACATGATAAAAATAAAAAAATTATATTTTTGGAAATTTATTTGAGTTATCTTTCATTTTCTATTGGTTTGGATTAATTTTATTTTGATTTGCAAAAGTTATGATCATTTTAGTGAAGACTGGTCTGAACCTGATTTTATGAACTCTGACTGATGTTTTTATTGGTACATGCACATATGATATGATACAGATCCAAAATTTATATTTTTGGAAAGGTATTTGAGTTATCTTTCATTTTTCATTCGTTTGGATTAATTTTTTTTTTATTTTCAAAATTTATGATCATTTTAGTGAAGACTGGTCTAAACCTGATTTTATGAAATCTGACTGATGTT
This sequence comes from Chamaecyparis obtusa, assembly GCA_027943335.1. NCBI lineage: Eukaryota > Viridiplantae > Streptophyta > Pinopsida > Cupressales > Cupressaceae > Chamaecyparis > Chamaecyparis obtusa. The sequence goes on along the minus strand of BSBK01000373.1, from coordinate 2,069,969 downwards.
TTTATTGGTACATGCACATATGACATGATACAGATCTAAAATTTATATTTATGGAAATTTATTTGAGTTATCTTTCATTTTCCATTGGTTTGGATTAATTTCATTTTGATTTTCAAAATTTATTGTTGATTTAGTGTAGACTGGTTAGAATCTGATTTTTTATGACAACAGGTTTTTCAATTATCAAATGACATATTATCTTTGATTAACCTGATTTTCTACCATGTGGGGTTGACAAGTTGTGTTTATTTTTTTTATGGAATTTTATAACATTGGGTTTCATGTACAAGAATAGGTAAGTTTTTCATAACAGTGGGTTGTAGGTGCAGGTGCAGGTACATCTTGTGGGTACAAAAGATAGAAGACAACAAGCGCAAGAATTGCTAAAAAATAGGTAAAAATCTACTAAGCGCATTGTGAGGAATTCAGGTAATCTTCTCAACTGATAAGACTTCAATTTTGGATCTAAAATGAACATCTCATGTGTCTAGCTTGAGTGACTTTTATTGCTTTCCTATCACAGACTTCATTTGGGCTATAAAAATGAACATAGTTTGCTTTCAACATCTTTGTTACACATAGTAATTAGGCCCCATGAACACTATTTTTGGATCTTGAGAGAGTGGGTTTCCAGTGAAACTCTTCTCAATGAAGGTCCCTTGTAGGTGGGGAGGATACTGAGGGAGTCTCACGTTCCACTAGATCTGCATGTATTCAACTTTTGATCGAGGCATTCTCTCTCTGGAGAGGTTGATAGATCCTAAGGGGTTGACATCATAGATCTTTGTGAGATAATCTTGGTCTTAGCATGTCAGATTAATCTGTCTGGTTTGTTTGGGTTAAAAGTGAAAAGGATAGGGGATTATGCTCTACTTCCTTTTTGGATAGTACCAGAAACCCAAATCCTTGAATCTGGAACCAGTCTCCATGTGGTATATCTTGTGAGTCACCTTTAGAGAGGGTTAATCATAGTGGACATTCCCTTAATTGGGTCAACCACGTTGACAGAACCTCAAGCGGTAATAACCATTTTTTCCATGGTAGTGACAACCGCTATATAAATGTCCTTGTGGAAGAAATCTTCACAAGTGTGGTTCATTGTTAGGTTGTCAGATCTCCCTAGCAGCTCCTGATTGATTAAATTCTCAGACAGTGTCAAAACCCTGGTGCGTCGGGATTGGAGTTCACCCCTTTGGATCATAAAAGTTGTAGAGTCAAACCATTACTAAAAACTCTAGCGAGGAAAATTTTTTATTTTCCAGGGTATATGTGCATTATTGCAAAACGTTTTTGGAACATACACAATTAGTGCTTCTGAGGATTAGAATGAATAAGTCACTTGATTATTCATGCGCAAGGTTGCTTTTGCCCTTTTTCATTGTTTTCAGACATGCTTGAAATCACTTGCTTGCTATTTTGCATGCTTTTTTATCTATCTGGTTATTGAAAATGAACAAATCAGTTACCATCCTCAAATCTGGACATTAAAATTTGCAAACAATCTGAATTTGAAAACTCAAAATTTGCAAAATATGAAGTAAAATTCTTTTCTAGAGCCCACTGTCATCTCAGGAGGTCAGAAAGTCATACAATTTTCTATCAAATGTCATTTCATTACTGCCCAACTGTCGTATGGTAGAGAACCCAATGTCGTACGAGTCTTTCTGCCAGTCAAATTCAAAAAGTTGAATCCTGCTAGCAACTATCGTGCAAGTTTTTGCAACTGTCGTATGAGATTTTCAATTGTTGTTTCATAGCATACCCACTATCGTATGAGTCTACAGAGTGTCATTTGGAAAATTTTTGAAAGTTGTCAGAGATTGTCAGAATTGCCAGATACTTAGCTTTTTCAGCCTATTTCTAGAATCTGTCGAACAAATCACTGTGTCAAGAATAGAGTAGTAGCTATTGAGAATCCTATCATTTTCCAAAAGTGGCCTTTTGAATCTGATTTAGCCTTTTGTTTAATCGATTTGAGTCCCTTTCATCTTGTGTCAAAACCTTGCCATAACTATCAATCTTCAATCAATCATCAAAAGGACTAAGTATTGTGATATCTTATCCGCTATCTTTTGGGAACCTACCCATACGTCTAGGGCACAATATCCTTCAGCCATGTCTAATCAAATCTTCAATCAATCAAACCTTGATAGGGTTGCGTCATCTGATCATCTTGATTCCATTCATTCTTCAGTTGTCTTCATCACATTCTTTTGTTTCACCTAAGGTTAATGGTGGAAACTAGAGCTTCCTCTCACAAGAAATCTGGGGAAATATCTCATACTTTACCTTTGACCCACATAGGTCCAACTTTTGAGAAACTCCATGATTTTGGTCTTTACAAAGATGACGGTCTTGGAAAATTTTGATTAAAAACTGGTTACCTTCCCCCTCCATCAATTCAAGGAGTCAATCAACAAAATCTACATCAATCTATTCCAGGGAGTTCTAAAACTCCTAACATGTCTCAAAGAATCAATACACATGAGGAAGAAATTCTAATCACAGCTATGATGAAATAGATACACGCTATGCAAGTCAAACTTAACAAACTTGAGAAAGAAAAAGAACCTAAAGAGTTCTCCATGGAAGCTCTTTGCCTTTTTCCATTTGATAAAGACTTATACATGTCACCATGCCCTCAGACAGAATATGAGCAATGTGATAACCCTTATGATACCTCTTCCACGGAGAGTGACACACCCATCTTTGAAGACTATGATGACTATGATGGCAGACAATATAATGATGCCTATGACACCTCTGTTCCTAAGAGTCCTCCTCGTCGTGTGTTCCTACTTACTACAAATTGGCCGTCACATTGGATAGATCATGAGGGTGATCCATATGATTCTAATTTTGAAAGAGACTTTGATGATTTTTGTGAACAATACCTAGATGATACATCTACTTCTATTGAGGAAGAGAAAGCTTACCGAGCTGATTATAAACATGCATACTACAAGGATCTCTCCTCTAAGAACTCTCATGCTGAAGATAAAGATTACACTCTCGAGAAAGATCATGTTAGTGCTGAACCTTTGTCTTGTGATGGTTCCCTTCCATCCCCTACTTCTTCCAATACCCATACATTTCCTAAAGTTCCCAAGCCTATCAAATCTTTCACAGAACCTTCATCCAACAAAGATCCTAATACTTTTCATGTGGTTCCCTACGGTTATCCTCAAGGGCTACCTCTTAAAGAAACTCAAGCTAACCTTCACTTGGATAAACCTACAGAGCCTAAGCCTTTATATGCTATAATGCCTACTTCAACTAGTCCTCCACCATCTCTTCCAAAGTCTTCCATACAATCCCAACACACTTCCTTATCCTTAGAAGTGGCTCCATGTCAAGAGGACTCTAAAAATGATAAAGAAAATAACATAAAGAAAGATCAAGATCAAGAAACCTCCATGTCCTCCAATCCTTTTCATGATGTCTCTTATCTGTTCCATGGTTCTTTTGATCCTGCACACCTTTTTTCATGCATTCCACCATGTCTTAAGTCTTTTCCTAAGCAAGATCAAGCTACTACTTACACTATTGAGCTTATTGACAATCAAAATAACCTTACCCCACTTCCAATTTCCAAAGATGATACTTCCATTAAAGTTGGTAAAAATGGTGTTGTTACTTCCAATGTTAAGCCTATTGAAAATCAAGAGAAAAATTATGAGCTTATTCCATCCAAAGATCCTTGTCAAGATCAAAGTCTTCCATCTTCTTATTCTACCACTCCATGTTCGTTTCCACTTTCTACTCTTCCTAAGTCTTTGCAAGCTCTAAAAAATCCTATCAAATAAGGTGCTCATATTCAAGATGTCCACGATCCTAGTGGAAATCCTAATGCTCACTCTAAAGATGTTGATGTCCTTGGTTGTCATATAGATGTTGATGAACTTATTGATTATCCTTTTTCATTTTCTACATCCATCCTTGGACCTCCTCCACCAATACTAAGGGCTTCACATCTACCTTCCATCTTGGGTCCTTATGTCCCTTCACTTTCCCCTCCTAACTCTCCTAATTCACCATCCATCTTGGGTCCTTACATACCTCCATCTCCTATCTTTCCTCAAGATCAACATAGATGCATACCCTTGAATCCTTTCCATCCACCCACCCATTTAAACCATTCATATCCTCCTTCTTCTTCCACAAGTCCCAAGTTCTTTGGAAGTAACTTGAATGTTCAATACAAGAAAAAGAAGCAATACAAGAATCTGTCAAAAAAAGAAGATCACCATGTCTCCTCTAAACGACATGGAGGCATAAAGTGAAAAGAGATATCTACGAAAAAACTAAAAGATAAGTATGGGTTCCAAAATCCATCATTAAAGATATTCTCTCTAGATCATCAAAAACAAATGAAAAGCCTATAGCTATATGGATTCCAAAGTCTCTCTTGAAAGAGTCTGGTGTTGAGCAAAAAGTGAAGTTGACATTCAAGCTTCCAAAGACTTCCACTTCATCTTCTTCCAAAAATATTCTTCCATTCCATGCGCCTAAACCACAACTTTTGCTATCCATTCACCATATTCCTTCACGTATTCCTTCATTCACATTTCCTCCATCCTCTCGCCACCCTTCAAGGTGTGTGTTGATGTTGATCTTTCCTTCCTTTCCATCTACCCTTTCACAATCCTTCCATTCATTATCCTCCTACCTTCTATCATTTTTCCTCATTTGCATATTCCTCCTATCTTCCAACCTCGCTCGCTTTACATAAAACCTTATCCTCCATTTTTCTCTTCCATCTCCCTATCCTTATCAGCATCTTTGAGCATATCATTGTGAATCCTTGGCATATCATGGTTTATCCTTTCAAGGAACAATATCTAAAGAGCTTGCCTTCTTCCAAAAAACAAAGAAAAACAAAATAAAATTTTTTTGAAAATGTGCCTTGGTGAAAACCTGGAAACAGGTGCCTTGGTAGCAAAAGTAAAGAGAAATAAATTTTTCCTATGGTGAAAACCACTCCCTTGTGGTGCCTTGGATAAGTACCATGATGAAAACCTAGCAATCAGGCATCATGCGTAGTTCTTCTACATATTTCATCCATTCCATCTTCTCTCTTTGATCTTGACAAGGTTGACCTATACACAAACATTTGGCTATTTTGTGAGCTATCTTACGATGATCTTGCTTTCATTCCTTCCATGTTTAGCCTTCATATCCATCTTCCTCCATTCATTTTTGCCTATCACTATCCTTTTCCCCTTTGGTCTTGATCTAATTAAAAAAGAAAGAAAGAGTAAAACACGATGCTATGAAGCCTCTTGACATGTCTACTCTTTTGGACTATATCCTTTCCTTTTCTTGCATTATGATTTTGTGACTTATCCTATACTAGCCTTTCATTGCTTGTCCAAATGCACTTTACATGACAATTTTTCCCTAGCTTGGGTATTCTTGAGGAGTTTTCCCTTGAGGATTTCTTCCCTTCATTCTCCTTCATTCTCTTATCTTCCATCTCTTCCACCAGCTTGCCAATCCCTCTTGTTCTCCACCTTGCTAGACATTGGAACAATACGATATGATCTTGCTTGGGAGTTCGCAATGGAAAAAGATGCTATCAAGTATACCAAGTATCAGAACAAGTATCAGAACCAGTATCAGAACCAATATCAGAACCAGTATCAGAACAAGTATCAGAACAAGTATCAAAACAAGTATTAGAATGTCCACTGGGGCTACACCTTTTGCTTTAGTTTATGGGTCTAAAGTGGTATTGCCTATTGAGGTTGAAATCCCATCACTAAGAATCAGAATGCATGGTCTAGTAACTAATGATGACTACAGAGTGTCTAGGTTGCAAGAACTTGAACTACTAGATGAGCGCAGACAAGCAGCATATGATCATCTTAGAGTATATCAGAAGAGAATGTCTAGAGGCTACAACAAGAAATTCAGACACAGAGAATTTCAGGTTGGTGATCTAGTCTTGAGAGAAAATCCAAAAAAATCAATCACATCGAGAACGCAAGGGGAAGTTTGAACCCAACTGGCTGGGTCCCTTTGTTATCACTACTACTTTTGGCTCTGGTGCCTATCGACTCTCAATGACTGAAGGAGAACAACTCTAAGAACCAATCAACATTCTCCATCTAAAGAAATTTTACACCTAAGGCATTCAGTCTATGGTAAAATGTCCTGAAAAAATCTTAAAAATCTGAAAAAGTCCTAAAAAAATGAACATCTTGGTGAAAACCTAGAAATGGGCACCTTGATGATTAACAAAAAAAGTAAAAAATGAGAAAAAATGAGAAAAATTTGAAAAAATGAGAAAAAGAAAAAAAAGTGCCTTGGTGAAAACCTAGAAATAGGCACTTTGGTAGCAAAAATAGAATCTCTACCAAGATGGTGAGAACCCGGCAAATGGGTGCCACTTGTTTCAAAATGCTCCATCTATTAGTGCAATCTTGGTCTTTCCCAACTTTCAGTCTTTCTTTAGTTTGTACATATCTCCTAGTTTGTTTCTGCATTCTTATTTTCAATAAGTCAGTTTGTACACCAATCAGCTCAAGCGGCTATATCCTATCAATGCTTAACACTTGGGGGAAATCAATGTCATATCCTATGGCCTCCAATGTATCTTAGACGTATCATATCCAGTCAGAGTCCTTTGAAGCTTTATTTGAGTCAGTCGGTCAGTCTCGTCTCTAGAAAGGATTTTACATCAACAAAGCAATCAAACATCAAACACAAACTAAAAACAATCTGTGCTTTTTACATGCTTTTATCTCCTTGTATGCTTACTGATTCGCATTGAGATTTTTGCATGTTGTGTCCCTTCAAGCTCTTTGATGATGTCCTTTATAGGATTTAGAGAGTGATGACTAGGGGCATAATCTTTTCTTTGTTTTCTTCTTGTATGTGAAAATCTAACAACTTTGGAAATTTTGGATTGAAATGGTGTCCGACTGTAAGAGCCTCTATCTTGAATTGGATGGCCATGTGTACCTCAACCATTGATACCTAGAAAGTTCAAGGAAGTTTGATCTAACTATTGTCTTTTTGAGTGAGTTCTTTCTCCTACTGTGAAATACGATCTTACCTAAGGATGTGAACAATAAAGGGTCACTACGGGTAATTCACACTGGATTTAGAATGATCTCTTAACTGTTTGATGTGTTTGTACCACAAGGCGTATTTAGGTCATCATGACGTTTATGTTTTGATGCTTATACAAATTACTATATCAAAATGGACATGATATTCAGGTCATCCTGGCACTTGTGCCTTGGTGCTTATATCTAATCTGACATTCTGAAAACAAAATCAATATTCATATATCCGTGATTGTTGACCAGTGGGTGTTGTATTGATTCTTGCGCATACAAATCGATATTCATATGTCTATGGTTTCATAGCTAGTGGGCATTGTATTGATTTATCCGATTACCTAAAAGTTCAATGATGATAAAAAATTGACATATGATCAGTGACTAGGTCCTAGGTCTTAGGTTGCATTTCATACTGCATGTCTCTTTGCATTTTTTCATGTTTGCATGATCTCACAATGGCTAAACTTCAAAGCTTAAATGATTCTTCAAATCGCATCTTCAAATCTAATAAGAGCTGAATCTCACACGAAGGTTCCTCCAATGAAACAACAAGTAGAATTCTTTTTCGGGATCAAAATCAAAATCTAAGATCATTCATATTATTAACTACTTGCATAATCGACCTTCGATCATCACAGTAATCTAGTATTCAACTTAACTAATTGTCTTACATCAAACTATCAAAATTTCAACTTGGTTAACTATGGTCAACTCATGGTTTATCTTAGTCAAACTTGGTCTCCAGGACCTCTAAATGATGCAGAATGCATTCTCAAACATGTTTAACCACTTTTCAAATCAATTAACATGCTTCTAAACTATCAACACTAACTTTTCTTGTCAGATTTCAATTTTAATCCCGAAGGGGGTATGGTATTGCACATCATTCAAAGTCTGTAATCTTTATGGAAATCATATCTTTCCTCAGTAATTAAGACAACAACCACGTCTAGTTGCTGATTCATCAAAATTCCTCATCGCTTAGGGCAAATCAATCATCACTCGGGGCATATCAGATTCATCGAGATCCATAACAATCTGATATTCTCTTAATCTTGTAAATTGTATCAGTTTTTCATAACCATCGATTCGTTAGTGTTATTTCCTTGGTTCTTCGGTAACTGAAGGTTTCAGATGTGATACCAACATGGTTCTTCTAAGACAATCAACTCTGGAATTGGTCACTCACTTCTTCGCAATCATAAGGTTCGAAATCAGGCATTTTGATGCTTTTGTTTCATTGGTTCATCGCTGTTATAGTGAACATTATCTTTGGTCATTCAGGACCTATTATCTTCATATCAAACTTCAATCATCTTCTGCTTCATATCAATATCAATTTCAAATATCAGTTTCATATCTTTATCAAACACAAACTATCTTTGAACCACTACGCTTCACACAACAATTCAAAGAGGGGCAAAATGTAATACCCCGAAAATGGGCTATAGGTTCATTAACCTCCTATATCAACAAATCAAATGAAATCAACATCAAAGTCCTAACCTAAGGCACATCGACACTTCATCAAATCCTAATTGATTATCTCAAATTCTGCATTGGGGAATATTCTTAGTAATATTCCTAATCATCATAATTATCTTTAATTTAATGATTATTTGGCGATAAATTCTATTTATCCTAAAGTTTGATTAATTGAATATTCTCAATATTTAATTAATTAGATTTAATTCTGCCACTTAATTGTTTAATTGAAGTCAATTATATTTATTCCTAAATTGTATTATTTAATTTTGACAATAAATCCAAAATCCTATGAATAATTGATTAAATTCTTATTTAATTAATTAAAGCAAGTTGTCAATTTTTAATAATATTGTTTTTGAATAAAAGTTTGAAAAATAATTGATTAACCCATAAATCAATTATTTTATTTTTCAAAATTAGTTAAGTTGGAAATAAATCACTTTATTATTAAATTAATTCATAAATTAAATCATGCACAATCAGAAAAGTAGACAACTATCAATTATCAATTAAAGCTAAACTCTATTTTGAGTTGATCTTTGCTTTTGCATGTTTTTGTGAGTTAAATATCCTTTATTTAAAAATAACTCAAAAATCAACCTGAGTTATTTGAGTGATTTATGGCTTTTTTTCCCATGCACCTCGAAAGCCCTTGATTTCTATAAATTAAGGCTTCAGCTCATCTCTCAAATCCACAAGAATTGCATAATCACGCTGTCAAATTGGAGATTGAAGAATCATCTTTGTGAATCCAAGCTTTGTGAGATCAATGTTGCATAGTTTTTCATATCATATTAGTTTTCATTTGTTAGATCATTTAGCATATCATAGCATATTAGTTTTTACATATCATAGATTCATATCAATTTTCATCATATCATTGCATAGAAAATAAAAAAAATAGATTAATTGCATTCATATTTCATATCAGTTTTGCATTCAAATCCTTCATTTAGGTGTCGTCAAGGTCACTGATCTTGATAACAATCTGAGAACATCATACTCGCACCTATTAGAAGGCAGTAAATCGCCTGGTTAGTTTAGCTTTCAATTCATTGTAGATTTTGATTTTTGCTAACCTCTAATATTTTACTAAAGTGTTGTGTTTAAACACACACACTGGCAAGGGATGAATGATATTTTCAACACAAACTTTTTCTCTAAAGGCCTCTGAAAATGCACTTCTTTGAAACATAGAAAAATACCAGAAAACTAGATTTTTGTTTTTTCTCAATTTTGCTCATTCTACTACTTCTACATTGCCTCTAATTACTTGATTTTCCTTCATAATGCTAAGGTAGATAAAAAAAATATACATTTTTGGTGACTTAAAGGAGATCTCATCTTGTTGAGAAAGAATCTTAGAACCTCTGGTTGCATAGATCAAAATGCCTTACCTATTGGGCATAGAGTAAAAAAGGAGCTTCAAAAATAGACCTGCCTCAAAACAAGAAGAAACACAAAAACTAGTGCAAGCATGCACTTGAAGGAACACTAGAAATTAAAAATGCATTCCCTTAAGGAGAATGTAGCATGTGCTACAACACTTATTGGAAAGAAAGAAAACTCCTAATCTACTATGTACAAAGATTTAAATTGGAACGATGTTAAACAAAGTCATTAACTTGCTTGTTGAAGTAGCTTGCCTTCCTAACTAGCTTATGTTATTACTCATGCTTCTGAACAAGAAGCCAAAAAAGGGAACCTGAAAGGTGCCCAACATGATGGAATGCCTTGTGAAGAATAAGAACAAAAAATCTCACCCATTTTTGAAAATTGTCTTCTTGAAATGAATGGGAAAGTTGTTCTTTCTCTCCTTGATGCTCATCTTCATTCTTAAAGGTGAGCATGACTAGGTGCAACATGCAAGCTTGAGTTAGATGTCTAATGGGGCATCTTCTTGAACTATATCATGCTCAAATCTCTTGTTGGCTAGTAGGGGTTGGCGCCGATGGCTTCTCTAATGATACATAGGCCTCTTTCTTTTGTTGCAACTCATGGATTTCTGATTTGGGAGTTGCTAACTCAAAATAAATGAATGAGAAGATGGCATCAAAATCATACATAAATTTGTCTTAATCATCAATATCCTCTATGATTCCCTCCATGCCATAAATTAGTGTAGATCAAGGAATAACCTGATGTGTCTTCAAGGATAGGGGTGTCCTTGGGGTCTTTCTCATCATCCTCCATATCAACAAAGAAATAGAGCTCCTCAAATAAGAGGATTGGATCTTCTTCCCCTTTTTGATCCTCTATCTACAAAGAGGATAATTGGAATACAACATTTTCAATATCCTCTTGCAAATCCTCTTTATGTTTGAGCTCTAACTCTTCTTCTTCTTCTCATTCTTCTCTTTCTTCTCTAGCACCAGTTTACATTAAAATAAATTGTTCTTTCTACTTCCCAAGGACCTCGTCTATTCTAGCATTTGAGTCTGATAAGAAATATCCTCCTACCACTGATGTTATTCTTTTTCTACTTTGATGTCCTTCAACTCTTCCTAAAAATTCAAAAATAACTACCTACAATTGATATTTTCCAAATTTCTCACATTTTGGTGCTAGGTGGGAGAGTAAGCATGTTGATGGGGGATAAAATAGGCATCCCATGGCTATTGGTAAGAATAAGAATTTTTCCAAGAAGTATGCACATGGGTGGGTGAGAGGAAAGCACTAGAAGATTTCTCATAACTAGTTGCAGGAGGGGAATATGAAGCAAAATTATAAGCATATATAGCTTAGTGTTGCCAATAGAGGGGAAAAATGTTTGTATTTTCATGAAAAGGAGTAGGGAATATATGTTATCCATAGTATCTCTCCATACTAAAACAAAGTGCATAAAAATTCCGCAAGTGGTATTTCAACCAAGAGAAGAATGTCTTCTCAAAATGGCTAACAGGGTATCAATCATAAAAAATAGACAAATTCTAGGTTATAGAGTCATTGGGTGCTTGCAAACTACCTCTTTGAAGTTTGAAAATACTAAAGAATGCACTAAATCTCCATCTATGAAAACTCGGTCCCACCAGGTAGGCCAGAAAAAGAACTATTGATACCTAAAATTACTTTGATGTAGACAGCCTTATGGGAAGCTCAATGAGTGTGGGACCTTATGCATTCTCATTGAGAAATCTCTGCCTAGATTTTAGAAGTTGGCTCTTCATTTTAGAGAGAAGAGGGAAATAAAGTGTTGCTAAAAATAAATATAGATGGTGACACGCCAAACTTTTGGAACACTTTAAAATGCATTGGCTATTTCACAAAATGAAATATCAAGGCAACTCTTTAGATGAAATGTGGAACAGTCATAGATCTAAAAATAACTATTTATGCTTGAGATATAAAGCAAAAACATATGAAAATAACCACATAATAGAGAAACGTAAAACGTAATTTTCCTAGCAGAAACCAAAAACACAAATGCTAAAGTTGGGTAAAGCACATAAAACATTCATGGAAGTAATGAATCTTAAAAGATCAAAGGGCTAAAAGCATGGTTGATATATTTCATTGACCAAAATTTCCATGCAATTTTAAGGCTTGCTAGAATAATCTTTTGCATAATAGTGAAATTCCCCCCTTCTCCAAAATACAAATCTTTGCATTTATAAGTTGACCAAGAAGCAGTGTCTTGAAAACCTAATAGAAAGTGGATCAAATAGTGTGCCATGTGCTCATTTTTGCAAGGATTAAGAAGTTAAAATCTTCATCACTAGAACAAATGAAAACTAGCCCTTGATTCACAAAAAAAATCTGATCCTTGATTATTTCTCTCAACTACCACTTGAGATCAGATTCTTTGTAATCATCACAATAGTTTTGTTGAAAATTATGCCAAAACTAAGCAAGAAACAACCTCGTAGATGCTAGAGACATGGAAGCATTCAGCTACAAAAAGAAAGACACGTGCCACACATGCAAAAAATATCTTTCAAAACAAACATTGAACTCTCCTAGAGGCCTGTGAGATGACCACGTAGCATAGTCTGTAGTGAAGATATAACTTTATGCAACACATGAGCCCGACAACAAAAAGGGAAATGCATTTAGCACCTTGCTAGACATGTGGCACTCAAGCATATACTTTCATCAAAAAGAAAAATAAGCTTGACCCAAAAATGCATCTTTCCACCAAGTGGCAAGCACGCGTAGCTACAAAGATTTTGACAAGGGGAAAAGTAACTTGCTCCAAAATGCACACCATGTGGACACATGGCATATTGGTAGGCTTTATTTAAGTCTTCTCTTCCTTCAAAACTCTATGATGTGGGGTTTTTGCTCTCTACAGTGAGCACACACAAAATATGGAGTCCAAAGGAAAAGATCTTGTAGACTTGGTAAAAATTATGCCATTTTGCTACCCCAACTTCATGAGGCCATAATTTTCATCCCATTTCTTAGAATTCGTAATGGCACACATCATTGGAAAGGTCTTTAGGAGATCTAAGTTTAGTCCCTCGACACCCTGCCTTTAGTAAACCATGTCAAGGAATGAACAAAATTGTCAACCCCAAAATCCACTTTGAAGGCCTCTGAAAATGCACTTCTTTGAAACACAAAAATACCTAAAAATTGGGATTTTCATTTTTCTCAATTTTTTTCATTCTGCCACTTTTGCACTACCTCTAGTTCCTTGATTTTCCTTTAGAATGCTGAGGTAGATAAGAGATCTATAACTTGTAGAAGGGGTTTTTGGTAATCAAGTAGAAAAATAGTTAAATGCACAAGGAAATCAATAAAATAAGATAACAATGTATGAGAAGACTGCTCCAATTACCTATTGCAGAAGATTGGACACTTTAAGTAGCACTATATCATTAATAAGACAACTTGCAAATATGAAAAACCTGATTTATAACAAATTGTTTAAAATCCACTCCTAAACCTATCAAATTTAAACAAAAGGAAAAAGATGAAGATGTTTACAAGAAATTTTAAAGAAATTAAAAAAAAAACACCTAAGGACATCAACCATTCAAATAATTAGCTTGCATAAGGTTAGATTCAATCACATAACCATGGAATTATAAGCTAGATATCCACAACTTAAAAAATTCATAGTGCAATCTTCCAAGAGAACAAGAATAAAATAAAATAACAATTTAGCTCTATAAAATGACTCCTAAAGTATTACAAAATGGATTGACAACAAATTCTATTAGTTTACAATGCAAAATAGCCTTCATTCATGTATAAATGCACCCTAAAATCACATGATGAGCCTCAAGATTTGGAAGCTAGAACTGAACTTGTTCAAATCCACTTTTCTTGCATTTTACTTGAGGTTTAACTGTAACAAAACTGAGCTTTATCATTTTCACAACCATGGAGATGAATGAGGAGGAGAAATCCAACATCTGGAAGAAGATTCCCTATCTAAAAAACTACTACAATAGTGAAGACATGTCTTCTCTTTACTCTTACATTTCTCACTTGCTAACAAATTCAAAACCATAAATATGATTCCCAAAATTTATCTCCACAGATTCAGAGATGTTCCACAAGATCTAGGTAGTTATTTTTTAAGGTGTTCATATCCTCATAGATTTTTTTGATGTCTGGGGTCTGCACAATGAACATGAGTCCATAATCCATTCAAGAGTTTTATTGAACTAACTAACTAAGAGTGGGAAGAAAAATAGCTCAGACAAAAAATAAAACTACCTAAATGCACCATCACCATCACATTTTGAACAAGAGATCGTAGTTTACCTCCCTTAGGTCCAACTGTGTGTAGTAATCATTAAGTTTAAATCCCCCTTTCTGATCAATTATTTGTTTTTGGGTTTAGGGATGATAAAATCCTCAAAAATTTCAAGGGTTAGGAGTATGGAATCCCCCAAAAAATTTGAAGGTCAGTGGTTTTGGCATCCCCCCCAAAAAATGAGCTTTTGAAGGTCGAGGGTGTTGGCATCCTCAAAAGAATTTGAGATTTCAATGGTTGAGGGTATTAGCATCCCAAAAAATTTTGAAGGTTGGGGGGTGTTTGCATCTCTAAGACTTTTTGAGATTTTATAGGTTGGAGGTATAAGCATCCCCAAAACTTTCAAAGTTTGGGATTGTTGGCACCCTTGAAGCTTCTCAATCTTTTGAATACTAGGAGCATTGGCATCCCCAAAAATTTTGAGCTTTCAAAAGTTAGGGGTGTTGTCATTCCTAAAATTTTTGAGCTTTTTAAGGTTAGGGGCATTGTAATCCTTAAAATTTTAAGAGCTTTTGAAGGTCAAGGATATTGGCATCCTCAAAAATTTTGAAGGTCAGGAGTGTTGGCATCCCAAAAACTTTTTGAAGTTTTGAAGGTGTTAAGGTCCTAAACCCATTTCAAGGTTAGAGGTCTTGGGACCCTTGAAAGCTCAAAATTGACTTTCAACTATTCCTTCAAAAAATTTAAGGGAAAATTGGGGTTTGAGGGATCATCCACCTTGAAGGCCATTTCCATCCCCAAACCCCCCAAAAATATGAAAGCTAAAAAAGGACTAAAAAGGAAAAAAGAAATTAAAAGACATAAAGAAAGAGGGAGGGGAAAGAAGACTTCATCATTTGAGTTGTAAAGTATTAGGAATTTATTCACAATCTGACTTCCTTGATGCCTAGATGATGAAACCTTCTAAACCCCACCAATGCGAGGAAACATAAGGCAAAAAAGAAAAAGGAAAAAGGGGGTCCCCAATTTTCCAAGTGGGAAAGTGGGGATTGAGTTGTGAGATAGAACAGTTACCCTTGACAAACATTTTGTGCATGTCAATTACATGTTTGTTACTTAGATCTAGAATCAAAATTTACATACTAGTATGTTTTTTATTTGCATATGTTGGAGATTTGCCAACAAGCCAGTGCTGACTATATGTTTGTCATTGATGACAAGATATGGTAAGTAGCATGCATGTAAGAATTATACAGTAATATTTGAGAATATGAAGCATGGACATGTTATCAGCATGATATCATGGATGCAGAGGTTAATTATTAGTACAGATAGTTATATAGCAGCTTGTGTCAGTAGTGTTCCTGACAGAGTTACATATAGTGTTCTGTGAGTGATTGTCCATACAGTCATCATGAAGCTCTGTAGGTTTGGATATGTGATGGAGACATATTAGTGATGTTACATTCATGGACATAGAGTCTAATGTGTAGTAGAAGTGAAGTTATGAAGTCACTATTCACCAGTTGTAGTTTCCTATGTTTATTCAGAAGAGATGACAAAGATTATGTTGGTACAGGAGTTGCACCTATCATTACGGTATGCACACTTGGATTAGTGTTTGGAGAATATTTATTAATGTTTGGTTAAGAGTGCATAATGTAATTAAACTTGAGGAGAAAGTATCAATTATTTTGGTAGAGCTAATAGTGTGTAGTGTGCATCTACACTTATTGATTTGGACAGGTCCCAGTTTGTGATGTGTGCTTAGTAGAGTTGACTGAGATATGATTGGAGAATGTTATTATTTCTCTAAAATGATTTCAAGATGGATCTAACAAGCTAACTTGATTATATCATTTAGAGGAAATATATTTATAAGCAGTCATTTGTGATTGTTAAGTATGGTTCAAAGTTGAAAGAGAAAAGCAGAGCAGAGAGTGTGGAGTGTTGAGTCATCATTAGAAGGTCTATGTGACTAAATAAAGATTATATGATATTAATTGGAACTTATCAAGACAATAGGTCTACCTCATAGCTCACCAAGATCTAGATATAGTATGTATCTATTATTCAAAAGGTTGCAGCCTTCACCCCTTTGAGCAGTGAGCTCTCGGACAATGTGTCCTCACCCTTAATAGGGTCAATCATAAAAAACTCCTAACAGGTCTAACCTTTGACTAGGTCACTGTACTTATTGCATTGTAAAGATCAACTCCTAATAGGGTTGTGAGATCTTCTAACAAGGATCATTATACACTAGTGTAGTTTATTAGTGGGTGTCAATTCTTGCTGGGGTTTTTACCTATTTGGGTTTCCCATTAACCAAAATATTGGTGTTGTGTTCAAGTGTTCTTTCATTGTATTTATGCTTAATGTTTAAGTATACTTAATTGGATAAAGAATTGAAACTAGTAGATAACTGATTCACCTCCCCCCCCCTCCCCCTCTTAGTTATCTCTTGGGACTATTCCTAAAAATTGGTATCAGAGCCAAGTGCCTCAGAGAAAAAGTTTAACAACTTGAGGATGATTAGATGGAATTCTTTAGAAACAATAGTCCTAAGTTTGATGGAGAGAACTATCTTGATTGGAATAACAAGATGATGACACATTTACAATGCATTGTGTTTGAAGTTTTTGAAGTGGCTATCAAAGAAGTTCAAATCCCCTCACTAGTAGATCTTGCAAAGGATGATGCTACTAGAAAATAAAAATATTTTTTCCATCAGAATGCAATAGCAAAAGCAGCCCTTATCAGTGCCTTGTCTGATAGTGAGTTTTTAGAGATAAAGAAAGTTGACACAACTTACAAGATATGGAAGCACCTAGAAGACATGTTTGAAGGAGATAAACAAGCAAAGAATGCACACAAAAATACATGGAATAAAAAGTACAATACATTATAGATGCTTCCTGAAGAGAACATAAGAGCCTACAATCAAAAGATCAATGAAGCAGTTGCTAGAATCAGAAACAATGGTGGAGAAATCTTAGAAGAAGACATCACAGATAAGGTGATGACTACCTTGAAACTAGAATATGAGAGAAAGATAAACATCCTTGATGAGACTATGCAATTCTCATAAAACTTCAAAAGAGAGACCTTAATCAGCAAGATTGTTGCATTTGAGATATCAAGTTTGAAGACAAAGCTTAAAAGTGAAACTGCCTTCAAAGCCTCAGTCCATGGTAAGAAATCCCTGAACACCTTTGGTAATTTTGATGATGATGATGAAGAAAGAGCTTTAGATGATTTCATTTCTATGATATCTAAAAGAGAAAAGAAAGGAAAAGGAAAATATGAAGGTCAATTTCCATTCAAATGCTTTTCATGTAACAAAATTGGTCACTTTGCAGCCAAGTGTCCTACAAGAGTTAAGAAGTTAAAAAGTAACTACAAGCCTAAGTATACAAAGGAATGTTACTATGTTGGTGATGGAGTATCAAAAGAAGAGGAAATTAGATTCACTGCTCTTGAAGATGAAAAATACACACAAGAGCTAGCACTAATTTCACATGTAGACATCAGGATATATTGGATCATTGACAGTGGTTTCTCACATCACATGTGTTAATATGATTTAGAACAACAGAGAGGGGGGGTGAATCAATTGTTCTCAGGTCCTGATGTATAAAATAACTTTAAAATTTTTCTTTAAATCAGATCAAGCAACCAAAACAAACTCGTTCATCACTGATTCAATAATAGAAACATATAACACTGCAGTCCACTACCTAGCTGTAACTAACTTGTAAAACATAGAAATGTTCAAACCAAAACATTCACACAAGTATTGACACCATGATTTATAGTGGAAACCCAATATGGGAAAAACCACTTTGTAACATGCTACTATTATTTTCACTCTTTTGAAGTGAGCTCGGTTAAAAGCCAACCCTGTCAAAGGTTACAATACACACTATTAGGTGTGACTTGGTTAAAGGATTTCAATCACCCTGTTAAAAGTGAGCCTTGTTACAGGACTTACATACACTCCATTAGAATGAAACCTTGTTCAAAGGATTTAACATATGACTATTAGGTCAACCTCTGTTAAAAGGATTTTGACTGTTACAATGGTTAAAAAGTAGCATCAGTATTGATCTGAAAAACATACAACTCACTTTGCAAATATCAGATCCAATTCAGTACACAAATGTTGGTTTACTGACTTTGAAACTTTTCATCTCCATCTCTGATCTACTCAGAACTTTTCTTCAAGCAATCACCACACTTCTCCTTTAGCCTTTTTTCTTATACAGTCAATAAAACTTACTGTTCTTCTAGCATCTACTTCACCCATGCATTCTCATACCTAATGTTTTGGTTCCCTTAATACTTTTCTCTGTTAGGTTAACTTATCTTTTGCTGCTTAATCTCCTTCGTAGATCTTAGGGTTAGGTCAAATTCATTAAATCTACCCACTTCATGTTCTTCATCTCTTCTTCTAGAATCATCTCAAATCTCATAAAGATTTACAATAAAACATTTTACAAAGCATTAAATGCTTGCATATAATCAATAAAAAAAGTTAACACGTTTTACATAATCCAAGAATTCAACAATGTCAGCTCCAAATCTGAATTCTCTTCAAATATAAAAATGTTGATGCTTGGTCAATACTATGATCATCCACTCAGTCTTCATGTAAAACACTTAGTCACTACTAAAACTATTTCCTCGGCATATACTGTCTTCCTCAACAATTAACTGATACTTGGTCAATACTAGATTTTTGCTTGGCATACACTAATTCGGTCAACACTAACATTACTCGGCTTAAACATGATTTCTTCATTTTTGCTTAGTTAAGCCTACCATTTTAGTCTTCAATCTTACTAAGATAAACAATACATTGTCCCATCATTGTACAACATAGTCAAGTACACTTTCTAGTATCAAGATAACTCAACCTTTCCCTAGGTGCTATTGTTACCATCCTTTCTTTCCCTTCTCACAATAGATATAGTACTTTCCTAAGTAGCAACAGTCTTACCAGTTAAGATTTGACATCAATGATAATACAACAATTGCTTCAATTACTGTTTTCAACAATCTCCCTCTTTGGCATTGATGGCAACACCATATGATATCACCTAAATAACAGATGGATTACCAACCAATCCAAAAAAAACTTATCTGTCCATCAGAGAAAATTTATAATATCTTTAGCTTCATTCTAATTCAAAATCTATAAATCTCACTTCTGTTACCATCAGAAGTATCTGGATCTCCCTTCTATCTAGATCTTTCATTTCTATTCATCATCCCTACTCTTTAGTTCATGTGTTATAGTATCATTTCAGTTCAATCTCCCTCTTTGACAAAAATGCCAAAGCAACAACTAAAACTTACATCCAACGGATGTAGATATATCTTGTGTAGCTCATTATTTCTCCCTCTGTCATCTTGGTTATGACTGATTTGTTGTCTTTTCTTCTTCTTCATAGCTCTAGGACAATCCTAAAGTGTGACAATCTTCTACATCAATTTCTCAATTATTCTATTGTATCATATTTGATGTAGTGCTCCTAGCTTGACTAGGTAGCCTCAGTTAGGGGAAGGACCCCTAATTGACTTCTCAAATACTCATGAGCTTCTTTAGGTAAATCTTTAGTGAATATGTCTGCCAATTGTTCTTTTGTATTCACATATTCCATTCAGACTTCCTTGTCTTGTACCAATTCCCTCAAATAGGGATACTTGATTGCTATATGCTTGGTCTTAGTGTGCATCACTGGATTCTTAGAAATATTGATGGCACTTGTGTTGTCACAGAAAATAACAACAAGTTTAGTGATTTCTTCTTTCATGCCTATCAACAAATGTTTTATCCATATCAAATTTGAATAGTTTACTGCAGCAACAACATACTCAGCTTCAGCAGTAGATTGGGAAATGCAATTTTGTTTCTTTCTTGTCCAGGAGACTAATCTCTGTCCAAGAAAGAAAGCTCACCACTAGTGCTCTTTCTGTCATCTACATTTCCTACCCAATCAGCATCAGTGTATACTCTAAGTTCAAATTTGTCATTCTTCTTGTAGTATAACCCATAGTCAATAGTTCCTTTCAAGTATCTCATGATTCTTTTCACCTCCATCATGTGTGTTTCCTTAGGATTGGCAGAGAATCTTGCCACAATCCCAATAGCTAGTGTGATATCTGGTCTACTATGTACAACATACTACAATTTTCCAATCATGGATCTGTACAAAGTCTGATAAACTTCTGCAACATCATCATTCTTAGATAACTTTTGTCCAGTAACCATAGGAGTTCCCACTAGTCTAGCATCTTCCTTTCCAAAAGTTTTTAGTATTTCATTAACATACTTAGACTATGTAATGAAAATTCCTTTCTTCATTTGATATACTTGTAAACCATCAAAGAATTTGATCTCACCAAACATACTCATTTCAAATTCAGTTTGCATTTCTTTTGAAAAACTTTTACACAATGCATCTTGTCCACCAAAAATAATGTCATCAACAAAAATTTTGGCCAATAGAATACCTTTACCTTCTTCATCCTTCAAGTACATATTTCTTGTGTCATTTGTTCTTGAAAATCCAATCTATATCAGATAGTTATGCAACCTCTCATACCATGCTCTGGGAGCTTGTTTCAATCCATACAATGCTTTGTTCAGTTTGCATACCATGTGTCTTCTGTTTGGATCAATAAAACCTTTAAAAATGTAGACTTGACATCCATTTGATATACCTTGAAATCTTTATAAGCAACATATGCAAGTAGAGTTCTTACTCCTTCCAATCTAGCTATAGGGGAAAATGTCTCCCCATAATCTATTCCTTCTTCTTGTGCGTAGCCTTTGCATACCATCCTAGCTTTGTTCCTAGTGATTTCACCTTTTTCATTCAACTTGTTTTGAAACACCCACTTTGTTCCTATAACATTCTTATCTGTAGGTCTCGGCACCAAAGTCCAGGTTTCATTCTTCTCAATCTGGTTAATCTCTTCATTCATTGCTTGTATCCAGTCTTCATTTTCTAATGCCTCTTTAGTTGTCTTAGGTTCAAACTCACATAGTAAGCATTTTGGATCCTTGGTCTTGCTTCTGGTCTGAATTCTAGTGTCTTTATCTCCAATTATCTGTTCAAGCTTGTGATGTCTTCTTACATATTTTGCCAAAATAGGTTCAACATTTTTCTCCTCTATTTCATCAGGTTCCCCAACAAGATTGTCAAATTTAGCTTCTGAATGCTCGACAACCTCTTCTTGATACTTGACAGCATTGTCTTGTAGCATGACATGTTCTTGTTCTCTCTTGGCACTATTTTCCTGGCACTTGACAACCATTTCCTGTCGCTTAGCATTGCTTTCCTGAGACTCGATAGCAGGTGCAAGTTTGTTACTTGCCTCTTCTATTTCCTCAATGTATACAAAAGATCTGTAATCATTTGGTTCTCTTTTACTTTTAGCTTCATTTCTTTCTGCATACTCATCAATTTTTACATTCACACTTTCCACAATTTTGTTATTGTTAGAGTTCAAACACTTATAAGCTTTACTTTTTGTGGAGCAGCCTAAGAATATGCCTTCATCACTTTTGGCATCAAACTTTCCATTCCTATTGTCTTTCAATATGTAACACTTGCTTCCAAAGATTCTAAAGTATTTAACACTCGG
Organism: Chamaecyparis obtusa; assembly: GCA_027943335.1. Lineage (NCBI taxonomy): Eukaryota > Viridiplantae > Streptophyta > Pinopsida > Cupressales > Cupressaceae > Chamaecyparis > Chamaecyparis obtusa. The sequence goes on along the minus strand of BSBK01000373.1, from coordinate 2,048,111 downwards.
TGAATGCTGATACCATAATTCATAGGGTGTCAGATTTGTACCTTTCTTGATCTGTACTCGGTTAAGAGTGTAAATAGCTGTACTTATAGCTTCTTTCCAGTATTTCTGTGCCACATTCTTTTCAATCAATAATGTCCTTGCACAGTCCAAAATAGATCTATTTCTTCTTTCTACTATACCATTCTATGGAGGTGTCCTAGGTGCGGACATCTATCTTTTGATTCCTCTATCATTGCAAAATAGGTTGAATTCATTTGATGTAAATACTCCACCTCAGTCAGATCTAAGACATTTCAAGTTCCCACCTGTCTCTTTCTCAAGCTTAGCCAAATACCACTTAAAAGATTAAAAAGAATCATATTTTTCTTTCAGAAACATTACATGCATCATCCTAGTATGATCATCAAAAATCAAGATAAAATATCTAGCACCACAGTAACTTTGTATACCCATAGGTCCACAAAGGTCAGTATGAACCAAATCTAAAATGTGTTCAGAAGTAAAGGTTTTGCTCTTGAAACTTGACTTAGTCATTTTTCCTAACTGGCATTCTTTGCACATCACATTCTCGGGTTTCTTTAATCTAGGTAGGCCTCTTACTTTCTTCTTCTTACTTATCTCTACCAGATTGTCAAATTTAACATGACATAGCCTCTTCTGCCATAACCAAATGTCATCAAGTTGTGCAATCATACATATTTCTTTATATAGATCAAGATAGAACAAATTACCTCTAGTCTTCTCATCACTTCCAATTAGTTCACCAGTAGCATCAAATATCTTAGCTTTATTGTGATGAAATTCCACTCAGTAACTAGTTCTTTTGAGCTGAGCAACACTAAGAAAATTATAACTCAATCCTTCAACCCAATAAGCATTTTCACAAGAGATTTTATCAATCATTTTAATCAATCCTTTTCCTCTAACAGGACATGGTGCATCATTACCAAATGTTACACTTTTACCTTTATAATGATGTAAGGTCTCAAACTCACTTTTGTCACTAGTCATGTGATGTGAACAACCACTATCTATAATCCATTTGTCATTCTTGTTCACATAGGAAATCAATGCATTTTTCTCATCCTCATCAAATTCATCTTTCATTGCAACATAGACTACCTCAATTTCAAAATCATCACTGTCACTGTCAGTCTCTTTTTCAGCAATGTAACAAGATTTCTTACCTTTTCCTTTGTAGTCTTTGTACCTTTGGTAGCCTTTTTCATCTCTTCTATCTTTGTGTCTACTATTTCTTTCTTCATCTTTATCCTTCCTATCAGGACATATAGCAGCTATATGACTGACTTTATTGCATGCAAAACATATAATAGGGAGTTTACCTTTATATTTTCCTTTTCCTCTTCTCAATCTTCTAGCCATAAGAGCTTCTAGATCTGCAAGGTCTTCATGAAAAGTGTCACTGTCACTTTCACTTTCGCTTTCGCTTTCACTGGTGCATCTTTATTTTTCTTTCTTAGGCTTGTTCAGAACTAACTGTGACTTAAAAGTAGATTCAACATTTCCAATACTACCAATAGTAAAACTATCATAATTCGATAGTTCAAAAGCAGTCAGTTTACCAATTAAACCTTCCAAGGTAAGCACATTTCCTAAGTTACATCTATATTCCTAAATAGCTGAGATCTTAATAGCATATACAGGATGCAAATTTTTTAGCACTTTTCCAATTATGGTCTCATCATCAATAGTTCCATTTGCTCCTCTAATGGCATTCACAACTTCTTTTATTCTACCACAATATTGTGCAATGTTTTCATCTTCATTCATTCTCATTTCATCAAACTTACCTCTGAGACTCTCGGCTTTAGCTTTCAGCACAAATAGATCACCACCATAGATCTTTGCAAGAGTGTCCTACATATCTTTAGCAATTGTGCAGTCCTTAATATTCTCAAATTATGGATAGCTTAGGGCAGATGCAATTTCCAGCATTGCTTGATTATGTTCTTGCTTAGCTCTCATTTCCTTGACAGTCAAAGGTACAATAGGTGTGACATAGTCATGCTCAATGTAGTACTTTGTAGAATCACCAATACCGGCCAGATGTAGCTTCATCAAGCTTTGCCATGCAGGGAAGTTTTCTTTGTTCAGCTTCAGTACCTCCTTCTTATACATCTTGATCATTTGCTTCAAGTCCCTTTAAACTTGTTTTATGTAGACACCAATAAGCAACACAGCTCTGATACCAATTGCTAATATGATTTAGAACAACAGAGAGGGGGAGTGAATCAGTTGTTCTCAGGTCCTGATGTATAAAATAACTTTAAAATTTTTCTTTAAATCAGATCAAGCAACCAAAACAAATTTGGTCATCATTGATTCAATAATGGAAACATATAACAATGCATTCCACTACCCAGCTGTAACTAACTTGTAAAACACAGAAATGTTCAAACCAAAACATTCACACAAGTATTGACACTAGCCCTTATAGTGGAAACCCAATATGGGAAAAACCACTTTGTAACATGCTACTATTATTTTCACTCTTCTGAAGTGAGCTCGGTTAAAAGCCAACCCTGTCAAAGGTTACAATACACACTGTCAGGTGTGACCTGGTTAAAGGAATTCAATCACCCTATTAAAAGTGAGCCTTGTTACAGGACTTACATACACTCCATTAGAATGCAACCTTGTTCAAAGGATTTAACATATGACTATTAGGTCAACCTCTGTTAAAAGGATTTTGACTATTACAATGGTTAGAAAGTAGTAGCAGTATTGATCTGAAAAATATACAACTCACTTTGCAAATATCAGATCCAATTCAGTACACAAATGCTGCTTTACTGACTTTGAAACTTTTCATCTCCATCTCTGATTTGCTTGGGACTTTTCTTCAAGCAATCACCACAGTTCTCCTTCAGCCTTTTCACTTATATAGTCAATAAAAATTACTGTTCTTCCAGCATCTACTTCACCCATGCATTCTTGTACCTAATGTTTTGGTTCCCTTAATACTTTTCTCTATTAGGTTAACTTATCTTTTGCCACTTAATCTCCTTCATAGATCTTAGGGTTAGGTCTGATTCATTGAATCTACCTGCTTCATGTTCTTAATCTCTTCTTCTAGAATCATCTCAAATATCATAAATATTTACAATAAAACATTTTACAAAGCATTAAATGCTTCCATATAATCAATAAATAAAATCAACACATTTTACATAATCCAAGAATTTAACAATGTCAGCTCCAAATTTGAATTCTCTTCAAATATAAAAATGTTGATGCTTGGTCAATACTGTGATCATCCACTCGGTCTTCATGTAAAACACTCAGTCACTACTAAAACTGTTTCCTTGGCATATACTGTCTTCCTTGGCAATTAACTGATACTCGATTGATACTCGATTTTTACTCGGCATACACTAACTTGGTAGACACTAACATTACTCAGCTTAAACATGATTTCTTCATTTTTTCTTGGTTAAACCTACTAGTTTAGTCTTCAATCTTACTAAGATAAACAATACATTGTCCCATCATTGTACAACATAGTCAAGTACACTTTGTAGTATCAAGATAATTCAACCTTTCCCTAGGTGCTATTGTTACCATCCTTTCTTTCCCTTCTCACAATAGATATAGTACTTTCCTAAGTAGCAATAGTCTTACTAGTTAAGGTTTGACATTAATGACAATACAAAAATTGCTTCAATTGCAATTTCCAACAACATGACATGAGACAAAGATAGATTTGTTCATTTGGATAGGTACAAAGGTGGCATGGTTAGATTTGGAGATAGCACTCCTAAACCTATCATTGGTAGAGGAGCTATCACATTGGATGGAAAGAACAACACTGGTGATGTTCTTTATGTAGATGGTTTGTAGCATGACCTTCTTAGTGTTGGGAAGTTTCTTGAGAAAGTTTATCAGTTGGAATTCAAAGACAACAATTGCATTATTAACAACAAAGATGGTGTGATGATTCCATCAGGTTCAAAGACTAAAGTTAATGTTTTTAACCTTAATTCAGAAGCAAGTTGTTTTGTTTCTAAAGTTGATGATAGTTGGCTATGGTATAAAAGACTATGTCATATCAATTTTGATAACATAGTAAAGATAAGCAATGTAAAGGCAGTAAGAGATCTACCTAGCATAGCAAAGCTAGTTGAGAATATTTGCCGGGAATATGTAATGGGAAAGAATGTAAGGAATTCATTCAAGAGAAAGCATAATTCAATAGAGAACAAATTAGATCTGATTCATATAGACTTATGTGGACCAACTCAAAAAAGATCATACTATGGTGAAAGGTATTCCATTTTGTTTGTTGATGATTATTCTAGAATGATGTGGGTTTCCTTCTTGAAAGATAAGTCTGAAGCATTTAAGAAGTTCAAAATATTCAAAGCTAAAAATTGAGAATCAATATAGACTAAAGATAAAATGTCTAAGATCAAATAGAGGAGGACAATTCACCTCTAACAGATTCTATGAGTACTGTGAAGAACATGGCATAAAGAGGTAGTTAAGTGCACCTAGAACCCCTCAGTAGAATGGGATTGAAGAGAGAAGGAATAGGATCATCCTTGATACATGGCACACCATAATGATTGAAGGAAAAGTTGCACACACCTATTGGAGAGATGTGGTCAACACAATAGTCTATACCACCAATAGAATACAATTGAGGCCTGGCATGGATAAGACACCTTATGAGCTATGTGTTGGTTATTTTTTTTTCTACTTGCAGGTTTACAGTATGATTGAAAAACTAATGTCATTGACTCTATCACCACTCCAAATTCTATAAGGAAAAGGGTCAACTAACAAGGATCAACATGGATCCTCCTACACTTTGAGCCTTGATGCTTAGGTGGGTGTACCTTTGACTCACTTCTTCAAAGGAGTCACAAAATATTATACAACTATACCATTTACAAACTAGTTTAAAGATTTTATCATTTAAATGTGTGACTAATCATGATGAACTTCTTCCAGAGAATGTATTAGTGCCTTAACCTAGAGCATAGAGTCACCCAATAACATATATCAACTAAAAATCCTAACTCAAACACTCTTGAACTCATAATAATTGCTTTGCCTATTATCCCTCTCATTCCCAAACCTGATCATCAAATTCCTATCCAACCATGAACTCACTGAAACTACCTTAAAGACTTTAATCCTAACTTTGTTAGGAACTCAAAGCTAATTCCACAATGTTCTTTGTCTACCATATGCTAACTCACTTTGTGACATTAACATATATGAGACCAAGATCAAAACAAGAAGACAAACATAAATTTGAGATTGGAATTCAAGTGTATTCTCATTAAAATTTGTAGAATCTATACATTACCAAGACAACAGAATACTAGGAAATAGACCCAAAATCCAGGCTCTCCTTGTTTAGTCTTTTACATTGATTTTCAACATGACATCAACAACAACAAAAATGTAAAATAGCTACAATATATACCACTAGTCATCTTGGAATCCCAAAAATCAGGATGCAACAAGCTATAAATGAATAGGGTAAAGGTTTCAACCACCAAACCAATTAGATTTAATCAGAACTAATTATAGGGGAGAAAACCAAGCAACCTGGAGCAAAAGGATCCTAGAATGATCTCCATTTATGATAATTATTCTGACTTGTGTACTGAAGATCATGAATTTACCAAGCTTATCAATCTGATTATCCACCTACAACATGCCTCAAGCAACTCATATCCAATTTTTCATTGTACAAAACCTCTGCAAGAAATTATCAAACCTCTGGACCACTATGCATTAGTTGGCGAAATCATATTCTACCAAATCCAACCGCTAAAACATTAAAAATTAGTCCTTCTGTCACTGAAAAACCCTTAAAAATTTTAAATTCCTGATAGCAATGGTTAATTAGCCAAATTTAAAACACGACCATTGATTTTATTTCTTCCCGGTAGATCAGACGGTCCTTATTAATCTCTACAACCATCACAAACTATTGAAAATTCTTTTGCCACATGAACACCCTACAACCAATGAGAAATGAGCATCTCAGCATGATGTAGCACATCAGACCCACTCATACAAGCCTTTAAATGGGACGGTGGTCGCATGATCACATGACTTGGAAAGATTCCATGAGATCAAGCGGCAACCATAGATCTACTATCATTCCTCTTGAAAGATTCAGGCCCACTGACACATCCTTGTCATTATCCACATCGACCAATTAGAACATAACAAATCTGCAACACGTGGCAGATGGACCCACTGAGAAATGCCATATCACCTAGAAAATAAAATGACTGTCATATGATCACATAGCTTGGAAAGATTCCATGTGATCATACGTCAGCCGTAGATCTTGAATCTACTGCGGATGTCATAAAGACTTGGCTCCACTGCGTTATGAGCCACTTTGCTAAATCACAAACTGCCACGTTGCATAGAGTGGGCCCATTGCCTTCCCTTATGGTCTAATACCAAATCAATGGACGTCGCATGATCTCATGGAAGAAGAATATTCCACGTGCTTTTACGCCAGCCGTTAGATCTTAAAAGCAACTGAATGTAGGGCCCCGCTAACAAATTCCATGTCACTGTCCTTGACCAATGAAAAATAAGCATGTCAGCACCCACTATCAAAAGGTCCCATAATGATGTCAAATAAAATACTAGGAAGATCGAATGGTTGTCACATGATCTCATGGCCACTAATATTTCATGAGATCATGCGCTCGTCATAGGATCAAAAGAAGACTGAGATGTCGGGCCCGCTATCACGTGAACTAGCAACTGAGGAGAAAATAAACCACTAGCAGAGTCAATAAATGCTTTGGGACTTAATCGCTACATTATGCAATTAGAAGATAACCGTGCTTTCTGGTTCCCTAAATGTTAAGGCACAAACTGCCAAGACATGAAGAATACACAAACACTGCTGTCACCCAATCACTGAAGCAAAAGCCTAACCACCTGAGAACCTAGAGAACAAGCGACTAATTGTATTCGCTAAATTGTTGAATGATAAAGAGACATGAAACATTGTTAAGAGATTCAGTGAACACCAAGAGGGAAATAGTCATGTGCTCATAGGGAAACTTAAGTGGCCCAAAAAAGTAACAAAGAAATAGAACAAGGCTAGGACAAAATAGGGTTTTTCCTCCCAATGGCTAGAAATATGAATAAATCCTAGGGTTTAAGGCCAGAGGTAGGGAAAACACTTGTAGAGACCAAAGAAAAATATATACAGCCATAAAAATTTTCACAGGTGCTAACAGTGGCTCTGTCTAGGGATGTACACCTCTTATAGGCATGGCAAGGATCTAGAATTACTGGGTGAAGCAGACCACCTACTGGAAAAAACTTTGAACAAGTAGAGAGCAATAGGACAAAACCCAATGAACTAAGATGAAAAGAATAGGAAAGAAACACACCACTATACAAAATGTACAACATATACAGAACTAACTACTGTTCATGGAAAGATAAATACCTTCAATTGAAGTATTTGTTCAAGAAATTTCCATGAACAGGCACTTCTTGAATATCACCATTTAGTTCTTTTACAATGTAAGAATCATGGCCCAATTTTTCATGAATTAGATATGGTCCTAGCTAGACTGGATCAAATTTTCCATGTTTCCCTTTATCTTCCAATCTAGCATTCTAGATTAATACCAAGTCATCAGGTTTGAACTTCCTTTCAACAATCTTTTTGTCATACAGATTCTTGACCTACAATTGCAACTTGGCATTTCTTGAGGCTGATTCTCTTCTAGTTTCATCCAACCTGATGAGATCTTCAATTCTTAACTACATTTCATCATCTATATTGTCATCATATAATTGAACAAACTTATACATTTCCAATAAGTTGTTTTGAGGAATCCTTGCATGTATCCCATATACTAAATCAAATGGTGCACAACCAATTGCCTTCTTCACAGTTACCCTGTTAGCCTAGACAGCTAATGGTAACTTTGAATTCCATGCTCTTTTATTCTTATCAAGGATTCTCTTGAGGATTTTCATTAAACTCTTGTTAGATGATTCTTCCTGTCCATTCCCTTGTGGATGACAAGGTGAGGAATATGACACCTGAATTTCTAAACCCTTGCAGAATTCTTTGTATTTAGCAGACCTAAAGCACATTGCATTATCACTGACAATCCTCTCAGGACAACCAAACCTTGTGACAATATTATTCAATAAAAAATTAGTGACCACCTTACTAGTTGCATTTATTGTAGGGATAGCCTCTACCCACTTAGTGAAATAATCAGTAGCAACTAATATCCAAGAATGTCCCCTAGTGGACTTGTTTGGGATTTCTCCTATAAAATCTATTCCCCATTGTTGGAATGGAGCCTGCACTTCAACTGGCCTTAAAGGTACATTTCTAAAAAAATTTAGCTTACCAGTGAATCTTTGACAAGCATCACACCTCCTTACCAGTTGCTCTGCATCTTTGAAGATTGTGGGCCACTAGAATCCTGCTCTCAAGATCTTTTGAGCAGTAGTTTTACCCATGTAATGTCTTCCACAAACTCCCTCATGCATTTCTTTTAACAACTTGTCAGCTTGATTTTCATCAACACATTTCAAAGGTATACAATCCAAATTTTTCCTATATAACTTGCATTTTATAATTACATACTTGATGGCCTGTAACTTTAATGTCTTCTTCTTATTATCATCCATTCCTATTGGACATCTCATATTTCTTAAGTAAAAGATAATATCTTGATACCATATACAATCATCCATATCACAAGTATAATCAATTTTAGTCTGGTTTATCTTATTTGCATCAAGATTGGATTGAGCCATCAGTTTTGCCAATCCTTGCCCTCTGACCAATTTGGTAATCTGGATATCAATATTGAACTCTTGAATTTTATTTATCCATCTACATCTTCTCCTAGACACCTCTTGTTGTGAGAAAATATCCTTTACTACAGCACTTGGCACAAAAGAAATCACAATTGCTCCCATCAGATAGCATCTAATAGCCTTGACAGCCTTTATCAATGCATAAGCTTATTTTTCATTGATATCATATTTTAGTTCAACAGCCTACAAAGATTTACTAAAAAATGCAATAGGCTGCTTATAGCCCTCATTATTCTTCTACAACAAAACTGCAGCAATAGTATGAAAAGATGCAAAGGAAAAGATATGCATTGGGATATTGTAATTAGGTGCCTTGAGCACAAGTGCATCTTTAACAGCCTACTTGATATTCTTGAAAGCTTCATCAGGCTCACCTTCCCACTCAATAACAGATCCTTTCTTCAACATCTTAGATATTGGCCTAGTGACTCCAGCAAAATTTGTAACAAATCTTCTCAAGAAATTCACCTGACCAAAGAAAGACTGAATTCCTTTAACATTTTTTGGTTTAGGGATTTTTTCAATAGCTACCACCCTCTCAGGATCAATTCTAACTTCTTTCTTTCCAACTAGGTGGCCAAGCAACTTACCCTTAGTGACACCAAATGCACAATTCCTTAGATTTAATGAAATGCCATATTCCAAAGCCCTCACAAATATTTTTTCTAGATGAGTACAATGGTCTTCTTCCTTCTTGGAATAGGTAGTTAAATCATCCTGATAAACAACAAGGAAATCATCTATAAAATCTACAAAGGCAACATCCATTGCCCTCTAAAAAGTTGCACCAGCATTTGTGAGACCAAAAGGCATTCTCACATAAACATATGTCCCCCAAGGTGTAGTAAAAGTTGTCTTAAATTGTTCTAATTCTTTCACAATTACTTGATTATAACCAGAGAAACCATCCATCATAGACATTAATTCAGATTCAGTCACTCTTTGCAGCATAACCTCCATACTAGGCAGACAATAGTTATCCTTCAATGAGCTGATGTTCAAATTTTTGAAATCCACAAAAAGTCTGATGTCTCCATTCTTCTTTCTAATAGGGACCAAATTTGAAACCCAAGAAGAATGCCTAATGGGCTTGATAATTCCAGCATCTCTTAGCTTCATTAATTCTTCTTGCATTTTAGGTGCCAAAGTAGCATTTATAGGCCTTTTTTCTTGCCTAAAGGGCTTGGCATCTTCTTTTAAAGGAATAACATGCTGGAACAAGTCTTCTCTATAAACCTTTAGGTTATCATATGACCATGTAAAGACATGCCTGAATTTTCTTAACAGCTCAATCAAGGACTTCCTTACCTTATGAGACATTTCTTTACCAATGTAAACCTTCTTAGGCGCTTCTTGTGTACCAAGATTTATCTCTTCTAAATTCATATGATCTTCCCTTTTAATATCCTTTTGAACTCTGTCCTGGCTATCAAAAATAGTTTCTAGAACAACAAGTCCCTTAGGAACCTTGTTAGTTTTAAGTTGAATGACTTCATTACCAAGGACAACCTCCTTTTCTTCTGTAATCTCAACCAACGTTGAACAATCTAATTCCTGACCATGATACTGATCTTCACAATTCATAAATCTCAAGATATCCTGGTCATCTTCAAAAACTTGCTAGTTCTCAACATTGTCTGGTATACTAGGCCTAGTCTGAATTTCAACTTTACAGAGGCCAACAAAAGTAATATCACCAAGATTGATTGCAATATTGGCTAACAAATCAGCCATCTTGTTATTACTTCTATCCTTCCACTCAATATTGAAGGCATCAAAACACTCAATCAAATCCCATATAGCATTTATGTACTATTTTAGCATTTTGTTCTTGGAATCATATACTGATCTTATTTGGGACACCACTAACTCAGAGTCCCCAATAACTTTTATACATTTAATTCTATGCTTGTGTGCCAATCTCAATCCTAGCAATAATGCTTCATATTCTGCTATATTATTGGTACAAGAGAAATTCAATGTGAAAGAAAACTTGTAAGTGTTTCCATTAGGGGAAATGAGGAAAATACTTGTTCCTACTCCATCTTTGTAGCTAGCACCATCAAAGTACATCACCCACAAATCACCCTTCACAAACCTAGAACCTATCTCTTTAGCAATACATGGCAATACATGCTCCTTTTCAAGTACAGTGACCTCAGCTCTAAAAGCATTAACATCAGTATCTACAAAGCAGTTAACCTCATTATCAATATTCTTTTCAATCATATAAGTTACCCTTGGTTCCCTTTCAATCCTAATGGACTGACCATCAAAATTGAAAGTTGCAAAAGACAAGTCACACTGCAAACATCCACCCATGGAAGCACTCCATTTCCTAGATAATAGCATACCATAATGGGGTGGAATGTCTACTAGCAAAACACTCATGGTTAATTCTTTCTCTAGATAGGCTGCCAATCTGTATGGCATAGCATTTATAGTCCCAATGACTGATACTTCTCTCTGATCCATTGCACAACATCTACCTTGAGTAGTGTCAACTTTGAGGCCTAACTTTTCCATAATTCTAAAAGGCATAACAGTATTGGAGGCACCTGAATCAATCATACAATTTCTTAATTTCATTCCATTCACAATGATACTCAGAAAGAATGGATCTATATTTTCAAGGCTAGCATTGACAGAATTATCCAAGTATATAGGTGGTATGTGAGATACCAATCCTTGGACCTCCACTTCTTTCAAAACTTTATCCTAAGGTTCATTGCATGCAACATCATTACTATGAACATTATCTACCCATGCAATAGCCCTATCCTTATCTTCAGGGATCCTTAATAATTCTGACAAAGGAACCTTAACAGTTATCTGAGATAGTACAGCCAAGATATCAACAAGAGTAGAGGGAGGAATCTCAATCTACATTGCTTTAGTGTCCTTTTGTTTATCTGATATATTAGTTGTACTGGTGACTTTCATCTTTTCCTCTTTAGCCATTGTGTTGACTGGCTTCTCTATTTCATTAGAAATTTTTTTAACTCCAACTCCCCTGGGCTCCCATTTCTTACCTTTTACATTCTTGAATCTCACTAAATGATCATCCTTTGATCTATTTTCACTAGGTTCCCTAGAGTTGGTGTTCTTTATAATTATTCTTGCAGCTTTTCCACTAGTACCATTTGCTGTCATATTTCTAGTTTGCACCTGAGCTACCATTTATGCAGTAATTCTATCCATTTCTTCATTTGAATGTCTTCTTAAGTTCACTGGCTCTGAGGAAGAAATCATGTTACATGTCTTTTCATCAACATCATCATTATTAGAAAAAACCTCCTGATGGAAAAGTGCCTTGTTGTGTCTTTTTAGGCATACATTTGCTTCTTCATCAGCATTAGAATCATCTTCATATCCTAAATATGAAGTTTCCATGTTGCACCCAATGTCATCATGATTTTCTTCTTGATCTAACTCTTGATTGTTATCATCTTGATATGCTGACATGGATTTTGCAACCACACAATGCTCTGCAGAATGAGGGGATTGACATGGTATACACCATGGTGTATCTTCTATGACATTTACAGAAGATTTTTGCAAAGGATCAAGGACAAATTTGTCATTATTTCCTCTTGCAACAGGGACAGTAGGCTTGCCATCCTTCCATTGGGTGTTGTAGGGGTAATTTTGCAATCTATTCTGCCTATTGAAATTATTGTTGAATTGAGGCTTTTCATAAGCAGGAACATTATTGTTCCTATTAGCAGGTGCTTTTAAATCCTTCAATGCATTCAGCACCTTATCCAATTTATCTTCCTCTTGTTTCTTGTTTCCAACATTTCTTTCATTATCCCGTTTATACTTCTTGTCTCCAAACAGCTTTGGATCATCTCTTTTTCCACCCAATCTTCTTGATATTTTCATGTTGTTTTCAATATTGATAGCAATCCTAAAAGCATCTCTAAGAGTTCTTGGTTCCTTGTCCCTCAACAAATATCCCATTTTTCCATCAAAGGCATTGAATTATGTGGTCAAACAAACATTATCATCTAGCCTCATGACTTGAAATAGCTTATGCATACCCTTCTAAAATCTCATATTGAACTCAGCTGCAGATTCATTCTGATTTTTCCTTATAGTGTTGAACTCATTTAACATGAAACTAGCATTAGGCCTATCACCATATTGTTCTTTGAAACATTTTTCAAAAGAATCCCAAGTGTCAATACATCGGTCAGGGAGTCTCTTAAACCAATCTCTAGCATCCTCCACCAAAGTTTGAACAAATAATTTCATGACTACATCCTCTTGTTCTATCTCATAATCATTTAGCATATCAAAAAATAACCTAAGATGTTCCTCACAACTAATGGCATTGTTACCAGCAAACTTAGGTACCTTATCTCTTATATCAGGTTGAAAAGCATTTGGGTAGCTAGGTATTCCATCAAAACTAATTTGCCTATAGTCTTCTAATTGCATAGGTCTTATTTGAAAACTTGAACTAGTGTTCACCTTAGGGTCAATGTTTACATTTACATTCCCCTCTACTTGTGCATTTGACTATTGTTTAGGATCAACATTTATCTTGGTAGATGAAGAAGGAAGTGAACTCTTAGTAGTAACATTACCAAGTGAAACAACATTAGAAGTTGTAGATGGCATACCTAGTTCATCACTAGTGGATGGTATAAGAGTACTTGTAGATGAAGCCTTCAAGAACTGGGTCTTTCTTCTTTTTTCTGCAATGGAGGCTTCAATTTCAGCCTTCTCTAATTCTCTTGCTAGGTCTTCATCTTCTTTTCTTCTTCTCTCCATTTCTATATCCTTATTTGAAATGGGTGGTGGGATCTTTGGTATTGCCACTAGCTTGCTTATTTGGTGTTCCACTATCTTTTGCTTTCCTTTCTCATTAACAACAACACTAGGTCTCGTAATCTCATGCCCATCTTTATCTTTAGGGAGGGAAGCATAACTTTGAACCTGTCTAATCACAGGGCCCTCTTTATCAAACTCATGGTCTTGCAACAAGCATTCCTGCTCACTCCTCAAAGCATCAAGATCACCGAAGACATCATGCTACAAGGTCTTAGGAGCAGAGGAAAGCATCTTGTTTCTCTCCTTCAACTCATTAATATTTCTAAGAAGAGACTCTCTTTCTATCAGAGCATTCACTTTCTTAGCTTCTCTCTCCTTCTATAACCTCTTGTGTATGGCATCCTGCTCTTCCAACTGTAACCTTAGTGCACTCAAATCATCTGGGTCTATCATAAATCATCAAAACTTGATGACACATCCATATCAGTGAGACTTTAATGTGGGAAATGGACCTATCTTGGTCTCATGGGTTGCCTTCTCAACATACCCTCATCAGGATCTAAATTTAGTCCAAAACCCCTTTCTCTGGCTTGTACATCCTATTCGACAGGTAATGAACCTTTATCTTGAAATACTACCTCTGGGGTATCATAAAATTTGTCTTCAGAGTGGCCACTATCTAATTTCAAACTTTTGTATTGTGAATCTTTCTCACTAGAGGATGCATGTGGTGCTCTATTTCTAGTATTTCTTTGCTCTCTCATGGGAGCACTAGTAGACTCTCCATCTCTTCTGATCCAACTCTTCTTTTCCTATCTAGGTAACTGTTCTAGAGTAACCTCTAGATTTTTCTTGACAAAGGACCTAGTATTCCTTCTTTCATCCATGATCTGCAATCTATAACACTAGTTCTAATCCTTTTGAGTCTCCACCCACCAAAGTGGGAAAACTCTGAAAATCTTAAAGAAAATAACTAAATACATAGGAGAAACACAAAAGTCCACTAATAACTCCTATCTCTAGACTCTCCCCAGCAGAGTCACCATTTTATTGGCTATCTTTTTTTTTTCTACTTGCAAGTTTACACTATGATTGACAAACTAATGTCACTGACTCTATCACCACTCCAAAGTTTGCAAGGAAAAGGGTCAATTAACAAGGATCAACAAGGATCCTCCTACACTTTGAGCCTTGATGCTCAGGCGGGTGTACCTTTGACTCACTTCTTCAAAGGAGTCACAAAATATTATACAACTATACCCTTTACAAATTGGTTTAAAGATTTTATCATTTAAATGTGTGACTGATGATGATGAACTACTTCCAGAGAATGGATCAATGCCTTAGCCTAGGGCATAGAGTCACCCAATAACATATATCAACTAAAAATCCTAACTCAAACACTCTTGAACTCATAATAAGTGCTTTGCCTAATATCATTCTCATTCCCAAACCTGATCATCAAATTCCTATCCAACCATGAACTCACTGAAACTACCTTAAAGACTTTAATCCTAACTTTGTTAGGAACTCAAAGATAATTCCATAGTACTCTTTGTCCACCATATGCTAACTCACTTTGTGACATTAACATATATGAGCCCAAGATCAAAAAAAGAAGACAAACATAAAACTGAGATTGGAATTCAAGTGTATTCTCATTAAAATTTGCAGAATCTATACATTGCCAAGACAATAGAATACTAGGAAACAGACCCAAAATCTAGGCTCTCCTTGTTTAGTCTTTTACATTGATTTTCAACATGACATCAACAACAACAAAAAGGTAAAACAACTACAATATATACCACTACTCATCTTGGAATCCCAAAACTCAGGATGCAACAAGCTACAGATGACTAGGGTAAAGGTTTCAACCACCAAACCAATCATATTCAATCAAAACTAATTATAGGGGAGAAAACCAAGAAACCTGGAGCAAACAGATCCCAGAATGATCTCCATTTATGATAATTCTTCTGACTTGTGTACTGAAGATCATGAATTTACCAAGCTTATCAATCTAAATATCCACCTGCGACATGCCTCAAGCAACTCATACCCACTTTTTCATTGTACAAACCCTCTTCAAGAAATTATCAAACCCCTGGACCACTCTGCATCAGTTGGTGAAATCATATTCTACTAAATCCAGTCGCTAAAGCATTAAAAATTAGTTCTTCTGTCGCTGAGAAACCCTTAAAAATTTTAAATTCTTGATAGCAACGGTTAATCAGCCAAATTTAAAATGTGACTGTTGATTTTATTTCTTCCCAAAAGATCGGATGGTCCTTATTAATCTCTACAACCATCACAAACTGTTGAAAAGTCTTTTGCCACATCAGCACCCTATAGCCAATGAGAAACGAGCATCTCAGCATGATGTAGCACATCAGACCCACTCATACAATCCTTTAAATCAGATGGTGGTCACATGATCACATGGCTTGGAAAGATTCCATGTGATCAAGGGACAACCGTAGATCTACTGTGATTCCTCTTGAAAGATTCGAGCCCACTAGCACATCCTTGTCATTATCCATGTCAACAAATTAGAACTTAACAAATCTGCAACACCTAGCAGATGGACCCACTGAGAAATGCCATATCACCTGGAAAATCAGATGGCTATCATATGATTGCATAGCTTAGAAAGATTCCATGCGATCATACACCAGCCATAGATCTTGAATCTATTGCAGATGTCATAAAGACTTGGCCCCACTACCTTATGAGCCACTTCATCAAATCACAAATTGCCACATTGCATAGAGCAGGCCCATTGCCTTCTCTTATGGTCTTATACCAAATCAACAGATGTCGCATGATCTCATGGAAGAAGAATATTCCATGCACTTTTATGCTAGTCATTAGATCTTAAAAGCAATTGAATGCAGGGCCCCGCTGACAAATTCCATGTCACTATCCTCAACCAATGAAAAATAAGCATGTCAGCGCCCACTATCAAAAGGTCCCACAATGACATCAGACAAAACACTAGGAAGATCAGATGGCTGTCGCATGATCTCATGGCCACTAAGATTTCATGAGATCATGCGCCCGCTGTAGGATCAAAAGAAGACTGAGATGTCGGGCCTGCCATCATGCGAACTAGCGACTAAGGAGAAAATAAACCACTAGCAGAGTCACTAAATGCTTCGGGACTTAACCACTACATTATGTGATCAGGAGATAACCGTGCTCACTAGTTCGCTGAATGTTAAGGCACAGACTGCCAGGACATGGAGAATACATGAACACTGTTGTCGCCCAATCGCTGAACCAAAAGCCCAACCACTTGAGAACTTGGAAAACAACTGACTAACTGTATTTTCTAAATTATTGAATGATAAAGAGACATGAAACATTGTTAAGAGATTCAGTGAACAACAAGAGGGAAATAGTCACGTGCTCATAGGGAATCTTAAGTGGCCCAAAAACTTAACAAAGAAATAGAACAAGGCCAAGACAAAATAGGGTTTTTCCTCCCAATGGCTAGAAATATGAATAAATCCTAGGGTTTAAGGCTAGAGGTAGGGAAAACACTTGTAGAGACCAGAGAAAAATATATACAGCCATAAAAATTTTCACAGGTGCTGACACTATGGTTTGGTAATGTTCCCATAGTGAAATACTTTATAATCTTTGGAAGAAAGTACTACATCAAGAGGGATGAAGCAACAAGCAAGTTGATGCAAGAAGCGATGAAGGTATTTTCCTTGGTTACTCTACTAAAATAAAAGCTTATAGATATTTTAATTTGAGACTGAAAAAGATCATTGAAAGTGCTCATGTTAAGATTGATGAAAAGTTTATGGTTCAAGAAAGATATCATGATTATTTACCTATGATTGAAGAAGAACCTATTCCTAACACTAGTGAGGTAGTTGTTGAAGATATGTTTGATAGTATTGATGTATTATTCAATGACCCTAAAACAAGTGAAGAAGAAACTCAGAAGGAAGATGAGTCAGTATCACCTAAAGTTCCAAATTATACATCTAGATATCACTCTAAGGATGACATCATTGGAGATCAGAGTAGTAAAGTCACAACAAGATCAAAAGAAAAGAATTCAACAAGCAATGAAGTGGTATGTTTACTATCTTGGATAAAAATTTTAAGTGTTGAAGATGCATGTAATGATTCAGATTGGCATGATGCTATGAAAGAAGAACTAGATCAGATTATAAAGAATGATACTTGGGAACTGGTCCCAAGACCTAGTGATAAGAGTGTGATTGGAACAAAGTGGATATTCAAAAACAAGATGAATGAAGATCGTACAGTAGTAAAGAACAAGGAAAGGTTAGTATGTAAGGGATATGCACAGAGAAAAGGTATTCATTATTCAGACACATTTTCACATGTGAGTAGATTAGAAGCTATCAAGTTGTTTCTAGCTTATGCAACATTCAAAAACTTCAATATTTATTACATGGATGTTAAGTCAACATTCTTAAATGGAGAGCTAAAGGAAGAAGTATACATTCAACAAGCAAAAGGATTCACCTTATCAGACAAGCCTGATATAGTATGCAGATTGAAGAAAGCCCTCTATGGACTTAAGCAAGCCCCTAGAGCTTTGTATGAGAGACTTGATGGATATCTAACAAAAATTGGATTCAAGAAAGGAGCAACAGATTGTAACCTATTAATAAGAGAGACATCTAAAGGTTTACTACTTGTAGCTATATTTGGTGATGACATTATCTTTGGGAGTAATGACAAACTTAGTGCAGAATTTTCGAAGGAAATGCAGAGCGAGTTTGAGATGAGCATGATTGGTCCTATCAAATACTTTTTGGGATTAAATGTGCAACAAATAGAGAAAGGTATTTTAATTTAATCATTCTAAGTATGTGAAAGAGATATTAAAGAAGTTTAAGATGAATGATTGCAAGCTAGTGGGTACACCTATGACAACAGGATGCAAGCTTACAAAAGAAGTTGATTCTCTAGAAGTAGATACAACATTGTACAAGTCTATGATTGTTAAACTCATATATCTTACTCAACTAGACCTAATATTTCTAATGCAGTTGGCATAGTTGGAAGATTTTTAGTAGAGCCTAAACAAAGTCACCTCATGGTACTAAAAATAATATTCAGATACTTGCAAGGCACTATAGATTATGGTCTATGGTATCCTAAATCTGAAAATGTTGAGCTTCATGTATATACAGATGTAGATTGGGTAGCATGCGTTGATGACAAAAAGAGTACATCAGGAGGAGTAGTGTTCTTTGGTGATAGACTCATCACTTGGACAAGCAAGAAGAAAAACTATATTTCTCAATCAACAATAGAAGTAGAGTATGTTGCAGCAGCCTTAAATGATTCTACAATTGTTTGGATGAAGTAGATGATAAAGGATTTTGGAATTTAGATTGATTATCCTATTTCTATGCATTGTGATAACACTAGCACTATCAACATGTTAAAGAATCCTATGATGCATGCAAAGAAAAAACTCATAGAGATCAAGTATCACTTCCTTAGAGAAAAAGTGGTAGAGAAAGAAGTCAAATTGGATTATGTGTGTACAAAGGAACAACTAGCAAATATATTCATAAAGCCTTTACCAAAGGATACTTTTTAGTATCTCAGGGAGAAGCTAGGAGTAATTCCCCTCCCTGATTCTTCTTAGAGAAAGTGGAAAGAGCATCAGTCCTCAATGACTGATGAAGGGTTGACTACTCTACCTTAGGAGTAGTACCAGTGCTTAAATGAGTTGGCACCCTTTTCCATTGATGTCAAAGGGGGAGTAGTATATAGTCATGGAAAACAATAGTAAAGGGAGAGTAGTATTCAGTCTTCAAAACAATTTAGTTTAGGAAGTAGATAATGTTATAAAAGAATTGTTCATTTGGATTGGTGAATTTTTTCATTCCATATGTTGCCATCAATGCGAAAGGGGGAGATTGTTGGAGATTTGCAAGGAAGCCAGTGATGACTATATGTTTGTCATTGACAACAACATATGGTAAGTAGCATGTGTGCAAGACCTATAAAGTAAGATTTGAGTATATGCAGCATGGAAATGTTATCAACATGATATCATGGATGTAGAGGTTAATTATTAGTACAGATAGTTATATAGGAGTATGTGTCAGCATTGTTCTTGACAAAGTTACAAGTAGTTTTCTGTGAGTGATTGTTTGTATAGTCATCATGGAGCCTTGCACATTTGGATATGTGATGGAGACATATTAGTGATGTTACATTCATGGACATAGAGTCTAATGTCTAGTAGAAATGAAGTTGTGAAGTCACTATTCACCAGTTGTAGTTTCCTATATTTATTCAGAAGAGCTGACAGAGATTATGTTGGTACAACAGTTACGCCTATCATTATAGTATGCGCACTTGGATTAGTGATTGGAGAAGAGTTATTAATATTTGGTTAAGAGTGCATAATGTAATTCAGCTCGAGGAGAAAGTATCAGTTATTTTCATAGAGCTAACAGTGTGTAGCATGCGTCTACACTTATTGATTTGGATACGTCCCAGTTTGTGATGCGTGCTTCGTAGAGCTGACTGAGATATGATTGGAGAATTCTATTGTTTCTCTAATATGATTTCAAGATGGTTCTAACAAGCTGACTTGATTATATCATTTAGAGGAAAGATATGTTAGAATAACTGAGAGGTGGGGGTGAATCAGTTATCCAATGTCCCAAAACAAAATGTATAATTCAAAACTATTTCTTCAATTTTTGCTCGTCAGTAAACATTGATTACTTTCACTATCTATGCTTTCACTGATTACTAGTCTAATACTATAATAGTTATTGATCAAATCTAACATGTAACATGCAAAGTATGATAACAAACAAATATCACAATCAACACATAACACAAGAGATTTAACGTGGAAACCCTATAAAGGGAAAAATCACTTGGGACCGGCAACCCAAAATTTTTCACTCTTCTAAAGTGAGGTTGGTTAAGACCCAACCCTGTTAAAGGTTTACAAACACACTATAATCTATGACCTTGTTAGAGGATTTTAGACTAGAAGTTATCATCCAACCAGCATTCACTATGGGGTTGACAGGATAACAATGTTCATTCTATGAATGATACATCATAAGACTTTCAAATTCCACTTGGTTAAGATATTTTGACTGTATACAATGGTTAAATATGTAACAATAAATGATCTACCTTAATACAACTTCAATTGTAGATTACAGATCAATATTCAGTCCTAACAAATTCTTCTGACCAATATTTCACTTCAGATTCAATACTGTATCAATTTGTTGTCCGTCAGTAATTCCTCTCTATAGCTCGGTAATTATTCTGCAGCTCAGTTCTTACTTAACCAGTATGATTAGAATGCATGAAAACCTTGTTCACGTGATATTCCTACAATTACAATTTCTACTTCTTCCGGCATCATTTCATAATGAAATTCTATTCTCTTATATAGACGAGTAAATCATTTTCTTCTCCACCATCAGATTTTTCCACTTAACCACATTCATAGATTTTGTTGATTCAAACTTTCTTAGTTGACATTTCAATATGCTCCATTAGATCTTCCTTTAATTTTGTTAGCTATCGATCTTCATAACAAACATTATCTGTTATCACTGAAATCTAGGAACTTTACAGCTCATCAATCTTATCAGCTAAACTAATCATTTAATTCATTATGTTCCACTTGGTTAACAAAGAAATGCATCGGTGAACACTGCTCAGTTAATGCTACAATCCGTATACACTACACTCTGTCAGTGTATACTAGAAATGCTTCATTTACTGACAACACTACTTTGTGTCTTTCAGCTCTATACTTCATCGTAGATGAATGCAACATAATAAAATCAATATCATCAAGTCATAGACTCATCAACAAGTTACTCAATGTGTTCCTTAGCCTCATCTGTCATGTACATCTTTCATCATGTAGATTTCTTTATTCTTCATCTCTTTCACCTTTCTTTAGATGTCTCGGTATAGTAACTTACAAGATAAGTGTTGTCAAACTAGTTGACATCAATGACAACATAATATTGATTTAATCATATTACATATCTAATCAACAACTCCTTAATGATCTTTAATCATAGATTCTTCAATCAGATTCCAAATCAGTTGTAGTCCAACAATCTCTCCCTTTGGCATTGATGGAAACTCAAGTAATATGAAATGTACCATACACATACCAAACATATATTCTACAAATTTGTGAACAAAATACTATAAGTGAAATAGACTTAATATGTTTAATCACTATGTTACCAAACAACATTAGAAATACAGCTTTACCATTCTGTAGTTGTGATCTTTTCAGTTCTCTTGTTCCTGCTTCTATTCTCTGTAACTGATCTTCAATACTCTGTCTCATTTAGATTGTCTCTCCCTTAGATAATTCTCATCGGTGCTTGTCCCTTTTCATATTATTTATCTCTCCCTTTGACAACAATGCCAAAGAAACAAATAAAAAACAATTCTGTCATCCTTTGTATCTTAGTATACTGATATTCCAATCAGTTCAAGTATTTGAAACTTAATCACAACCTTGAACATGATTCAAAGTGTGAACTATGCTACATCAACATGAATGATCATCTGATAAAAGTAGGCTGATGCAACAATCAGATCACCTTAGTGACCGATAGATAGGGGACGGACCCCAAGTCTAGTGTATTCAAATGTGTCCTTCGGTAGAGGCTTTGTAAAAATATCGACAAGTTGTTCTTTAGATGTGACAAATTCTAACTTCACTTTCTTCTCTTGCACTTGTTCTCTTAAGTAATGATACTTAATAGATATATGCTTTGTCTTAGAGTGCATCACGGGATTCTTTGAAATATTAATAGCACTAGTGTTGTCACAATATATAATCACTGGGTCAATAATTACTCATTCATCCCTTCCAACACTTGTTTGATATATGCAATGTTTGAACAGTTAGTAGTAGCAACAACATACTCCGCTTCAACTATAGATTGAAAAATACAAGCCTACTTTTTACTTGTCCAGGTTACAAGTCTTTCACCAAAGAAAAATGCTCATCTGGTGGTGCTTTTTCGATCATCCACATTTCTAGCCCAATCAACATCGGTGTAAACTTTCAGTTCAAACTTCCCTTCCTTAGGATACCATAATCCATAATTCTCTATTTTCTTCAGGTATCTTAAGATCCTTTTAGTAGCTATCATGGGTGATTCTCTAGGATTAGCAAAAAATCTTGCAACAATACCCACAACATGTGCTATATCTGGTCTACTGTGAACTATGTACATTAGCTTACCAATCATGGATCGATAAAGTGTCTAGTTTACCTCTATAGTTTCATCCTCCTTTGTCAATTTTCATCCAGTAGCCATTGGTGTTCCCACAAGTTTAGCATCTTCCATGCCAAATGTCTTCAGTACTTCCTTTATATATTTAGATTGTTTGATGAATATTCCATCACTCTGCTAAATCACTTGTAGTCCAAGAAAGAAGTTAATCTCTCTAAACATAGACATTTCAAGTTCCTTTTGTATTTCATCAGCAAATGTCTTGCAAACAAGCTCTAAGCCTCCAAAAATAATATCATCAACAAATATTTTAGCAATGATAATAGTATCATCAATATCATCTTTCACATATAGATTGTTGTTTTCACTTGTTCTAACAAATCCAATACTTAACAAGTTGTTAGGAATGAATGATCAAGCCTTTGGCAGTCATTCTGTAGCAGTGGTTATTGAATTCATGACTATGATTGCCATTGATGTCAACACAATGATATTTTGGAGTTTAGCAGAGAAGCATGCATAGTTTTGTTTTGCACACATGTTATATTGTAGATTGAGTTATGTGTAGTTGATGGTATGTTCTTTGTTGTGTTATTCACCTATGGTTAAGAGTACAAAAAGAAATTCATTTATTCATGAAAGCTATAAGCATTTTGGTGAAAGCAGTATTTTGGCAGTATTCCTATGTAGCAGTTTTTGGTAATCGGAGGATATCTCCTAACCGGGATGAAATCTAATTCTGCATAGTTAAAGGGAAGTTTAAGACTCATTGGTGGTGACATGGTTCATAGTCCAAACTTTGAGGTCACATGATTGGAAAGTTATTGTATCTAGAAGCCGACAGTTTTATGTAATTTTGATGTAGCATGTTGAAATTATTATTTTGTATTTGCATGCCGACTCATTTGTAATTATTTGAGTGTAGTATAAAGGAAGGAATATTTTCCTTGTTATGTGAGGATTGTAATAGTTTTTATATGAAGTTGTGAAAGTTGTGATGCGAATGTATGCATGAAGTGAAGAAAAGAGCTAATTCAGTGATGAAGGAAGACTTGCGAAGTACAAAGATCTGGATTTGTGATCTTGTGTAGCAGAGAGTGTGGTTTTGGAATAGTGTGAAGGATGTAACATATTTCATATTATTTTGTTGAATAATCCTAAGATCTTTTGGATAGTGAGTTCATAGATCTTGCCTTGAAGTTGTTTGGGCAGTGGGTCCTTTTGTCTTCCATAATTCCTAACAGGGTCCATCCTCTAATAAGGAACTTTCATATTAGTGCATCATTTTGTGGGCATCATTCCCACCGGGGTTTACTCTCTGATCAAGAGGTTCCCTAGTTAACATATCTTGTGTTATGGTGTCATTGTGTATGATTATATTTCTATGGTTGGTTACTGCATTAATTATATGGTTTAAAGCTATTGAAGTTGATATTGAAGTTAATGTTGATAAATGGTTTAATTATCAGATAACTAATTCACCTCCCCCCCCCTCTCAGTTATCTTGGTGGTCTTTACTTTCTAACAATTGGTATTAGAGCGGTAGGTCCTTGAAAGAGAAGTTTAACAACTTAAGGAGATCTATGGTGAATTTCAAGAAAGAAAGCCCTAAGTTTGATGGAGTAAATTTTGACAGCTGGAAAGAAAAGATGAAGACACATCTCTTATGTTTAGGACCGGGTTATTGGTTAATTACAAAGAATGAAAGGACTATAATTGAAGAAGACAATCTTAAAACAAGTTCTAAAGATGAGGTAGATCTATTTATGTGTAACATACTTGCAAGAGAAGCACTTTTATCATCACTTCCAGAGAATGAATACAGTCAAGTAAAAGGTTTAACTAAATCTCATGATATTTGGAAAGCTTTTACATTCTAATTTTGAAGGTGATGAACATGCAAAGAAAGCTAGGTTACATAATTGGATTTGTGCATTTGAAGACATAAGAATGATGGAAGATGAATCTATTAGAAGCTATATTGGTAGGATGTTAGAAATTGTTGTAGGAATAAAGTCTTGTGGAGGTGAAAAGATAGAGAATGAAGTAATATGGAAGATTTTGAGAACATTGACACCGGTATTCAGGCAGACTACACAAATGATTGAACAAGTGATACCTTGTACAC
This sequence comes from Chamaecyparis obtusa, assembly GCA_027943335.1. Taxonomy (NCBI): domain Eukaryota; kingdom Viridiplantae; phylum Streptophyta; class Pinopsida; order Cupressales; family Cupressaceae; genus Chamaecyparis; species Chamaecyparis obtusa. The sequence goes on along the minus strand of BSBK01000373.1, from coordinate 2,023,079 downwards.
CAAACTTTTCAAGAGAGACCCTTCTTGGAAGATTGGAAGCAACAGAGATGAATTTGAGATTATCAGGAGAACTACCTAGAATGGAGACAGCATTCAATGCTCTTAGCATCATACCTACTTTTTCTAGAAGTACAAGTGTGAATGGAGATTATGCCAATAGTAGTAGATCCAAATCTAATGAAGATAAGAAGATTGAAGAAGGTATTGCCTTGCTTGTGAAAAGAGAACCAGATGGTAAGAAAATCTTTAAATGTTGGACATGTCAAGAATATGGTCATTTTGCATCTAAGTGTCCTAAGAGAGTTAAAAAGTATAGAGACAATTTTAAGCCTAGAAGATCTAAAGAATGTTATTATGAAAATGATGAAGAAATTGAAGTAGGAATTGAAAGGCATTTGAGTGACAGTGATAATGATAACTTTGATGACATAGGATTTGTAGCAATTAAGGAAGAAAATTCTAAATCTGATATTAAAGAAGAAAAAGCCTTAGTTTCCCAAGTTGAAAAGAAAGCTGATTGGATTATAGATAGTGGTTGTTCACATCATATGACTAGTGATAAAAGAAAATTCATAAATTTTAACAATTATGATGGAGGAATTGTTAGAATTGGTAACAATGCACCTTGTTTGATTAAAGGTATAAGATCTATTACTCTTGATGGAAATACTAATATTGATGATGTTTACTTTGTTGATGGATTGAAACATAATCTTTTGAGTGTTGGACAGTTAGTGGATAAGGGATATCAAGTTTGGTTTACTAAGAAAACTTGTGTGATTAAGGAAAAAGATGGAAATCTAATTGGAACTGGATCTAGAACTAGAGGTAATGTATTTTAGTTGAACCCTACTGAGATGACATGGTTGATGACTAAGATTGATGATAGTTGGTTATGGCATAGAAGGTTTTATCATATAAAATTTGATAATATTGTGAAAGTAAGTTCTACACTTGCAGTAAGAGATCATTCTATTGAGCAAGTTATTGGAAGTTTGGACAGAGGAGTTATGACTAGAAAGAAGGTACATTTATGTTTGATTTCTCAAATTGAACCTAAGTCTACTAATGAAGCTTGTGAAGATGAACATTGGATTAAAGCTATGAAAGAAGAATTGGATCAGATTGAAAAGAACAAGACATGGGAATTGGTCCCTAGACCTAGAGACAAAAATGTGATTGGAACTAAATGGGTATTCAGGAACAAGATGAATGAACAAGGAGAAGTAATTAGAAAAAAAGCAAGATTGGTATGTAAGGGATACTCACAGCAAGAAGGAATTGACTATGAAGAGACTTTTTCCCCTATGGTAAGACTTGAAGCAATAAGAATATTTTTGGCTTATGCAGCATTTAAGAAATTTAAAGTGTATTAGATGGATGTGAAGTCGGCATTTCTAAATGGTGAATTAGAAGAAGAAGTCTAAATTGAGCAGCCTAAAGGTTTTCCTTTGACTCAAGAAGGAGAAATGGTATGTAAACTAAAGAAAGCATTGTATGGACTAAAGCAAGCACCTAGAACTTGGTATGCTAGATTAGATAAGTATTTGTTAAAATTGGGATTTACAAAAGAAACAACTGATAGTAACTTATACACAAAAGAAATTGAGAATGGATTGTTATTTTTGGTTATTTTTGTTGATGACATTATTTTTGGAGGAGAAGATGAAGCTAGTGACAAATTTGCTGATGAAATGAAGACATAATTTGAAATGAGTATGATTGGAGAAATGAAACACTTTTTGGGATTACAGATAACACAAAATAAAGATGGTATATTTATAAGTCAAACAAAGTACTTGAATGATTTGTTGAAAAGATTCGGTATGGAGAATTGTAAACCAATTGGAACACCTATGGTTACAGGACATAAACTATCTAGTAAAGATGAGACACTAGAAGTTAAGCAAAAGAAATATAGATCTATGATTGGTGGATTGCAGTACTTGACACACACTAGACCAGATATACAACATTCAGTTGGAATGGTAGCAAGATTTCAAGCTGAACCTAGAGAGTCACATTATGTAGCAGTAAAAAGGATATTGAGATATCTTAGAGGCACAATGGACTATGGACTGTGGTATGAAAATTTTGATGATTTTACCCTATGTGCATATACTGATGCTAATTGGGGAGGCAACGTTGATGATAAGAAAGCACCAGTGGTGGAGCCATTTTTTTTTAAGGAATATTAGTTTCTTGGTTGAGAAAAAAGAAGAATTGTATCTCATAGAGTACAACAGAAGCAGAATATGTAGCAGTAGAAAACAATTGTAATCAAATAATTTGGATGAAGCAGATGTTGATAGACATTGGAATCAAGTTTGATGAGCCTATTGTCATATATTGTGACAATACAAGTACAATTAGTATGTCTAAGAATCTAGTTTTACATTCTAAAATAAAGCATATAGAGATCAAGTATCATGTTGTAAGAGAGAAAGTTGTAGATAAAGAAGTCAAACTAGAGTACATAAGCACAAAGGAGCAAATAGCAAATATATTTACTAAGCCTTTGCGTAAGGATACATTTGAGTATCTAAGAGGTATTCTTGGGGTTATGCCCCAACCTACTTTTGAGTAATGATGTAGTTGATTGCATCCGTCTAGTGGTTTGTGGCCCTATCTATTTTTTGGATTGGATGTTGGTACTTCCTCTATGGGGGAGTATGTGTATCTGAGCTGAGTCATTGAGGACTCTTGTAAATGTATTTTCTGAATAGTGTCTTTTGACATTGAGCTATTGTTTGACCTAGTGATATAATTTCTATCATTGATGTCAATGGGGGAGAGAATCATGAAAAACTTTGAGGAACTACATTTGTTGGAGAGATTGAATAGGAAAATGAAGTAATATTTGATTGATGATGAGAAGTAGTGCAGTTGAGCAGTAGTGATTGGATTTTTGGAACATTCGATGTTTTTCATCTATCTTGCCATCAATGCCAATGGGGGAGATTGTTAGGAATGAATTTTGAAGCCTTTGGCAGTCATTCTATAGTAGTGGTTGTTGCATTCATGACTATGATTGTCATTGATGTCAACACAATGATATTCTAGAGTTTAGCAAAGAAGCAGACATAGTTTTGTTTTGCACACATGTTATATTGTAGATTGAGTTATGCACAGTTGATGGTATGTTCTTTGTTGTGTTATTATCCTATGGTTAAGAGTGCAAAAATAAATTCATTTATTCATGAAAGCTATAAGCATTTTGGTGGAAGCAGTATTCTGGCAGTATTCCTATGTAGCGGTTTTTGGTAATCGGAGGATATCTCCTAACCGGGATGAAATCTGATTCTGCACAGTTAAAGGGAAGTTTGAGACTCATTTGTGGTGATGTGGTTCACAATGCAAACTTTGAGGTCACACGATTGGAAAGTTATTGTATCTAGAAGCTGATAGTTTTATGTAATTTTGATGTAGCATGTTGAAATTATTATTTTGTATTTGCATGTCGACTCATTTGTAATTATTTGAGTGTGCTATAAAGGAAGGAATTTTTTCCTTTTTATGTGAGGATTTTAATAGTTGTGATATGAATTTGTGAAAGTTGTGATGCGAATGTATGCATGAAGTGAAGAAAAGAGCTAATTCAGTGATGAAGGAAGACTTGCGAAGTACAAAGATCTGGATTTGTGATCTTGTGTAGCAGAGAGTGTGGTTTTGGCATAGTGTGAAGGAGGTAACATATTTCATATTATTTTGTTGATTAATCCTAAGATCTGTTGGACAATGAGTTCAGAGATCTTGCCTTGAAGCTATTTGGGCAGTGGGTCCTTCTGTCTTCCATAACTCCTAACAGGGTTAGAATCTTTTAAGAGGGATTCAAAATCTCCTAACAGAGATTCATATGTACTGAATGTATTTCATAAGACTCCTAATAGGGTCCATCCTCTAACAAGGAAATTTCATAGTAGTGCATCATTTTGTGGGCATCACTCCCACTGGGGTTTAGTATCTAATTAAGAGGTTCTCTAGTTAACATATCTTGTGTTATTGTGTCATTGTGTATGAGTATATTTCTATGGTTGGTTACTACATTAATTATATGGTTTAAAGCTATTTAAGTTGATATTGAAGTTAATGTTGATAAATGGTTTAATTATCAGATAACTGATTCACCCCCCCCCCCTCTCAGTTATCTTGGTGGTCTTTACTTTCTAACACAAGTAAGTGTGTAGTCTTTCATACCATGCTCTAGGCGCTTGCTTCAATCCATATAAAGTTTTATGTAATCTACATACCATGTCTTTATTGTCAGGATCAACAAATCCTTCAGGTTGTTCGATGTAGACCTCTTCTTCAAGTATACCATTCAAAAATGCTGACTTCACATCCATTTGATAAAATTTGAATTTCTTGTGTGTAGCATATGCAAGTAGCATTCTAACTCCTTCCAATCTAGCAATAGGTGTAAATGTTTCACCATAGTCAATGCCTTCTTCCTATGCATATCCCTTACATACCAATCTAGCTTTGTTTCTTGTGACTTCACCATTTTCATTCAATTTATTCCTAAATATCCACTTAGTACCGATAACATTCTTATCTTTAGGTTAGGGTACTAAGGACTAGGTTTTGTTCTTCTCTATTTTCTCTATTTCCTCCTTCATTGCATTAATCCATTCTTCATTCTCTAATGCAACTTTCACATTTTTAGGTTCAAATTCACAAACTAGACATGTACCTTTTCTCATTTTGCTTCTAGTTTGCATTCCAGCATGTCTGTCTCCAATGATTTGTATCTCAAGATGATGTCTTCTAACAAAACTAGCCAAAACTTGAGTTCTCCTTTCTTGCTCATCCTGTTCAGGGTCATTTCCTTGCTCGGTAGCTCCATCTTGTTCATTGGTTGGTGTTGTCTATTGTCCTATATTATTTCCCTTCTAACTGGTTGTCACAACTTGTGGCATCGGTAGATACTCTGGATATTCAATGCAAGTGAATCTACCATAGTCTTCCAGTTCCTTTGTACTTTCCTCTATGTTCTTGTCATCAAACTCATCAACATGAACATTAGTACTTTCAACTATCTTATTTGTAATAGTATTCAAACATTTATATGCTTTACTTGTAGAGGAATATCCCATAAATATCCCTTCATCTCCTTTAGAATCAAATTTTCCATTCCTTTCATCTTTCAAAATAAAGCATTTACTTCCAAAAATCTTGAAATAACTTCTAGTAGGTTTATGTCCAAACCATAGTTCATAAGGTGTTCGGTTGGTGTCATTCTTTAGTTGTACTCGGTTAAGAACATACATAGCTATGTTGATAGCTTCCCTCCAATATGTCTAAGCAACATTCTTCTATATCATTAGTGTTCTAACATAGTCAATTATAGACATGTTCCTCCTTTCAGTAATGCCATTTTGTTGTGGTGTCCTCGGTGCAAAGACCTATCTTTTAATTCCATGCTCATTACAGAAATTAGTAAATTCATCAAAGAAATTCACCTCCTCTATCAGATCTTAAGCATTTTATTTCCTTTCCAGTTTATTTCTCTACCTTAGCTTTATACCACTTAAACATTTTAAAAGCTTCAGATTTCTCTTTCAGGAACATAATAGTCATCAGTCTAGTATAGTCATCAACAAAAAGAATAAAATATTTATCACCAGAATAGCTCTAAGTTCTCATAGGACCACATAGGTCGATATGAACCAACTCAAGTATCTTCTTTATTGAGTAGTCTTTACTTTTATAGCTAGCCTTTTTCATCTTACCTTTCTGACATTCATGGCACATGGCATGATCAGGTTTTGTCAAGTTAGACAATCCTCTAACTCTTTTCTTTTTACTAATCTTGATCATATTGTCAAAGTTCACATGGCATAACCTTTTGTGCCACAACCAAGCATCTTCATCCTTTATTAACAAACAAGAAGACTGAGCCATATCAAGATATAATATATTACCTTTGGATTGTGTACCAGTTTTGACAAGTCTTCCTCCATCATCATAGATCTTCACCTTTTTTCTCTCAAAAGCCAGTCAGTGCCTTGAATTATTTAGCTGAGCCACACTTAACAAATTATAGTTCCATCCATCTACCCAGTATGCATTTTCACATTGTATTCTGTCATTGATCATCAGTGAACCTGTACCTCTTACCATACAAGGTGCATCATTTCCCATTCTCATAGATCTTCCATTATATTCAACAAGATGATCAAAATTCTCTACATCACCGGTCATATGATGTGTACAACCACTATCTATGATCCATGTATCATTTCTACTTACTTCAGAGATTAGTGTTGTCTCTTCATGTTTCTCTTCTTCCTCTGAGTCATCTTTCATAGCAACAAATACAACTTCTATATCATCATTAGAATCTGATTCAGTTTCAATATCTTTGGCCATGTAACATACCTTTTTTGCTTTATCATCTTGGTTGTCTCTATTGTTGTGTCGGTAGCTTCTATTGACTCTTCTCCCATAGCTTCCTTCAGATTGGTCTTTGGATCTATCATCATCTTTCTTCTGAGGACATCTAGCAGTGATGTGACCAACTTCTTTATAGTTAAAACATGCCAAAGGTAGCTTACCTCTATACCTTCCTATTACTTTGGGCAATCTTTTGGCCATAAGAGCTTCAAGCTCATCAAGTTCATCATTGGTATTACTATCACTATCATAATTCTTATTATTCCTACTAGACCTTCCAATCTTCAAAGAAGACATGAAAGCAAATTCAACAAAAGGAACAACATTGTTATCAAAATTGTTTAATTCAAAAGTTGTAAGTTTACCAATTAGAGTGTCAAGAGTAAGGTTGGATGTAGCTCTTGTTTCATGAATTGCTGAGATCGTGATTGCATAAACTGACAGTAAAGTTTGAAGAATCTTGCTTATCACTGTTTCATCATCAATCACTCCATCAGATGCTCTAATAGCATGTACCACCTCTTTTAGTCTATTTGAGTATTGTACAATGTTCTCACCTTCTTTCATTCTCATATCATCAAATCTACCTCTTAGGCTTTCAGCTTGGGCTCTTTTAACATTTAGATCTCCACTGTATGTCAGATTTAACTTGTCCCACATGGCTTTGGTAGTAGTGCATGCCTTAATGTTTTCAAATTTAGTGTTAGTACAGGTAGCAGCAAGGTCCATCATAGTAACATTGTGCTCATGCCTATCCTTCAGTTGATCAAGAGTTAAGGGACCAGTGGGCGGTTGTATGTAGCCATTCTCCATTAGATCTAGTACAGAATTCCCAATTCTAGATATATGCAGCTTCATCCAAATTTTCCATACTGTGAAGTTCTCTTTGTTCAGCTTCGGTACTTCCCTCTTATACATCTTGAGACCTTTGTGCTTAAGTCCTTAAAACTCTATTACAAGGAACCATAGCTTTGATACCAATTATTAGAATACTTGAGAGGGGGGGTGAATCAGTTATCTAGTGTCCCAAAACAAAATGTATAATTCAAAACTATTTCTTCAATTTTTTCTCATCGATAAACAATGATTACTTTCATTGTCTGTGCTTTTACTGATTACCATTCTAATACTATAATAGTTACCGATCAAATCTAACATGTAACATGCAAAGTATGATAACAAAAAAATATCACAATCAACACATAACACAAGAGATTTAATGTGGAAACCCTGTAAAGGGAAAAACCACTTGGGACCGGCAACCCAAAATTGTTCACTCTTCTAAAGTGAGGTTGGTTAAGACCCAACCCTATTAAAGGTTTACAAACACATTGTCAACCATGACCTTGTTAGAGGATTTTAGACTAGAAGTTATCATCCAACCAACATTCACTATGGGGTTGATAGGATAACAATGTTCATTCTATGAATGATACATCATAAGACTTTCAGAGTCCACTCGGTTAAGAGTTTTTGACTATATACAATGGTTAAATATGTAACAGTAAATAATTTTCCTTAATACAACTTCAACTACAAATTACAGATCAATATTCAGTCCTAACAAATTCTTCTGACCAATATTTCACTTCAGATTCAATATTGTATCAACTTACTGTCCATTGGTAATTCCTCTCTATAGCTCGGTAATTATTCTCTAGCTCGGTTCTTACTTAACCAGTATGATCAAAATGCATGAAAACCTTGTTCACGTGATATTCCTACAGTTTCTACTTCTTCTGGCATCATTTCATAATGAAATTATATTCTCTTATATAGACAAGTAAATCATTTTCTTCTCCACCATCAAATTTTGTCACTTAACCACATTAATAGATTTTGCTACTTCAAACTTTCTCGGCTGACATGTCAATAACACATTTCAATCTGCTCCATTAGATATTCCTTTAATTTTGTTAGCCATCAATCTTCATAACAAACATTATCTATTATCACTGAAATCTAGGTACTTTATAGCTCATCAATCTTATTGGCTAAACTAATCATTTAATTCATTCTGTTCCACTCGGTTAACAAAGAAATGCTTTGGTGAACACTACTCGGTTAATGCTATGATTGGTATACACTACACTCCATTGGTGTATACTAGAAATGCTTCATTTACCGACAACACTACTTTGTGTCTTTCAGCTCTATACTTCATCATAGATGAATGCAACATAATAAAATTAATATCATCAAGTCATTGACTCATCAACAAGTTACTCAATGTGTTCCTTATCCTCATCTGTCATGTACATCTTTCCTCATGTAGATTTCTCTATTCTTCATCTCTTTCACCTTTCTTCAGATGTCTCAGTATAGTAACTTACAAGATAAGTGATGTCAAACTAGTTGACATCAATGAAAACATAATACTGATTTAATCATATTACATATCTAATCAGCGACTCCTCGGTGATCTTTAATCATAGATTCTTCAATCAGATTCCAAATCAGTTGTAGTCCAATAAGATATTTATAGGTAGTCATTTGTGATTGCTAAGTATTGTTCAAAGTTGAAAGAGAAAAGAAGAGCAGAGAGTGCGAAGTGTTGAGCCATCAGCAGAAGGTCTATGTGACCAAATAAAGAGTATATGATATTCATTAGAACTGATCAAGACAATAGGTCTACATCATAGTTTACCAAGATCCAGATATAGTGTGTATTTGTTATTTAGAAGGTTGTAGCCTTCACCCTTTTGAGCAGTGAGCTCTCGAACAATGCATCCTCACCCCCAACAGGGTCAATCATAAAAGATTCCTAATAGGGTCCAACCTTTGACCAGGTTATTGTACTTATTGCATTGTAAAGATCTACTCCTAACAGGGTTGTAAGATCTTCTAACAAGGATCATTATACACTAGTACAATTTATTAGTGGGTGTCAATTCCCACTAGGGTTTTTACCTATTTGGGTTTCCCCATAACCAAAATATTGGTGTTGTGTTCAAGTGTTCTTTCATTGTGTTTATGCTTAATGTTTAAGTATACTTAATTGGATAAAGAATTGAAACTAGTAGATAACTGATTCACTCCCCCCCCTCTTAGTCATCTCTTGGGACTATTCCTAACAACATATACATATTTATTTTCATATTTTCCTACTTCCTTCATTTACCCCTTCCAAATCACATTTAATCAATTATTACACTATTAGAAAAGGTGTAAACCCTTACATCCATTCAATGCTTGAGCTATCTTAAGCCTAGTGGGTACTTTTACCTTCCTAATGTAATGAGAGAGAGATGGAATTTTGGTCTGATGCTTCCTATCTTATTTGACCTATCCCCATCTTTTTTTCTATTGTAATTTTTTGAATCCTACATCCTTACATTTACATTCTGATTTGTTTTGTTAGATCAAATTTTCATTACATTTTCAATGATTAGAATTTACTTCATACATTTCATTATCTTGCATGTGTAATAATTATCATATATTAGGTCTTGTTTTTCATGATCTTTATCTTTATATTTTATATCTAATTTACACTTGGCTCATAAAATGTTTAAATGATCAAATGGTTACTAGTTTTATTATTTATACATATCTTTTTTTTCAATACTTTATACATGAGTATCATAACCTTGATCCCTACATGTAACATACTTGTGAGAAGAAGTTGTAGACCTATGGGTTCCTTTGAGGGTGATGATCCTAGGTACTCTAATGTGTTCCATAGGAATGTAGATGATACATTTATGCCTGCTAATGGCATACCTACTATTTTTTAGAATCCCTCTTCTCATTATTCTTATGATGAGGATGAATCCTTAAGAGTGTCTCCTGCCCAAGTTCAAAATAATTCTCATGATTTTGAGAATCCTAAGAAATGATTAGGTTAAGAGAAAATTAATAGTAAGGAAAAAACCTTAGTAGAAGGATTGAGGAAGCTTAGTCATAATTATAAACATGATATTTATTTATTGCTTAGCATATCTAATCTTATTTGTGACAATATCAAGACTATAAAAAGTTATTCTTGAGATCTTAATCTTTCTAATCATAATACAAATGGTGAGAATGTCATTCCTATTCCAACATACTTAGCGAATGTGTCTACATATACTCCATCAATTATGGTGACATCTATTAAAAAAATCAATCCTACACATGTTAGTCTTTGAGGTATTCCTAATCCTATCATCCCTCCTATGATTGTTTTGTATAGTTTCCAACCATCATCTATACCTATGTACTATATTGTCCCACCTTCTTGCTCTACATCCTTCATTTTTACACATGTACACTACCAACATATACACTAAAGCCACCATTAATAACCTTTCCCAAAGTGATTCATCCTTACAACAACAACAAAAACAACTTACTTTGACAACCCAATCCAAATTTAATATTCCTACTTATGACATTGCAACCCTTTGTCCCTTGATATAATTCACACCATTATCCCTAAATACATGGAATTTCCTCATCTGGAGATAAATTAATTGAAAAGGAGATCCCTTGAATTATGTGAAAACATTTTAAACCTTCTATAGTGATTTCTTTAATGATCATAGACTTATGGCTAAATTTTTTACTAAGTGACTCAGGGGTAGGGTAGATGTAAGCAGAATCAAGAAGAATTGACTCCACTTGAATCAACAACAAGCCCTACTCAGAGTTACACAATGGAAGCAATATGAATATAACATGAAAGCAATGGAATTCACAATGGATATGAGACAATCAACTGGCAGCAACAATTGATAATTTATGTCATTTCTTTCAACATGCCTGGCTATGAGGCCTTTCGGGTTTCGGCCTTATACAATGAGAATTATGAAATAAAAATTACAACTTGCATCCTATCTTTGTCTCCAATGTTTTATCTTGATAATCCTTCCTCTATCTACCTCTTGATGTCCTACTGCATCAATCTAGACTCCTTATATAGCCAGCTAAGCCACAAGTTGGCCAGTCAGGAAATTAATTACATTATAGGTCCAATCTGGAAGATTTAAATGAAAACTAATGAAAGAGTGATCACCACTTGATGTTGTGTGTGTGAAAATTGTACCTGATCTATAGACACAACACTTCAGTAAAACATTAGAGGTTAGCTATAATCAAAATCGTGCAAAATTGAAATCTACTCTAACCAAGTGATTTATTGCCTTCTAGTAGGTGTGAGATTAATGTTCTCAGATTGTTATCAAGATCAGTGACCTAGACGACACCTAAATGAAGGATTTGAATGCAAAACTGATATGAAATATGAATGCAATCAATCTATTTTTTTTGGATTTTCTATGCAATAATATGAAAAACTGATATGAATCTATGCTAATATGGAAATTGATATGCAATGTTAATCTAGAAATGATATGATATGAGAATGAAAATTCTAACAATAATATGAAAGCTTTGAATTTGAAATTGATCTCACAAAGCTTTGAATCCTCAAATTTATCTTTCAAGCTCCAATTGTGCAAATTCTCCAAATCTAATATGCTATGATTCCTGTAGAGTAAGTTTGCAATTTGCGAGATATGAAATTGAAGAGCTGAGCCTTGGTTTTATAGAAATTCAGGGCTTTGGAGGTGCATAAGAAAAAGCCATAAATCACTCAAATAACTCAGCTTGATTTTTGAGTTATTTTTAAATAACAGATAATTAAGTCACAAAAATCATGCAAAAGCACAGTTCAACTCGAATTAGAAGTTTAGATCAACTTTAAAACTCAAAAAGATGTTGAGTTTCAAAAACTAACAACTTGCATTGATTTTCCAATTTGAGTTTAACTGGTCCTTGAATATGCACATGGATAATTATGATTTAATAAATAAATAAAGTGATTTATTCTCAACTTAACTGATTTTTGAAATAAAATAATTAATTTATGGGTTAATTAACTATTTTATCAAACTTTTATTAAAAACTATATTAGTAAATAATGACAACCTGCTTTAATCAATTAAATAAGAATTTAATCAATTATTCATAGGATATTGGATTTATTGTCAAAATTAAATAATACAATTAATAATATATAGAATTAAATTTAATTAAACAATTAAGTGGCAAGATATTAAATCTAATTAATTAAATATGAAAATATTCAATTAATCAAACTTAGGATAAATGTGATTTATCGCCAAATAATCATTAAATTAAAGATAATTAAGATAATTAGGAATATTGCTAGGAATATTCCCCGATGCAGAATTTAAGATAATCAATTATGATTCGATGATGTTTAGATGTGCCTTAGATTAGGACTTCGATGTCGATTTCGTTCGAATTGTTGATATAGGAGATTAATGAACTTATAGCCCATTTTTAGGGTATTACAGATGTGCATTAGTATTTAGGTCCTCACATGACACAAAAAAATTCTTTTAACTACGCAAAGCCCCATTTGATCACACGGAACCACACAAGAAGAAACACTCCACGTTTCGTGTGAAAACTGGCATAAAATAGGTCCCCGAGAAAAATGGTCATAAATTTTTACTCATAATGAATTAGGAATTGTTCATTTGGGAAAAGATATTACTTTAGGTCCTCTTAAATTATCATAGGGCGCATAGGCTGAATCATTAAGAATCATCAGTGCCACTACGCACAATCAGCACCAAAACTGTAGGAAGATACAGTTCTGACGAGAAGGAAAACAACTGTAACTTTGAAATAATCTATCCAATCCTTATGCGACCATAGGAGAAGGTTCCCAAATAGGTCCTCAACATCATGTAAGCTTTGCATAACATGAAACCAACAAATGAAACAATTATAAGGAAAATAAGAGAAAAATAGGTACATAAATCAGGAAATGTTTTTTGGTTGATGCAAGATTGCTCAAAGACCCAAGATGCTCCTGCATCACTAAGACATTTAGAGATAAGGCCTTATAATGGTTTTTTTCCTTACCTCCTTATTCTATTGACTTATTTCAAAAAAATTCTAATACTTTCATTCAACATTTTCAAAATAATATTAGTCCTCAAATTTCTTCAATTGATTTGATTCATTATAGGCAATGAATTAAAGAAAACATGACTGATTTTATTGGTAGATTTAAATATTGGCATGCTAAATTTTCTTACCATGTGCCTGAAATGGATGTTCAATGTCTTTTTATTTCTATTTTGAAAAAAAGACATTAGAGATGTTGGGTCTAATTTTTAGGTTTTCTGAGAAATGTCAAGGTTTTTTTCTTGGTCACATTAATTTATACTTTTGCATGCTTGTTTCATTGTTCCTACAATAATTTTCTAAGAACATCTATATCTCAAGGAAATTATGCTTCAAAAATGTAAAAAACCATAAGCCCTAGGTCTTGTTTATCTTTGGTAGGTTTTTTTTGTCTTTAAGTTTTCCTTGTCATGCCCTACTTCTTATGTTTCCTTGTTACCTTTTCTTGCCACTTAAGTCCCCTTATTTGGCACATGGCTTTTATGTTCCCATATTTCTCCAAGTCTCTAAGTTTTTGATGGTTAGTTCTTTTCTTTCAGTGACTTGGTGAAGACAATGATCTCTTGATCTTAGAATGCAATGGATAAGTCAAGAAACATTTGGAGATTAAGAGAAAGGGTGAAAGATTGGACAAGTTGCGGTTATCCCCAAATATCACAATATTAGTAATTAAGTTCTTAATTTCTGGTGACTTGGTGATTAAGCTTTCTCCAAGTCTCATGAACCAGTGGTTAAGTATTGAAATATTTGCAAACTTGGCAAAAGAGTTAAGAAATTGATGGTGAGGGTTATCTCCCAATCTCATAAGGATCGGTGGTTAAGTCAAAGTATTCAGTGATTTTTCTAGTGTGGTTATATCCCAGTCTCTTGATATTGATGGTCAAGTGTCTAACATTTGGCGATCAAGTGACAAGGCTAAGAAAAGATGATTTGTAGTTATCTCTGGATCTTGTGATAGTGGCGATTAGTGGTCTAACATCCAAAGATTGGGAGAAAGGTTAAGAAGTAAACAATTAAAGGATATCTCCAAGTCTCTTAATGTCACTATCAAGTCATGAAACATTATGAGATTAAAAGATGACCATGAATGAAGACACAAATCAATGGCTATCATTGAATCTCAAGATAAAATCACAATTAAGTAAAGCATACAAAGATTGAGAGATATGTGTTATATTTGAATCTCATAATAAAACCATGGTTAGAGATAACATCTGGAGACCATGAGAATGGTTTAGTCACTAAGTCTCTAGATGAAACATGAGTTAACTAAAATACTCTGAGACTATGAGATTTCTATGATCGCTTAATCTCATGATAGAACCCTAGTCAAGTCAAGTGTTTGGAGATTGAGAGGTATGTCTTGGTCACTAAATCTCATGATCAAACTATAGTTAGGCCAAAAGTTTTGAGATTATGAGGAATTTGGTTGTCACATGATCTCTAGAAGGAAGAGTGGTTGAGGTCTCATGGCGATAAAAAAGGGTAGAAGATCCCAATGTGTTAAAGTACTCTGCTAAGTTGGAAAAAGTAAATGAGTAGTGGCTAATCAGTGTATAACCAAGGTTTTTTTATAGTTTTTGAGGGTTTTAAAGAAAAATGATATAATGATGGCTTTTTTGCATGCTTTTTAATAAATAAATGTACTTGTCAACCTCACATGCCATGGCTAGCTAAAATTTGAAATTGAATACATGCAGAGTGAATGTTAAGTTGATTGGGGAAAGATTTTATGTGATTTCAACAAGCTAGCTAGATTCATTGATGAATGTTATAAAGACACAACGCTAATATCTTGCTAACTTAACATATTTTCATATTTTTGTGAGATTTAATAAGAGATAGAGAAGTTTGTAGAGAGGATTTGAGAATAGAATTTTTTAGAAAAGGAGTTACCAAGCAGCAAAAATGAGTCAACTAGTAGAGTCACTATTTTTGGTGGAGCTTTTTCTTGAAGATTTTAACTATTTGACATCTAAATGGTCTTGAATCCTTATTCCCATTCAAAATCTGACAATTAAAATATCTAGCTAATGAGAATCAAATCCTCTTGTAGTTCAAGCCTTAAGCTCAGGCAAGTGTACCTTAAGGATTCACTTCTTTAAGGAATCGACAATAATTTACTTGCATTTATCAAATACAAATACAAATACTAAACATCTACACTCTTCAAACATGAACTAAAATATTTTATCATTTATAGATTGATGATGAAAACTACCTCTCAAGAACAAACTAGTGCCTAATTCTAGGAAAAGAGTCAAATGAACATACATTCACATAAAACTTCTAAATCAAACACACCCAGAATCCAAATGAAATTCCTTAAAAATCATTCTACTTAAAGGGTGTTGTACCAGTGTCATTTTTGTAAGAATAAAGTAGTTTTGTGTGTTATTTACAAATGAAATCTCAAAAGAACACTTGATCTTTTGTCAAGAAACATCTTGAGGTTGTTTTAGAAAGTGAAATTCCTAGAAACCCTAGGAGAGATTACCTGAACTGAGCTGAGTTTGGTTCTGGTGTGTCTTGGATGCCAAAGGGTATTAATCTTTTTGTCATACTAGAAAATTTTTCCACATCTTCTAGAAGATATGAGTCAGATAGTCATCCTTTACTGAATCACATGTTTGATACACCTAAGGATAGGTCTCAAAATAATAGTGTCACTCACATTCAGTATAAGAAAGTTGATGTAAACAGATCTAGAGGTCAGGGAAAATAACATAATAGTGTGTCAAATCATAGTGAAGTGTCCCCAAACTTGATGGATTAGCCTTATCACCTTGTGAGAAATCATTGACACCATGAATTGAGTGATTTTAATGATACTGATAATTATGACTCAACTCAGTATGATGCTGAGGTGCTTCGTGAAGAGGTTTTAGCCTTGAGAAAAATGGAGAGAGAATGAAGACTAAGTGTGCAGAATAAACAAAAGAAAAGAGAAAAAGAGATTCACAAATTGTTACTTGAAAGGGAAAGACTATTGAGAGTCACTTCACAACATGACATAAATGAAAAAAGCCTTAAATGAAGAATACAAGGGCCTAAATGAGGAAATTGTTGGAGACATGGGTGCTTTGAGAGAAAAATAATAGCGAAGTGGCTATAGTAAAAAGAGAGATGAATCTGAGGGGGAAGGTCCTATGTTGAGACAATTGCAAGGTTGGGAGATCAAGAACCCTTCCAAAGTGCAACAAATTGGTCATGATTTTCCAGCTAAGGAAAAACCAGGACAAAGGAAAACAAAAGATGGCTAGTATCTATATTGAGGAGCCCAAGCCTAAAGGATATGCTCTTAGTGGGTGTTGGAAACTACAATTGAAATAATTGTTATATTGTCATTGATGTTAAACCTTAACTGGTAAGATAGTTGTTGTTTAGGAGAGTACCATATATTTTGATTGATGAAGTGGATTTGAAAAGAGGAGATAAAAAGAGGACCTAAGGAAAGGTTGAGTTATGTGATAATTCAATGGGTACTTGATTATTTGTCATCTTGACAAGGTAATGTGTTGTTTATCTTTAACACCAAGTGAAGAAGAAATATTTCAAACATAGGATTAACCGAGCAAAAGTGAAGAAATTTAGTTTAAGTTGAGAAAATCTAGTGTTGAACGAACATCAATAATTGCCAAGCGACAGATAATTACTGAGTAAAGACAATGTTTGCTGAGAAAGAAAGTTTTAGCGATGACCAAGATATTTAGTATTAGCCAAGGAGATGAACACAATATTGACCATGTGGTAGTAATTTACAGTTTGAGAAAGAATTGAGAATCCCAGCTGACATAGTTGAATTCTTGGGATATGTAAAATGTGTTGACATTATTAATGAATGTTATGGAGCATTTAATGCATGATAAACTATTTTCTTATGGATTCAAAGAGAAGTTTTGATATGTATCTAGAAGGAGAACAAAATGATGGAAGGATTCGATGAATCTGACCTAAACCTAAGATCTATGGAAGAGATTAAGCGGCAAAAGATTAATATACCTGATCAAGGAGGTATAAGGATGACCTAATCTTGAGGTTATAGTATGAGTGGAAGAGGTTGATGTTATTGACTGATGAATCTAAGAAGAAGGCTAAGGTGAAGATGTGAAGAGATGAACAGAGTTATGGTGATTTCTTAAAGAGAATTCTAAGCAGATTAGAGATGGAGATGGAAATGAAGGTCAATTAGTAAATCAACATATGTGCAAAGTGGATCTATATTTGCAAAGTGAGTTGTATATTTTAGATTGGAACCTAATGTTACTTTCTAACCTTTATATCAATCTAAATCCTTTAATCAAGGTTGACCTAATAGTCATTTTCTAAACCCTTTAATCAAGGTGACATTCTGATGGAATGTTCTTAAGCCCTCTAACTAGGCCAATCTTAACAGGGTGATTAAATCCTTTAATAGGGTCACACCTAATAGTGTGTATTGTAAACCTTTAACAAGGTTGGACTCTCATAGAGCTAGCTTCAGAAGAGTGAAAATCAGTAGCATGTTACAAGTGGTTTTTTCCAAATTAGGTTTTTACTATAAATCCTGGTGTTATACTTGTGTGAATGTTATTTGATGTGAATGTTGTTGAAAGTTTTATATTCTGCAAGTTAATTACTTTTGGATAGTGGACTACAAGTTTTATGTTATTGATATATGCTATAGAGATAGAGTGAATTGCTGATTAGATCTAAGTTTTTTGAAGAGTTAGAAAGTTGAATTGATACATCTGGACTTGAGGATAACTGATTCACCCCCCTCTCATTTATTCTAAAAACATTCTAATACTGGAATGTTACCTCTAGATTTAGAATTGGAGGGAGAAAGGAAAGCCAAGGAGGACCTTTCTAAACAACAAGAGAAAGTTGAGTTAGAGGCTGTAGCAACAAAGATGAAGAAAAAGATAGCCTTCTTAAATGCTTTTTTGAATAGTGTTTTAACACTCGGTGCAGTTCTAGTTATGACTAGACACACATCAGGGCCTGAAGTGGTTGGCCCAAGTCATAGCTCTCAAACTCTTGGTCCCACTCAAATTATTGGTGATCCTTCTACTGGTGGTGTACAAAACATTGTAACAAACCAACGTGTTGCAGCTTGGACCAGTGGGACCCATGCTGGTAGAAATTTCCAAAGAAGACCTATTCAATTGGATAGGTATTTCCCATTATTCTTTGATAGGATTCCTGGAAAACCAAATGTCATCCCCAATGAGGTAAGAGAAAAGATTCTAAATTTTAGTGGCAATAATGCTATAACTTGTGAGGAACACCTCAAAACTTTCACTGACAATATGAACAATTTTGAGATTGAGCATGAGGATGTAGTAATAAAGTTATTTGTTCAATCTTTGAATAAAGGTGCTAGGGACTAGTACAGAGGGTTATCTAAAATAGTATATCATCTTGGGATGAATTTGTTAGGTGTTATAAGGAACAATATGGTGAACATGTCAACTCAATTTTCATGTAAATGAGTTTAACAATATGAAGAAATTCGTAAATGAAAGTATGGTAGATTTTAACAATAGGTTTCAAAAGGCCATGTAAAACTTGTTTGAGGTCTTGAGACTTGATGAAGAATTATGTCTAACAACATATTTTAATGTAGTAGATGGGAAGATGTCATATCTTTTGAGGGATAAGAACCCACTAAATTTGAGAGAAACTTTTAAGATGGCCATTAATATTGAAATTAATAGAAAGGAATCTGGAAAGATGGGAAAAAGAGAGGATGGAAGATTGTGGAAGGATTCAAAAGAACAAGAAAATATGCCAAACGAGGAAGACAAGGTCAAAAACCTGATTCATGTGGTGAAAGACCTCACTGTAAATATTGAAAGAAATGATAAAGGATATTATGATAATAGGCATCAGTATCAAAGGGAGGACATATTTCCAAATTTGTGTGATATACCCTATAAAACAAATTGGAAGAATGGTAAGCTTGTTCCTGAAAATCAAGAGAACCGAAGGAGAAAGGAAACCCTGGATCCTTTGAAAAGAAATAGTGCTCATAATATTGAAAGAACTCCTTGGTGTGCTTCTTTTAATATTCCTCATTCCTCTTTTCAATGTGTTGTTTCTCAGGCATTGGAAGAGAAGATGGAAGATGCCAATAAACAAGTAAGGTCGGAACATGAGGACCCGGCGGTCAATATGTTCACTATAAAAATACACCTGATTGGTGGTTGTCAGAAGATGATGAATCTATTGAAGATGTGGATGATCAGAGAAAGGAGCATCAAGAAAACTAGCAACAAGTTTTTTCTGATGCAGAGGATGAAAACAATGATGTGCTACGAGGCACCATAAATGTGGTGAGGGATGAAAATAAATATCCCCATTTTAGATTACTTAGTGAGGAGGAGAAAAGGTCCCTCACTGTAGTATCAATAAATCAAGCCAGGAGTACTTATAATCTAAGGAATCAAAGGGTAGAGCCTCATCAAGGTAAACTAGGTTCTTTTTTTTATTAAAGAGAATGCCCCTAAAGTTTCTACAAAGTCTCATAGAAAAGATAAAAACAAGAAGGATGGAGCTAAACTAGGTGAGCCTTCTCCTACTCAAGGGGAGACAAAGGAAATCAAGATTGACAAGCTGGTTATGGGTGACAAGGGTGGTAAAGGTAAGAATACCATTGACATTGCTTTAGACTTACCTACTTTTGATATGAAACATGCTCTTACCCAAATGAAAGTATCTATTCCTTTGATAGAAATGTTGAAAATTAAGGAGCATAAAGAAGAATAATTTTCATTATTGATAGGAATATCTAATACCCCTTGTACTAATAAAAAGGAAAATAAGGAGAATGATAATAAAGGAAAGGAAATGTCATTAATATGAAACCTTAATGTATATGTAGGAAATGTCATTAATAGGGAGCCTTCACAAGTTGATCCTTTCTATGTAACTCTCCTTATAAATAATAGGCTTGTAAAAAAATTGTATGATAGATTCTGGTGTTGTAGCAGATGTGATTCCATATGGGGTCATGAGGGAATTGGGTATGGTTATAGATACATTTTATGGGAGTTGTTATGTTATGGATAATAGATAAGTCCCTGTAATTGGGACCCTGAAGGGAGTAGAAGTTAAGATAGTAGTATTCCTAGAAGCAACCTATAAAATGGAAATTGTTGTTGTAGAAACCCAACCCCATTATGGTATGTTGTTATCAAGACAATGGGCTGCAACAATTGAGGGTAATATACAGTTAGATTTTTCTTGGGCCATGATTCCAATAAATGGGAAAGATGTTAAGTTGTATAGAGAACCACGAGCACTAGTTACTGTTGAGAAGGTGGACCCTAGTATGCTTAACTCTTGTGTGGACATTGACATGGAAAATTTTAGAATCGAAAAGGTACAGTCACAATGCAAAAATATTGACCCATTGGTGAATGAACTGAATTCACAACACGATGGTTTGTGGAAAATGCATTTTTATGGAGTCTATTCAAAAGAAGGTCAGGAGCTAGTGTCCTTTTCATTTCTCCATCAGTTATAATTTTAAGTATTCCTTTTTTTGGCTTTCCAATGCACCAATAACACTATTAAATATGAAGCCTTGCTTATGGGATTAGATATTTCCACTAGGCATGGTATCAGACTATTAAAAGTTTTTGGGGATTCTGAGTTGGTTGTAGCATAGGTCAAATCATGGTATGCTGTAAAAAATGACAGACTAAAATTATATAGGCATGTTGTTTGGGATCAGATTGAATTGTTTGATGCCTTTAATATCAATTGGATAGAAAGGTCAAAAAATATCACAGTTGATTTCTTAGCTAATGTAGCTTTGAAGAATAATGATTTGACTTTTAATGGGGTATCAATCTTGGAAATAAAGAGTAGGCCATTTGTGCCAATAATATTTACAATTGGTAAATTTTTAAGGATGATCATGATATCCTCAAATGTATGCAGTGTCTAGACCATTTTGAAGGCCAATATATGGATTACAATGCTTTGGTTGAGGTAATAGATGGTAAGGACACTATTTTCAAAAATTAGATAGTACAATTGAATTCTAATCAGATCCCTAAGGGGTTGGTAGAATTAGAGGCATTGTTCCAAAGTCAGGATGATAATTTGTTAAAAAGGTCCAATGCTAAGATTTAGGATCTAGAGGAAATAAATTTGGGATCAGAAACATCACTCAAGATGGTGTATATAGGAAAGAAGCTAGATTCCCATATAAGGACAAATTTGATAAAATTACTAATAAAATACAAGCATGTGTTTGGATGGCCATATGATAATCTGAAAGCCTATAGGGAGGATTTGTTCTAGCGTGAGATTCCTTTTATGTCTGATTCCAAACCTTTCAAATAGAAGAAGAGAGCAATAAATCCTTTATTAGCCCCTAAGATGCAATAGGAGTTGATGAAGTTAAGAGATATAGGAATAATTCAACCAATTAGACATTCAACCTGGGTTTCAAATATGGTCCCAGTAAGAAAGAAAAACTGTGATATAAGGTTATGTGTTGATTTTCAAAATTTGAATATTGCATCTTTGAAGGACAATTATTCTTTGCCTAACATGGAGGAAAAGTTGCATAAGGTTACTTGTTGTGACTTATTATCAATGATGGATGGATTCTGGGGTTACAACTAGGTATTAGTTAACGATTCAAAGAAATTTAAGACTACTTTTACTACCCAATGTGGGACATATGTTTATGTAAGGATGCATTTTGGTCTTATAAATGCAAGGGAAACATTCCAAAGAGCTATGGATGTTGCATTTAAAGAATTTATTGATATATTTATGGTTGTTTATCAGGATGATCTGACTACTTATTCCAAGAAGGAGGACCATTGTGGTCATTTGGAAAAGACATTCAATAAAGCCTTGAAATATGGTGTATATTTGAATCCAAAAAAGTGTTAATTTGCAGTGATAGAAGGAAAGTTGCTGGGACACATTGTGTCCAAGGAAGGAGTAAGAATTGACCTTGGGAGAGTTGAAGAAATCCAAAAGGTCATTTCTCCAAAGACTGTCAAAGGATTACAGTCTTTCTTGGGAAAGATAAATTTTGTGAGAAGATTCATAGAAAATTTTGCAAAAATTGTGAAGCCAATAATCACACTTTTGAAGAGGAATGAAAAATTTGAATGGGATGAAGAAGCACAAGATGCTTTTGAAAGGATAAAGAAAGAAATTTAGGAAGCCCCTGTTCTCAGGTCTCCTGATTATAGTAAGCATTTATCACTATTTTCCTTTACATCATTTCATACGATTGCAGTTGTGCTATTGCAGAAAGATGAGGAGGGATTTGAGAACCCAATTGGTTTTTAAAATAAATCCATACAAGCTATGGTATTAAATTATGAGATGATGGAGAAACAAGCATATGTTTTGGTTAAGGTTGTTAAGGCATTTAGAACTTATTTGGTTTGTGACAAAATTGTTTCATATGACCCCATGCAACAGTTGAGGATATTATTAGCTAGTCTGAGGTTAATGGGAAAATATGCAAATGGATCAATAGGATTCAGGAATTTCATATCAAAAATTTGGTGAGGGGATTAGGATTAGCTAAGCTCATGACATAAGAGAATATGAATTTAGTTTAGATCAATACTATTGGACTGCAAGATACATCAATAACTAGCATTGAAAATCAGCCTTGGTATTCTAACATTTTATTTTTATTAAGAATACTAGATGTCCTAAGGGTATGAATGAAAATTAGAAGAGGACTCTCAGGTTACAATCCAATAGGTACACATTAATACAAGGCAATTTTTATTGGAAGGACAAAGAAGGTGTTCTTTTGTTGTGTCTAGATAAGTGGCAAGTTGAAAAAGTTTTGAAAGAAATGCATGCTAGAGTTTGTGGTGGACACTTCTCAGCTAGAACAACAGCCCACAAATTCTAAGAGTTGGTTATTATTGGCCTTTCATATTTAAAGATACTTTTAAGTTTGTTCATAGGTGTGAGTCATGTCAGAAGTTTTCTTCTAAGATGAAATACTCAGGTGCCCTATATTGCTGAATCCAGTAGTAGCTGAAGCATGTTTTTCTATTTGGGGAATTGATTTGATAGGAGAATTTGCAGAAAAATCTAGTGGTGGTCATAGTTGGATTCTGGTTGCCACATATTACTTCACAAAATGTATTGAGTCAATTCCTACAAAGAAGGAAACTAGCAGGGTCATGGTTGATTCCTTGATGGATAATATACTCACCAAATTTGGTGTCCTTGTTAAGCTAGTAATAGATAATGCCATGTGCTTCAAATTAGAAGAGTTCAAATATTTTTGTAGTAAAAATGGGATTGTCATGTCATACTATTCTCCATATCATCCCCAAGGAAATGGACAAGCAGAATCAAGTAATAAGACTATTTTGCAAATTCTGAAGATCTTAGAAATTAATAAGAGATCATGGCATTCAAAGTTAAGGCTGGTTCTATGGGCTCATCGGGTTATAGTAAAGAAAGCTACTAAAAAGTCCCCCTTTGAACTAGTATATGGTGTCCAAGAAAGGTACCTTTGAAAAAATTTCTTCCTATGTACAAATTTATTCATGATGAAGAACTAGATACAAATGATGCTATGCAAGAAATAATGACACAACTTGTAGAATTAGAAGAAGTTCGGAGGGAAGGACATAAAATAATTTGAAGGCACAATAGAAAATGAAATATTTGTTCGATAAAAGAGCCAGTAATAGAAATTTTTAGCCTGGTGACATGGTGCTCTAGTGGAATGCTAGAGCATAAGACAAAGGGAAGCACAAAAAAATTGAATCCCTATGGTTGGGCCCCTTTTTTATTCATCAGATCCATGGAAAGGATTCTTATTTCCTAAAAGATCTAAATGATGAAGAACGAGAATTGCTAGTGCACGGACAATTTCTAAAATATTTCTTCAATTGAACCAAATTTCTCCATGCGTAGTAGTTTTTTCATAATTTTACAAGTGTGTTTTATTCTTGTTGTAGGTTAGTGCAGTTGTGGTCTTCCTCCTAGAGATCATGGTTCCTTTCTGTGAATTTTCATTCAATCATCCTCAGATAGAGCCACTGTTGGGTCTAATTTTTAGGTTTTCTGAGAAATGTCAAGCTTTTGTTCTTGGTCACATTAATTTGTTCCTCTGCATCCTTGTTTCAATGTTCCTACAATAATTTTCTAAGAATGTCTATATCTCAAGGCAATTATGCTTTGAAAGTGTATAAAACCCTAAGCCCCATGTCTTGTTTTTCTTTGGTAGGGGTTTTTTTGTCTTTAAGTTTTCCTTGTTGTGCCCTAGTTCTTATGTTTCCTTGTTACCTTTTCTTTCCACTTAAGTCCCCTTATTCAACACATGGCTTTTATATTCCTGTCTTTCTCCAAGTCTCCAAGTTTTTTATGGTTAGTCCTTTTCTTTTAGTAATTGGAAAAGACAACAATCTCCTAATCTCATAATGCAACAAATAAGTCAAGAAATATTTGGAGATTAAGAGAAAGGGTGGAAGATTGGACAAGTTGCGGTTATCTCCAAATCTCACAATATTAGCAGTTAAGTTCTTAACGCCTGGTGACTTGGTGATTAAGCTTTCTCCAAGTCTCATGAAGTAGCAGTTAAGTATTGAAATATCTGGTGACCTAGTGAAAGAGTTAAGAAATTGATGATGAAGGCTATCTCCCAATCTCATAAGGATCAAAAGTTAAGTCAAAGTATTCAGCAACTTGGTGGGTGTGGTTATTTCCTAATCTCCTGATACTAGTGGTCAAGTGTCTGATATTTGGTGATCAAGCAACAAGGATAATAAATGATGATTTGCAGTTATCTTTGGATCTCATGATGGTGGTGGTTAGTGGTCTAACATCCAAAAATTGATGATGAGGGCTATCTCCCAATCTCATAAGGATCAAAAGTTAAGTCAAAGTATTCAGCAACTTGGTGGGTGTGGTTATCTCCTAATCTCCTGATATTGGTGGTCAAGTGTCTAATATTTGGTGATCAAGAAACAAGGATAATAAATGATGATTTGCAGTTATCTTTGGATCTCGTGATGGTGGTGGTTAGTGGTCTAACATCCAAAGATTGGGAGAAAGGTTAAGAAGTAAACAAGTAAAGGTTATCTCCAAGTCTCGTAATGTCGTGTGGTCAAGTCATGAAATATTTTGAGATTAAAAGATGACCATGGATGATGACAAGGATCAATGGCTATCATTGTATCTCAAGATAAAATCAGAGTTAAGTAAAGTATCCAGAGATTGAGAGATATGTGTTATCTCTGAATCTCATAATAAAACCATGGTTAGAGCTAACATCTGGAGACCACAAGAATGCTTTAGTCACTAAGTCTCTACATGAAACATGAGTTAAGTGAAACACTTAGAGACTATGAGATTTTCATGGTTTCTCAATCTCATGATGGAACCCTAGTCAAGTCAAGTGTTCAAAGATTGAGAGGTATGTCTTGGTTGCTAAATCTCAAGATCAAACTATAGTTAGGCCAAAAGTTCTGAGATTGTGAGGAAGTTGGTAGTTGCATAATCTCTAGAAGGAAGAGTAGTTAAGGTCTCATGGTGATAAAAAAGGGTAGAAGATCCTGACATGTTAAAGTACTCTTCTGAGTTGGAAAAAGCAAATGAGTAGTGGCTAATCAGTGTACAATTGGGGTTTTTTGACAGTTTTCAAGGGTTTTAAAGAAAAAGGATATAATGATGGCCTTTTTTGCCTACTTTTCAAGAATAAAATGTACTTGTCAACCTCAGACACCACGGCTAGCTAAAATTTGAAATTGAATACATGCAGAGTGAATGATGAGGTGATTAGGGAAAGATTTTCTATGATCTTGACAAGCTACATACATTCATTGTTGAATGTTATAAAGACATGATGCTACTATCGTGCTAACTTATCAGATTATCATATTTTTGGTGAGCTTTGATAAGAGATAGAGTAGTTTGTAGAGAGCATTTGAGAATAGCATTTTTTAGAAAAAAAGATAACCACCAAGTAGCAAAAATGAGTCAACTAGAGTCATCATTTTTGTTGGAGCTTTTTCTTGCAAATTTTAACTATATGAAAAATAAATGTCATTGATTCCTTATTCCCATTCCAAATATGATAAGTAAAATATCTAACTAATGAGGATCAAATCATCCTACACTTTGAGCCTTAAGCTCAAGCAAATGTACCTTAAGGATTCACTTCTGTATCGTCTTAAAATAGAAGCACTTCCATGATAAGAGCATTTAGCCCTCTGAGTGAGTGGTCTAGGATCATCTTAAGCACCTTGATCAGGTCTCTACATGTATCTTTCTTTTTTCCCCCATTTTGCTTCTCTCTCCACCTGTTTTTACTTTATTTTTGCATTTCCTAGCATTCTGGATTAAGGTCTTGAGGTTTTTGACCTCAAGGTCAAAGACAACCTTGAGGGTCAATGACGACCTCAACCCTAACCTAGGTCAGGGATGACCTTGACCCTAACCTAGGTCAAGGATGACCTTGACCCTGACCTAGGGTGGGGTCTACCTCGTCCTTGACCCAGGGTTCAAATTTTAGGTTCCCATGATTTTTGGATGTCGGGTTTCGAAGATATTTGTTTTCCCACTTTCAGCTCGACCATTTTAATTTTTTGAATAGTAAATCCTTAAATTGCATTTAATATGGGTCCATTTCTAGGGGTTAAGGTTAATTGGGATTTAATTCCCCAATGTCAGCCTTCTCTAGAGGATTATGCCCTAGATCACTATAAAAGGAAGCCTTCCTCTCTCATTTTCCAATCCATTATTCACATCAATTTTGCAATCAAGCAATTTCATGATCAATCTCTTAAGTGCAAGAAAGCAAGAAGGAGAAGGAAACAAAGCAAGCATTCAATCATTCAAGCATTCATCAAGAATATCCATTGTTACCCATTGAAGGACTCAATCTCTTTGGAGCCCACTTGAAGATTTCTCCATCCATATTCATCCAAGCCTCCTCATATGCAAAGATCCATTCAATATTGGTGTTGAAGATCAAATGCCATTGATTTGAGACATCCTAAATCCATTCTACATCTATTGGAGAATCCCTACTTGTGGATTCAAGGATTCAAATCCTCTACAAGGACTTCAACATAAGCAAGGTGAATTGTGTTATTTACTTTGTTCATGCACATTTCAATTTCAATCCAATTTCAAGGTTAATTCCTCAATTGGGGTTTGACCAAGGCAAACACCCCATCCAAATAACAAAAACCCTCTTTTATTATAGGTATAGGTGCAGAACTACATATCTGAGCTTGGATTTGGATACCCTTTTCGGTGAACTTTCGTGATCTGCGAACAAAGTCAAAGTTGACCTTCAAAATCTTGAAGTAGTCTTTGACCTTTTATTGGGGTCAAAGGCTACCTGCTACCAGAAAGACAAAAGGTTTCTGGGTTTTCTTCGTCTCCACATTTCCAGTCTAAAATAGGTTGCAGAATTGCCTAAAACTATACAGAGACATCAAAAATCAACATTTTCCAGATCTACCCTATTTTGAGGTTAGTATTTTCCCTTTCAATTATTTCAGATTTAAAGCATATACTCTTTATAGGGAAATATAAGGTTTTCTACTTCATTCATATTCTCCATAGATTGATTCTTTTGTGTATTAACCTTTCGGTAGATCAATTTGGATCTTTCCTTTGGGAATTTGGATTTAGAAGTAGATCTCATATTTCCCCCATTCATTTTGGCACCCATGCACACTATTGTATCCTATTCATTTTGGTGAGCCCTATTGGAAAGTGATGATTTGGAGTACTGGAAATCCTCTAAGGGTTGTCATTTATGGCAACACTTATGATAAGTACAATCTCATATTGTGAAGATTGCCACTGGATTCACAGTCATGAAAATGACTAAGTCCAAAATCAGGAAAATAGGGTACAATGCCACAGTTTTGGATAGCGATGGAGACATACATGATATTATGGCTTGTGAATTTAACTAGAGGTATTTTAGTATATATAAATTCTTTAGTTAAGATCGCATGAGTTTTGGATAGATGGTGTATGAGATATAGTGTTCGCAAGGTATGCGAAGAAAGTAAAATAGTATATAAGGGTATATGAACAGTTTTGATGATTAAGGAAAGCATGATGGATATGATAACATGCAAAGTCATGTGAATAAATTATAGTGCTAACTCTTTTGTTTTATAAGAGTACCGACTCCATATATTTTATTTACACAAGTTTTTCTATGTTAAGTATGACTTTTGTGGAGTTGATTGGAAGGCTAATTTTGTATAAGTACAGACTACTCTTGTGAAAGAAGGGTGTGAGATGTGTTGATAAGATTGTGAAGGAGATAGTAGAAGTTAGATGAGAGATCAGTAGAAAGTAGAGCTATAACTAGAACTATCTAAGCAAGATAAGTGCTTTTATTGTTCCCTTTTGTGAACTATTTCTAAGATAGTATTGATAGTAAGAGCAGTGTGTTCACCACCTTTAATCAGGTGTTTTGTATACCCCTAATAGGGTTTTTGTAATCCTTGAGCAAAGAAATGTACTATGTAACAATCAGCTCCTAATAGGGCTAGATCTCTTGACAGGGACATCATACTTTAGTGCATATTGGTGGGTACTATCCCCACCAGGGTTTTCCCTTTAATCAGGGTTTCCTCGAGAAAAAATTATGGTGTTATGAGTAATGTGTTATGCTTTTATGTGCTTTTCATTTCTGCATTACTTTGGATTATTTATAATTGTTTAAAGTTGAAAGCAAAGTTTTGTAATACTGATTCACCCCCCCTCTCAGTATTACTCAATCCTAACAATTGGTATCAGAGCTACTGGCCCTTTGAGAGAAAGCTTAACAACTTAAAGGAGATTCAAAATTAGAAAGATGAAAGAAATAAAATTGAAGAGTCACTCAAATAAGCCAACCTTTAGATAGATAATATGAAGACTGAACTTGAGCATTACAAAGATAAATATCAAGAATTGGATAACTACAATCAGATCATCAAAGGTGAACTCACTCAAGCCAGACTACTTATTGAGGAGTTACACATAAAAAATGACAAGAACAATGACCCAAGATCTAAAAGTAACACAAGTGGACCAAATGAAGCTAGAAGTTCAAGAACTCAAGAAGAACCAAATGGAGCTATAAATGAAGAAAAATATATTCCAAAAGAAAGACCTACAAATGAAGATTATAGAGAATAATTTAGACCTTTCAGAGGTAGATGTTTTGGGTGCAACAAATTTGGTCACATGAAAAGAGACTACAGAAGTAATGGTAATTCTAAACCCTTTTCTAGCTACTGTTTTAATTTTTGAGTATGGGCACAAAAAGGCAGACTGTAGAAAACCTGATCAATCTAGATATAAGTAGGATTATATCAAAGAAGAAACTATAGCCAAAATTATATGTCAGAAGTGCAACAACTTTAGACACACAACAAGGTACTATAAGCTATAGACCAATCAAGATAGAAGAGGACCACCCATCTGTTACAAATGCAATAATCCAAGTCACATTGCAAAGTTTTTTAGATACAATGGAGATAAAAATAGTAGAGGACCAAGAAGATTCAATGAACTAGAAACACCAGCACCTATAGTCATAAGGAATAATATTAGTGATAGTGGTAAAAGTCTAAATGATTACATAAGTGAAAACAAGAAATCAGAGAATAAGGTCGTGGTTCAGGGAGAGACAACTTGTGATACTGTATCTTCACATGATGAATTTTTTGAGGCATCAGCCTAAAAGGTCACATGGCCTCATGGGGAGCAGTGGATACAAATAATAGAATTTATCTAGGCCCTATATAAGCAGAGTAAGCTCATGTGAGCTTGAGTATGATAGAGATAGATGTTTTTCAGATTTGTGGTTGTGATTGCAGCACTTGAAGACCCATCTTCTATGTTTGTGAGTTTTGCATTGATTAGACAACATGTGAAGTTGAGCTTCCTATGTTTAATGCACAAACTCAACTTGCAAAGGATAAAGGACTTAAGAAATCTCATTTTCACACCATTTGTTGATCAAGCGAATAAGGAGAAGTGTGAAAGAAAATCAGCAATCGAGCTAAGTGATTTTGGCATTCGCATAAAACCAGGCATCAGATTCATGTGTTAAGGTACTTAGACCTAATCTTTCACCATATTCATGGATACACCGGTGATATATGATGTTGTATAGACCTAGGTATAATTTCAAGCAGCATCCATACAAGTCCTGTGAGGATGATCTAGAAGGGGCATTTTCTCAAACCCCCGTAGGTGTATTGCATGTAGAAGATATTAGGGCATATATTCACTGCAAGTATGAGACTATTGGGGATGTTAACATCTACATTGATTTGGAAAAAATGATAGAAGCTGATGGATCCTTTTCAGAAGAATTCTCACATCTAAAGAATAAATCAATCTTTAAGCTAACCCATTTAGCAGAATTGTCAAAGGTCAAATGGTTTAAGATCATTCTTAGTAGAATTCATGACCAATTTTTGTGGATTGGTGATCAACCTACCAAAATCTGTGCACAAATGATTCATGAGATCATAGGTCTTGACAATAAAGGAGCCCTACCTATGGTAGAGAAAAACCTAAAGAAATAGGTGGAAACCCTAACTCATTCTAAATGGGACAAGAGGGAAATGACAATAAATGACATATACTTACAAGATGTCAGATTAGTGGCAATGTTGTTAGGATACAAGGTGTTTCATAGCAACAGATCAAACTCTATCTCTATTGGAGTTATCATGATGGCCTATAGAATGATCAAGGAAAACAAACAATATAATCTCTGTGAAATATTGGCACAACAGTTTCTAGATAACATCAAGATTATCAAGAAAGACATAACCAAAGCATTCAAGTTTGGATCACTTCTAGTTCACATGTATATTCATGTTGTTCATGACTTTCTTGGCATGCATCCCAGAGCATGGAAAAGTGATGTGCCTACTAGAATTCAAATATCAGAAAGCTATAGAAGGAAGAAAAAGGATTGGGTAGATGGTGAATTTTTTTCCATGACAAAAATACTACAAAGACAACTGAAGGAAAGGTGCACGATACCAGAAGAGTTAGTAGAGAAGTATGAAGATACCATATGTTTCATGGTTGAAATAAATTGTGTCTATTTTGAGGTAGTTGAACCTAGAACCAAGTGGTGTTGTCCCATGGGATATGAGGTAAGTGTTGAAATTCTAACAATGCAAGTAGAGCATGTACTTATAGCAGAAAAATACACTACTCAAGAAAGATGGGGCACCTACAAAGAAAAGTATGAGAAAGTAAGAGAAGAACAAGAAATGGTAACAAGAAAAGGGAAAGTTAGAAAAATTGTTGAAGACATTACTACGAAGGTCGGAATCACTTGGGAACAGTTGAAGAATATAAGAACCAAAATGGAGGCATCTTCTAGCACAACTATTGATGTACCTAACACATCCAAGTTATCATCAGTTCCTACGATTTTGTTTATACACAAAAAGATGAGACTCAAAAGGTTATACCTAAAATTGTCCCTAGAAAATCTACAAGGATAGGTAAACTGATAAGTCCAAGTAAGAAAGAAATAGAAGAAGAGAGGAAGAAGGAAGATAAGTCAATAGAAAAGGAGGAAGAGAAGGTGACTCAAAAGAATCCAAAAACCTTGCAGAATCCTGATATGAAATCAATATAGAAGAGGGTTATCAAAGATGGAAACTTGACATCTATAAAAAGATACTATGAAATATATAGCCCTGAGGATCAAGCAATCATTGAAGACACTATCATTGAGCATTTGTTAGTCTTCAAAAAGAATTTGTTGAAAGTTGAAGCTAGTATTTCCAAATAATTATACAACAAGCTAGAAATCAGAAAATAGTTAGCACATTCAGAGGATGAGAACATAAGAAATAAAACAATTGATGACATGTTTCCTATTGTGTCTATCCAGGAAAGGGCAAGAATCATAAAAGCACTAAAACCTCTTTTAAGAACAAAGACTAGACTAGTCAAAATCATGGCTAGAAGATATGATGAAGTAATTGAAGATACTCATAAGGCATTGGATGAAGTATTAATGTAGGACAGGCCTAAAAAGGAGTCATCTCCTAAGATTGCCAAACCTATATCTTTGGGATTGGGAGAGAGCTCACATAAAATTGATGAAAATGCTCAAGCTAACCTACAACCAGATTTCTTTGTCACTAGTGTGCCTGTTAGTCTTGACACTTTGCAGGATATAAATGATCCATTTATGGATAATGTGATGGAGGTTGAAATTCACAAGCAAAAAGAAGAAAGGAAATCAGAAGAGCAACCACAAGAAAGAGTGCAGGAGAAAGAATTAAAGCAAGAAAAACAATTTAAAATAGAGGAGGTTGCTGAAGTTAGATTAGAGTCATCCATATTGTTGGGAAGTGTGGGCAAACCAGTAAGTTATGATGTGGAAAGCATGGAGAAAGATGAACTAATGAGACTCTCATTCATGGAATTTGCTAAAGCTAAGGAGAGATCAGTTCAGAAAGGAGAAAAAAGAGCTAAAACAATGAGCAGGGTTGTAGAGACAATGAACAAACCACTACCCTCACCTATTATCTTAAAAGACAAGGATGAAACTGAGAATCTCGATATAGTATTGGATAGCTTTGATAGTCACTTTGACTCATTGCTAAAAGCAACATAGGAGAAGGCTGAAAGGAACTTCTTGGAGAAGAAGTTGAGTGAAGTTCACAAGTCCATCTCATGGGACTTAGGCATTCTAAAGGCTACCACTCTTAAAGCCAAGAGTTTTGTAGCACAAGGCAAGAAACTATATAGCTACTACATAAATCCCTGTAGGCACTTGAAGAATATTGAGGAGACCATAGCAAAAGATAGGGCAAGTCTTGATAGTATAATGGATAGTTGTGAATTATCTTCACAAACTATGGGAGAAATAGACAAGGAAACATCTAGGCTACAAGAGAAAATAAGTGTACTAGAAATAGAAAAAGGGAGAGCTACAGACCAATTTGGGTCATTAAGAAACCTACTGATTCCCAAGCTCTCAAATTTGGAGACTCATCTCTCTGAGATGATAAAGGTTGAAAGCTCTATGGTAGTATCCTCTCTCATTGAGCTTAAGGTAGTAGAGACAACATCATATGCACTGAATGGATTAATCCATGTGAGTGAGTTACTGATAAGTTCATGGGTTGAGGAGATTCAGAACTTGGAAACATCCTTCCAAGATGTCTTAAATCTAGTAAGCAATCACTAGACCACCTATGCTTTAGTTTTGCAATTTTGAGATTAACCTTTGCCATTGAGGTCAAAGGGAGAGGAAGAAAAAGAGAAGGTAAAGAAGAGAAGTGGAAGGTAAATAAGAGAAGTGCAAGGTAAAGAAGAGAAGTGCTTTGTGACACTTAGTCATTTTTCTAAGTGATGCCATCAATGCCAAAGGGAGAGATTGTTGGCAAGTGATGATTTTGAGTACTAGAAATCCTCTAAGGGTTGTCATTTATGGAAACACTTATGATAAGTATGATCTCATATTGTGAAGATTGCCACTAGATTCACAATCATGAAAATGACTAAGTCTAGAATCATGAAAACAGGGTACAGTGCCACAGTTTTGGATAGCGATGGAGACATACTTGGTATAATGGCTTGAAAAGTTAACTAGAGGTATGCTATTATATGTAAATGCTTCAGTTAAGATCGCATGAGTTTTGGATAGATAGTGTATGAGATATAGTGTTCGGAAGCTATGCAAAGATAGTAAAATAGTATATCAGGGTATATGAACAGTTGTGATGATTAAGGAAAGCATGAAGGATATATAATGTGTGAAGTAATGTGAATAAAGTATAGTGCCAACTCTTTTGTTGTATAAGAGTGCTAACTCCATATATTTTATTTACACAAGTTTTTCTATGTTAAGTATGACTTTTTGTGGAGCCGACTGGAAGGCTAATTTTGTATAAGTATAGACTAATCTTGTGATAGAAGGGTGTGAGATGTGTTGATAAGATTGTGAAGGAGATAGCAGAAGTCAGATGAGAGATTAGTAGAAATCAAAGCTATAACTGAAACTATCTAAGCAAGATAAGTGCTTGTATTGTTCCCTTTTGTGAACTATTTCTAAGACAGTATTGATAGTAAGAGCAGTGTGCTCACCACCTTTAATCAGGTGTTTTGTATACCCCTACTAGGGTTTTTTTAATCCTCTAGCAAGGAAATGTACTATGTAAGAATCATCTCCTAACAGGGCTAGATCTCTTGACAGGGACATCATACTTTAGTGCATATTTGTGGGTACTATCCCCACTGGGGTTTTCCCTTTAATCAGGGTTTCCTCAAGAAAAAATTATGATGTTATGAGTAATGTGTTATGCTTTTATGTTCTTTTCATTTTCGCATTACTTTGGATTATTTATAATTGTTTAAAGTTGAAAGCAAAGTTTTGTAATACTGATTCACCCCCCCTCTCAGTATTACTCAATCCTAACAAACCTGACATAATTACTCTCTTTTCTTTTGTAGAATTAGATGCCCTATTGTGTTTTGTGGTGTTAGATTTCCTTTTTATCTTGTTGGTATTAGATTTCTCTTTTATGTTAAACCTTGTATGCTAATTAGATTTTAAAAATACAAAAAATTGCAAAATTTCTTTCAAAATACAAAAATATTCATGCTTTATGTGTTCTTAGTTTAGTTCATTTACATTGCATTGGTTTATGAGCTTTACTACTATTAATCCTACTTATAACATTGTGGTTAGAATAAGTCATAGACTCATAGGTTCTTTTGATCCTAAATCTTCCTCTCCTTTCCTTAGTATCCCAGATGATAATTTGATTATTCATGATTCCAATCCTATTATGGAGATAAACTCTTCTCACTCATCTCATGATGAGGATGATGCTTTAAGAGTTCCTCTTGAACAAGTCCAAAAAATTTCAACTGAACTAGATAAAATGGGTAATTGGTTATTCAAGAAAACCATAATTAGGATTCTATTCAAGCTATAGAGGCTCTTAAGAAAATACTTTGTGATAGTGATCAAGGTGTTAACCTCTTGCATGATATTACTCACCTCGTGCATTCAAATGTTAAACCTTTAGCTCAAGAAGCTCAAGACTTAGGGTTGATTCATCCTATCACTAGTGTAGAACCTTCTTGTACTTCTTTACCTAGTGTTCCTACCTATACTCCTTTGGTGATAGTGATGGTTCCCTCTATTCCTATGAGTTTTCCTCCTATGTCTCTTCCTACATCACAACCTTCATATCATAATGTTCCTTTTACTTATTCCAATACACTTCCAACTTTAGTTCCTAGTGTTCCTCCAGTTGTATCTTCCATTCCTGTAGCTTCTTACACTTTACCTAGTGTTTCTAATGTTGCTATTCCTCCTATTTCATCTAATGATTCAAAAATCATCAGTTTGGCTCGAACTGTGTCATCCCTACAACAACAACTTGCTTCCTTAACTCAAAATAAGTTTAGTATTCCTACATGTGACATGGGAAGCCCTTTTTCCTTGGAAATTATTCGTACTCATGTTCCTCAGCAAGTTGATATGCTTCATCTTGAGAATTACAACAGAAAAGGAGATCATGTTCATCATGTTAAAACATTTCAAATCCTTTGTAGTGATTATGCTCATGACCATAGGATTTAGCCAAACTGTTTGCTAGAACTTTTCATGACAAGGTCTTACAATGGTATTTTTCCTTGCATCCTTATTCTATTGACTCTTTTCCAAAACTTGCCAATGCCTTTATTCAACAATTTCAAAACAACATTGGCCCACAAGTGTCTTTGACTGATTTGATGCATTGTAACAAAGTTCTAAAGAAAAATTGACTGAATTTATTGGTAGATTTAAGAATTTTCATGCTCAGATTTCCTATCCTATTCTTGATATTGATATTCAACGTATGTTTATTTCAAATTTGCAAAAGGATATTAGAGATAAGATTCTACTTACTGAATTTACCTCTTTTCATCAACTTTGTGCAGCACTTCATCATTATCAATTACAAGCGAGTCAATTTGAGAGAAACACTCCAATGGATCCTATTCTAGTTGATAAGAATGATGCTACTCCTAATCCAAAAAAATTTCAAAAATTCAACAACTATGTCAAGATAAACAAACAAGCGAATGCAATTGCTGATCAAGTTGCTATTGCATCTCACAATGCCACTTCTGCATCCACTACTTTTTGATTAAATCATACGTTTACTCATCTTTCTGAATCTTTACATTCTATTATGAATAGGTTGTTAACTACTAATATTATTACTTTACCTCCTATTCAACCTCTTTTACTTGCTACGGTTGCATCTAAATCTTTTGATCCTGAAGCTTTTTGTCAATATCATCGTCAGAATGGTCATGATATTGAGAAGTGTTATTCTTTAAAACATAAGATTCAAGACTTAATTGATTTTAATGCCTTATTTGGTGATCATCTTGATGGTAGTGGGAACAAATCTATCTCTCCTCCTAATCAAAACCTTCAAATCTATATGAATCCTTTACCTACGCATGATAGTAATACCATTGCTTAGCCATCTTCTATGGAGATTGTGTATGATTCAAAGATGGATGATCTCAATCACATTGTTAATCAAGTGGAGTATATTGGTCAATCTATATCTCCATGTCAACCTCAACCTTAGATTCAACCTCAAGTTCAATCTCAACCTCAACCAAAACCTAAGTCTAAATTGAAAACTCAACCTAAACCTCGACAACAACCTAAGAATAAAAGACCTTAGGAACTTTCGATTAACTTTGATGATTCTGAGACCATTAAAGCTTCTGATGCTCCCCTTTACATTTACGTTAGGATTTCTTAGAAACCTACTCATGGTTGTCTTGTTGATCCTACATCCTTAGTCAATGTTATTACTGAAGAAAATTTTTTTATGAAAAGCTTGTAATGTGATTCTTATGATACATCAAATGTGTGGATTCAAACTTGTACTATTTTATTTATCCATCATTTGGTTCTATTAACTGACCGGTTGAACTTTGTGGAAAAATTGTGAACACTACCTTTGTTGTTGTTCCTACTTATGATCAATTTCAAGTTAAGCTTGGTTATCTGTGGTTAAATTCCATGCATGTTGTTGCTAAACACCTATCCATAAATGTCTTAAATTTTTTCATGATGAAGAAGTAAAGACAGTTAATCATAGTTTATATCAACCTATGCCTAGAGATTGTGTTGCTCTTGATTTCTTTTGGCCTTCATTACCTAATTCATGTCCTCCTAGACTTGATAATCTTTCCCATTCATATCAAGCTTATAAGCATCATAAGATTCTTAAATTAAGTGTACCTCCTATGGATCTTAGTCATGGTCTTTTTCCTACACCTTCTATACCTCCTTTAACTATGGATTCTACATCTATTAATCAAACTCCTGTTGTTGATCATCTGACTACCGATAATCCTATTGATCTTCCTAAAGAACCTGTGAAGGATCATGTGGTTGTTCCTCCTAGTTCTCAACCTATTTCAAGTAAAGAAAAGTGTAATCAATCTGCTAATGAACTTTTTAAGAAGCATCATGCTCATGCTAAAGCTCATAGTTCTATTCTTCAAAGATCTCTACCTTCTTCGGATGAGATTATGCATGATGTTGTTATTAATAATGATGTTAAGATGCATGATTATGATGATTCTATTCGTATCATAGATCCTATTTTGATTAATTTGGATGAAGAAGATACTCTTGATGATACTAATAATGTTAATGATGAATATGAAACTATTGACATTGACATTGATTTACCTAATATTCTTTCATCATAATTGACTCTTACACCAAGTATCGAACATGATGATTCTCAAGAGGATCCTTGTTTGGAACTGGCTATCATTCCTAATATGTTGGATGTAGTCCCTCTTACGAGTTACCCACCTTCCATAAATGATATACAACAAGATGGGGAGAGTAGGCGACATGCTTGATTAGCTTGTCCTTCATGGTAGCTTTTTTTTGTGTTTTCCTATTGTACTATGCTTCTCCCGTGATGTGTTTGTTAAATGTTGTTAGATTCCTTTATATGACCCTTGTGTTGGTTCCTAGATAGGATTTTACACTCCATGAGATACCAATATACCTAAGACTAATTTTGGGAATGGTCAGTTCCAAATATGGGGAAATCTATAGGTAATTGGACCAACTATAGGGACAAGACCGCCCTCTGCACTTTTGGCTCTATAGAACCAAGGTGGGTGCACCTAATCTAGTATAATAGAATGAAATGTCCCCCTTCTAATTTTTATATGATATTTAAGTCCTATAATAAGATTATTAAATCAAACAATCAACACTTTGAAAGATTATGCAATTTCTCAATAAAACCCAAATCGGGTATGCCCGAAATAGTGCCAAAAACTTCACAGCTTCACATATTATTGATAAATCTGAAAGTAGACATTTTTATAGAAATTTTTCCAGCATAAATTCCTACAAAATGAAATTTATAGATCTTTATAGATTTTACACAACAGCTCCCAAATGAAGGACAAAAATAATGCTCATCGGGCTCCCGAAAACAACACAAAATAGCCCAGAAACACCATAAAACACTAATAATCTATCAAAGAAGTATAACCACGACCCAAGACATATATTAAGCTCTATTTTAACATCAAAATGTCTGAAATATATCAGCAAACCAAACTGATATGAAATACTCAACTGGAAACACCAAACTCTTACAAGAAACACACCCGAAAACTCACAAATTTGCATTATTTAGCACAAGGGAAAACTTTGCATGAGCTTGCACATGGAATGGCCTCAAACTCCCATCCTTAGCCTTCCTAGAAACCTAAAAAATCCTGTCTTTGGGTCTCCTTCTCCATAGGTTTGGCAGCCTCTGAAGAACAACAAAGCAATTAGCAAAAATCAAGTTCTAGAATGAGCCTGAAATGCCTCCAAACCCCTTTAAAAGAGGGAATAACCCTAACTCATGAACAAGAGGGGTAAATAATATATATTTTAATAATAATTATCATTTATTAATCCATTGGTTTCCAAAGATTAGCCCCTTTTCTTGAAACTTCACTTTTTGAGCCTACTAGCGTCAGCAAAAGTTATTATTTTTAATTATTTGAAAAGGGGACATGACAAGTCCTCCCTCCCAAATATATCTTGTCCTCAAGAAATGAAGGTTGGGATTCTAAAGAATATGTGCTCCTTCCTGAGCTGCATCCTCCAATGGTAATCCTTTCCATTTGACCAAATGCTTTGTGATGCTCCTATTTCTCAATCTTTTCTCTCTTGTATCCAAAACCTCTTCGGGTATTAAGACTAATTTCCCTTCATCATCAAAAGGTGGTAATTCTGTAGATACTATGGTTTTCTAGCCTAGAACCTTCTTTAGGAAAGAGACATGGAAAACATTATGTATTTTTCTATTTGGTGGGAGCTCCAATTCATAAGCTACCTCTCCTACCTTCCTGATGATCGTATAAGGCCCATAGAACCTTGGCTTGAGCTTCTTTGCCCCAATCCTCTTCAAGGTGCTTTTATTATATGGATACAACCTAAAAAATACAAAATCTCCCACCTTAAAAGATCTTTCAATCCTTTTCCTATCAGCGTACAACTTCTATTGGTTTTGTGTAGGTTGTAGATTATCCTTGAGGGACCTTATTATGTCTTGGCTTTGCTTAATGAAATCACTTGCTACAGGCACTCTGCTATCTAAAAGTACTAGATTAACAAAGGAAAGGGTATTATAACCATAAAGAGAATGAAAAGGAGGCATACCAATAGACATGTGATGAGATTTATTGTAACAATACTCCCCTAGGTGCAACCATTTCACCCAAGCATGTTGTTGATTTGAAACATAGTTCCTCAAATATCCCTCTATCCATTTATTAACTATCCATGTTTGTCCATTTGTTTGAGGGTGATAGCTAGTACTAGGAGTGAGTTTAGTTCCTACCAAATGAAAGAGCTCCTTCCAAAAAGAGCTGAGGAATCTACTGTCCCGATCACTGATAATGTTTCTAGGCAAGCCATGCAACCTGAAAATTTCCTTAAAGAACAATTCTATCGCTTGTTATGCTTTGAAACCAGATGTGATGGGAAAGAGATGTGCATACTTAGTTAGTCTATCTACCACCACATATATGCAACCCTTACCCTGAACCTTGGGGCAACCCAGTGATGAAGTCATTGGAAATACTTTCCCATTTTTTTCAGGAATAGGAAGTGGCTACAACAACCCTGTAGGAAAAATTTGCTCACTCTTGTTTTGTTGACATACCATACATTCCTTAATGTGTTTAAGGACATCCTCCTTTATACCCTTCCATGAAAACTATTCTCGAAGTTTCCTATATGTCTTGAAGTATCCTTGATGACCAGCCAAAGGTGTGTCATGAAAGGCTCTCAATATCCTCTCCTTAGTTTTTGATCCTAGCACTAAGAAGATCCCGTTCTTGTAATAAATCAATTCATCAACAACCTTGTACCTATTATCATCCACTAACTTATCCAAAATCTTGGTGGCAAAGGAATCTTTAGCATACTCTAAAATTATGGAGACTTTCCAATTAGCAGAGACAAATGTTAAGGAACAGAAAGTGGGCTTTCTTGAGAGAGCATCAACAACCACATTATTATTTCCTTTCACGTATTCAATATCAAAATCATAAGCTTGCAATTTTCTTACCTATTTTTGTTGATGATCATTCAAATCCCTTTGGTTCAAGAAGAACTTGAGGCTATTATGTTTTGTCTTTACAATGAATCTCCCACATACCAAATATTTTCTAAACTTATAAAGCGCATGCATGATTGCCAACATTTCCTTATCATAGATGGAGTAACCTTTCTCTAATTGATTTAATTTTCTACTCTCAAATGCTATTGGATGTACCCTTTGAGTTAGGATAGCCCCTATACCTTCTCCAGATGCATCACATTCAACAACAAAATGTAAAGAGAAATTTGGAATTGCAAGCATAGGGCATGAACTCATTACTTCCTTAAGCTTATCAAATGTTTTTTGTGCCTCTTCTGTCCAAATAAAAGCTCCTTTTTTTGTCAAATCAGTCAAGGGGGCAGCAAGCTGAGAAAATCCCTTAAAAAATCTCCTATAGTAGCTACACAACCCAAAGAAACCTCTCAACTATGTAAGATTAGTGGGTGGAGACCAATCCAAAATTGTCTGAATTTTTTGTTGATCAACTTGTACTCCTTTAGAACTTATAATATGTCCCAAATATAGGATCTCTGTCAAACCAAACTCACATTTAGATAGCTTAGCATAGAAGGATTGCTGCTCCAAGATTCCCAACATAGTGTTTATGTGCTTTAGATTCTCTTTCCATGTTTTACTGTAAATCAAGATATCATCAAAAAATACCAAAACAAATTTTTGAAGATGCTTGCTGAATACCTTATTCATACAAGATTGGAACATTTTTGGTGCATTAGTGAGGCCAAATGGCATAACAAGAAATTCAAATTTCCCATAGTGACATTTGAAAGTAGCCTTTTCCACATCTTCCCTCCTCATGCGGATTTGATGGTACCCTGATCTTAAGTCAATTTTTGAGAAGTATACAACACCATGTAACTCATCAATGAGTTCATCTATGCATGGTATGGGATACCTATTTTTTATGGTCTTCTTGTTTAGAGCCCTATAGTCTATACACATTCTCATTGTAACATCCTTTTTCTTGACAAGTACCATAGATGATGCAAATGGACTAGAGCTAAGCCTTATGAATCCCATGTCCAAGAGTTCCTTAATAGTTTTTTCTATTTCTTCCTTATAACCTCTTGGATGGAAGTATGGAGTTGTTATAACTAGTTTGGCACCCTATTCTAACTCTATAACATGCTCAAAACCTCTATCTAGTGGTAATCCCAGAGGAAAATCATTGAAAACTATACTATGCTTATCAAGAATATTTTGAATTTCAAAATGGAAATTACCTTGATTCTTTGGAGAGCTTGTTGGATGGATTATGACTCCTGATGCCCATGCTACTTGTCCCCTTCCAAAACTCCTCTCCATCCTCTTTGCAGTGACCACCTTAGGTTTTCCATTCAATAAGCCTCTCAATAAGACTTCTTTCCCATTGGAATGAAATTTAAACTCCATAGTTTGATGGTTCATGTAATAACCTCCAATAGAGTACAACCATTGAATACCCAATATGAGATATGTCTCCCCAATGCCAACAACATAAAAGTCATCACATAACTCATAATCTCCTAAGGTCATCCTGAGTTGTTTCACCACACGTGTGCAAGGCATAGTGAATCCATCAGATAAAGTAACATTGAATCCCTCAAAATCTTCTACTTTAAGCCCTCTTTTCATGACAAATCCCTCATCAATAAAATTATGAGTTTCCCCACTATCAAGAAGAACTGTCAACCTTTGCCCTGCTAGTACCCCTAGAATTCGAAAGGGATGGTATCTTGGGACTCCTGATAATGCTGCTAAAGTGCCATCCTTGTTGATTTCTTTTTCTTTCTCTTCTTCCTCCTCCTCCTTAGTGTCATGAAATTCCTCGTGCTCATCTGAATCAGATTTTGAAGCAACTTCAATATAGTGCACTTGACCTTTCCCCAAACATCTGTGTCCTAGAACCCATGGTTCTCTACAAGTGAAACAAAGCTGTTTCCTTCGTAATTCACTCCTAGTCTCTTCATCTACCTTCTTTTTTGCTACATTTATCACATTCTTTGGTGGTGGTGTTGGAAAATTCTTTTTTTGAAAATTCCCCTTATGTTGCCAAAGATTTGGGGGTTTTTTATTAGTGACTGGTTTCATAGGCACACAAGTTTCAAGTTGCAAGATTCTTTTGATAGCTTCCTATAAGGTTGAGGGTGAGAAAGGCTTAACCAAACCCTTAACAGAATCTTCCAAACCATCAAGAAAAAGATAAACAATCCTCTTTTCACTCATATTAGGTACCATAATAGACACTTTTTGAAACTCTTCTACATACTCATTAACTAATTTGGTTTGCCTCAACTTTGACAATTCTTTAAAATACTCTTCATCATCCTTGAGATCAAATCTATCTATCACTCTTTGACTAAAATCATCAAATGTAGTTACCTGATCATGACCTTGAGTAGTCATTCCATGATACCACCAATCATAGGTTGCATCTTCCAAGTGTAGACTTGCGAATTGAATGACATCACTCTCCTTCATGGGGCTAAGTGTGAAGAAGGTCTGTAATTTTTGTAGCCATGCTCTCGCTGAAATTTTATTTGTTCCATCAAAAGTAGGTGCTGTAAACTTGCTTATTTTATTTTTGAGCTCTCTTCCACTTATGTCTTGCTCCCTCCTGTACTCTTTCTTGGGCATCAAAGTGTTCACCATATCCACATATTCTCTAAAAGGAATCGAACTGCAAAAGTCATCATCTAAGCCATTGTAAGTAGCT
Organism: Chamaecyparis obtusa; assembly: GCA_027943335.1. Taxonomy (NCBI): domain Eukaryota; kingdom Viridiplantae; phylum Streptophyta; class Pinopsida; order Cupressales; family Cupressaceae; genus Chamaecyparis; species Chamaecyparis obtusa. The sequence goes on along the minus strand of BSBK01000373.1, from coordinate 1,979,381 downwards.
CTTAATGTAATCAAGTTACCTGTAACCTCTTCTATAGGACTAAGGGCTGGATTTGGTACTAGTGGCTCATCTATAGGCAAGAAAATAGTTTTTTCTGATTTAGAGGGTGTGGGTTTCAGATTTCTTGGCTCCTTTGAAGTGCTCCCTCTCTCATTAGTAGATACAACTCCTTGGATTTTTTCTGTCAATAACCGCAAAGCCTCTCTAGTTTCTGCCAAACTATCCACTGTTTTCTTTTGAGTGTTCTAGATGTCCTAGAAGATTTTTTTTTCCATCTCATCTAAGTCAGCCATACTTGTCCCTTCCTTGGATTTTGTAATTTTATTTTCAACTGGAGGTTTGATCAAAATTTCTTTATTCTTTTCTCGCTTCAAATATCTCTTTTCTCTTTAACTTAGTTGCATACAAACTTATACAAACCCTCAGGGTAGCAAGATCATAGCTCTGATACCACTGAAATGTCCCCTTTCTAATTTTTATATCATATTTAAGTCTTCTAATAAGATTATTAAATCAAACAATCAACACTTTGAAAGATTATGCAATTTCTCAATAAAACCCAAATCGAGCATGCTTGAAATAGTGCCAAAAACTTCACAGCTTCACATATTATTGATAAATCTGAAAGTAGACATTTTTATAAAAAAATTTCCAGCATAATGGCCTACAAAATGACATTTTCAGATCTGTATAGAGTTTACACAATAGCTCCCAAACGCAGGACAAAAACAATGCTCATCGGGCTCCTGAAAACAACACAAAATAGCCCAAAAACACCATAAAACACTAATAATCTATCATAGAAGTATAACCACGACCCAATAAATATATTCATCTCTATTTTAACATAAAAATGTCTACAATACAGCAGAAAACCAAACTCATATGAAATACTCAACCGGAAACACCAAACTCTTACAAGAAACACACCCAAAAACTCATAAATTTGCACTGTTCAGCACAAGAGCAAACTCTGCATGAGCTTGCACATGGAATGACCTCAAACTTCCATCCTTAGCATTCCTAGAAACCTAAAAAATCTCATCTTTGGGTCTCCTTCTCAAGTTTGGCAGCCTCTGAAGAACAACAAAGCAATGAGCAAAAATCAAGTTCTAGAATGAGCCTGAAATGCCTCCAAACCCCTTTAAAAGAGGGCATAACCCTAACTCACAACCAAGAGGGGTCAATAATACATATTTTAATAATAATTATCATTTATTAATCCATTGGTTTCCAAAGATTAGCCCCTTTTCTTGAAACTTCACTTTTTGAGCCTGCTAGCCTTAGCAAAAGTTATTATTTTTAATTATTTGAAAAGAGGACGTGACATAGAACACTTCTTTACAACATCAGGACTAGATTGAACAAAGAATATAATAGCAAGAAAGTACTAAATGATAACCAGTCATTCATTGACTCTCCATTGCTATGAAATAACTAAGGCCTAAATACATAAAACTGAAAGAATTGAAAGGATTTTAACTTAATTTCTTGCAAAATGTAAACAACCATGCCGAACTAGCATCACTACAGGAGATACTAATTTTTGATCAGTGCCTTGTCCATTTGGAAATATATATCTGAGATAGATATAGAATACAAGAACATAGATTCCAAGCCATAAACACAATAAACTAGATTCATGCACTGCTTACAAACATCCTTTTAGTTGAACCAAATGAATCTATGTTTCATTTAGAGACCTTTAACTTGATCCTAGATCAAGGCTGAAAATAAAACACATACACAGATAAACTCCAAGCAATGAATCAAAAAACCCAAAACTCAAGAAGCACAACCAAGGAGAGATCTGAAAACTAAAAATTGCATTAAGTATAAGGATTCAAGTTACTGTATTACAAACTATTCCAGAATACAACTCTTACACAATATGCAAAGGATTTTGAAGGTTTTTCCACTGTATTGACACAACTAGCAAAACATACTACAATCTGGACTGAGGATACACACTTAGCTTTTCAGCTTCCTATGTCAAGAATTTCCAGCCAGCCCCTTCTAAACGATCATAAAATTCCTTTTATAGAGACAAGGATACAATGAGAAAAAGATCATTTAGGTTAAAAAACCCTAAACCTAACCAATCAAATCCAGGGCCTATAGGAGAAAGAAATCTGATCTATTTGTACCTCTACAAAACATTCCCAAGAATAATCAACTACTTCCTCTGAAAAATATCAAATCAGTAATAACACCCTTGAAATAATCAACAAATCTGATATCTTTGTGAACCCAAGAAGAATCTCTACAAGGAAAGCCAACTTGCTAAAAATCCGATCTTCCCCCTTTGCCGGATTTGCATATCAGTCATGTCTGAAATAAAAAAATCTCTACCAAACTCTGATCCTGGATTACAAATACCATTACTGTTGTCACCCACTTGATCAAATTATATTTTCAATGCTTCTATTGCAATCCTTGTTTCGTGTCGATTTCGTCGATATATTATATGCCCATTTTCGGACAAAAATGAAAGCTCTAGACACTATTTCCGTGAACAGTCTCCATTACTTTAAAATTTTGAATTTATCGTATAGTTGAAACTATATTATTTGTTTTAATTCTTTCCTGCAACCTTGAATTTTGAAGGTGGGCCCTATATGCCATGTGGCACTTCTGGATTGGCTCGACCAACACCTCATCTACCTCACTAGACCTTCGCACATTCCTCTACCACATGGCGCTCTCTGATTTTCCTATACCGCTAACTGGGTGCTAACTTGAAATCTTACCTACTAGCTAATCGGATGACACATGTTGACATGTCAATAATCCTCTATGGTATTCATCGAGCATCTCCCTCTTAACAGATCAACAATGGCCATCATATCTAGGCATGTATCTCGAGGTCTCCAATCTGCACACTATCAAAATATACTTACTGGCATGTGGGCCCGTTGTTGAGTCATCATCCATGTTTGCCTCAGTTTCCATGCTCATGTGAGAGGCCCTCGAACTAGGTGTCCACTTTGGACACCATTGTATTGTATGTTTTTCCTTATAAACTCCTTATTTACCTCCCCCACAGGCAATGTGGGACAATGTTTTTATATAATATAATATTTCTTGTTTCAAAAATATTGCCTTGGAGCGTGCCCAATTGGCCCATCAAATCCGGCTGGCCCACATGACCTTCCTTCCCTCTCTTGTTTACCACTTATCTGTTTGCTCTTTCTTTTAAACATTGCGAATACATATTTTTTGCAAATGTGAGACTAATGCCACAGTGCATCCCCTTGCAAATCACGCACGCATTACATTATTTGGGGTCCCTCTGCAAAGTCGATACCCCTTTGAGAATAATGCACACCGAATCCCACATGCTCTGCTCCCAAATGGAGAGTACACAACATTAGGAAGCTCACAAATTCATTCTACAAATAACATTAAATGGAAGGCACATGGTGTTGAGATCTCCCACAGAGACCTCACACAAACCCTAGGTGGCTCATGTAAGCCTCTAAAATCATGGTCTTTCAAAATTTTCTCAAAACACTGGCACTTGCATGGGACAAGGCCCCTGCAACATCCTCCAAGGCTGAGGATATACACAACACCCTCAAGAAACACCCACAGCAAATCTGGTGCATATTAATTTTAACAAATGCCTGTAGTCTTCACTATATTTCTAGTAATAAAATTGATGCACAAGTCTATTTGAAAGGTGCATGAGCATACAAATTTATTGTGCAACCTCCATAGAAACACACACTCCTCTCATGCTTCCAGCCTCCTCCTCATACTTTGACACAGCCACTTGGTAGATAGTTCACACTACCAATGAAGCCATGTGCAACACCATATTGCTAGGGTATTTTGCTTTGTACATTGCATGTAATAAAATCACAACATCATCTTAAGTGCATGCTGCTCCTTATTTGATATTTACGTGCCCCCTTTACATTCCTCTTTTGGGCTCACAAATGCCTCTCAAACACGCATGCAGCAGCCTTTGTCTTTCAGTTTTCTTTGTTTGGGCATTGTGCTCATGTAATGGAGCATACACACAGCACAAAGGGAGACTCAAACAACATTAAGGAGGAGGTTGCATAAGTTTTCCTTTGTTATTCCATGCATTTAAGCCACATGATGGCCTACAAGCTTTTGGTGTATATGCAACACTTCTTCCACACTTGATGTGCCTAGTATCCTATTGTTTCCTTTTATCTCCAAGCAATAGCCAAGTAGAGGGCACACACCAGCCATTGAAACATGTATGCATCCCATTTGAAAGAGCACAACTATATTGGTGGTTTGTGCAATACTTTGGAGAAGCACACCCAATGCAGACAAGAGATAATGCTTTAAAAAATCCAACAATCTTAGTTGCTGAAGACCAAACTTTGATATGTGCTTATTACAAATGAGAAAAGAGGAAAAGAAACAAGCCGGATATGAATTTTCCTTTTATTTTTGTTTCCCTTTGAGTCATCATTATTTATTATATCAAAGTCATAATTAAAATGGTGTCTGCTGCTTCATTTGGATGCTTGGTCTACCTATGGTATGCATAGCAATTTAATTACAGGAGCTACTCTGTTTGGATTCTGTGCACCACATCAAGAACTTGGTACATGTAGCATGGTGAAGAAAAAATGTAGCACTTCACTAACAATACGCATATTGTCAATTAAATGGTGAATGTCGGCATCAACATACAAAACATGCTTATGATACTTTAGTAACTCCCAGATGGACAAAACAGTACCATTCACAAAGCAATCCAAATGCTTCACATTTTTATTTTATTAAGTTGTCTCTGGAGCCATTCCTCCCAAAATGTCACACAATCATCTACAAGAAAACTGACAGAGGCCTCTTTAAAATCATGGGACAGGCTGGACCCCAAGCAGGTCCGGCCTAAAAAATTTTTGAATTCAAACAACCGGCCCCAAAATCATTCAAAATGACTTGCGCTTGCAACCGGATCACATCAGATCAACCGGACACCTTTAAAAACTTCAATTTTAAGAACTTCGCTAGTCACCAAATCTCAATAAAACACCTCTAGTCGTGCTATAAAACACTGATGAAAACTTATCCCTGGAAGCTGAAAGTTGGCGAATACGAACCTTGTAGTACAGACAACAACCCTGTCAAACAGATTTGCCTATAAATGAACGAGGTGAGAGATTTTAAAACTTGAAAGTGCCCGTTCAGAATTGTCGGCAAAACGCAAACTGAAAACACTGTCGACTGCCCTAGAAAGAGATGAATTAAAAATATGAAACGATGAGTTGAGGGCACACCACTGAATCTGGAAGAAATTTCATATGCAAGGATTGAAACAAAGCAACCCTTAATTGGAGATGAGCAACTGGAAAAAAAATATGAATTTCTGAAAATGGTTACTTTGCATAGTTATGCTAACTGCACTTTTTAACATTATTGAATGCATTTTGTCTGACCTGGCAATCCAATCAAATGAAATCTTCATGGCATGAAACCCTGGGTAAATGATCACTATCATATGTATAAAATAAACCTACAATCAAAATTAAAAAATGATCTATTGGCTATCTAGAAATAATCTCCAAAGTTGTGCCCTCAGAACACCCTAAACTGGAAAAAAGTGAAACTATAGAAATTGGGTTTGGAATCGATCAAGGAAAGTGATAAGATTCATCATAGTTTGAAACTTATCATGGAGAATCACTTTCATATCTACATTACATAACATCTTTCAATTATGTTTGACCTCGATCTCAGTGCAAATGGCAAGGCCCTAAAGTAGCCACTCAGAAAACTGAACTGTGCACTCTCAGAGAAACTTAGAAATTGCAAATAAAATGACTCCGAAAAACATGTCAAACAGGCACATGGGGGGCTGAAAATTGGCTTGGTACTTCTCTCTTATGCCTACAATATGACACAATATTTCTTTTGTCATGACCATCGACCAAGCATCAAATTCAAGTCTCTGAAGTAGGCCATTTAGTAAAAACTGGACAAGATGTAAAGTGCAGATTTGAGCACATGCCTCCAAATGGGTATCTTGAAAACTTATCCGAATTGAATTTTGGAAGTTGTGACCAACTGCATATGCCAAATGAAATGGGAGTAACACCTTTCCCAAGCACTATGCCATGAAATTCATTAGGTCCATCTTTACATGCACTTGAGCTTAGGTCCTTTTGAACTATTCTTTGAAGCATTGAACATTGCCTCAAGAGAAACTTATGATTATAGACAAAAACTTATATGGATTTTTCAGAGCACCAATAGTGGCTCTAGTTGGGGATGTGTGCCCCTTGTGGGAATGTAGAGAATTCATGAATCTTTGGTATAGCAGACCACTCAAAAAAGGAAAATTGACTACTTCTCTCTCAAAAATAGGGAACCTTACTAAAAGAAACAAACCACACAACTGAAAGAAAGAAACTGTACAAAATATACATCACTTGCAAAGGCTCAAAGCCTCAAAACTGAAATCATTACTTACCTATGTCAAACATATGATTTTCATCCCCATATGAGACTAGACATCTGAAAATATCATGACAGTTTCATTGTCTACATATGTGGACATTCCTGGGCTGAAAAGTAGTTCTATATTTTCCACAACCCACATTATTCCAATCACCATCACTATCATTCTCATATTCCAAGAAATATGGAATGGCTTTTATCTCATCTTGAGAACTAGAAGTATAACATTCATCTAATAATGCATCAGAAGATAAAACACAATAGTTGTCATGCATTACTAAGAACTCACCTTGCTGAAAATGAATTAGGTCCTCAGACTTATCTTTAGGAGACACTTCAGCCATTGAGTAACTTGGTTCCTCTGGGATGTACTCAAAATCTGAATCATGAACCAAATGCAAACCTTTTTCATCATCATTGTGACACGAGAATGATTGATCCATGTCATCGCTTTTATCAATAAATTTGTTGTCATTATCATTGTCACATTCATCATCAGAAAGAAAAGAAAATGAACAAGAACTTTGTTCATCATTTTGTGAAGAAGGAATCCGACCAGTTACAAGATTGGTTTGCAAGCTAAGGATAAACATCTCCTCGTGAAATGACTAAAAACCAACACCTTTCTCACAGCTTCTATTAATGTCTTGTACACATAAATCTAGATCATCAAATAATGTTTCTTCTAAAACTTGTAGGGCTAGGAGATCACATTCAGATTCATTATTTTCCTTAGTACTCTGATTTATACAAGAATCCCTAACACTAAGCTCATCAAAATCTGAATCAATACCAGCATATGAATCTTCATACTCATCATACGTGGCATTCTTATATTTCTCACACTCATATGCATCATCATCTTGCAAAGTATCCAATCTGGTTATAGGAACATAACTGACATTATATGCATTATACTTCATACCCTCACCAATATCATCATTGTTAAGACACACATCCTTCAGGCATGAAAGTATAGAGTCAGATGTAAGAACATACCTTTGAAAATCAATTTCTAAGAGGTTTGAAATTTCCTCACTGCTCAATAGATCTTGGATTTCATTTTCATTCCTTTTAGCTTCTTGTTCGATGCTGCAAATTTCCTCCTTATTTAGAACAAGCACTAAAAATTCTTGGCTCATATCATCTTGTGCAAATCCATCACTGCAACAACTTTCATCTGCATCATATTCATCTTTTTGCTATTTGTACAAATATCTTTTATATTGAGACAATAAGATTGTTCTCTTGTGCTGATAAAAAGAAAGGTTTGCAATCTTTATAGAAGCATTATCAACTGTAGACTCTTCTCAATCATCTTCATATTCATTGAATTCACTATCGACATTATAATCAACATCATCAACACAAGAAGAGACATCGTCATCAAGTTTATTTTCATATAGCCGCTCACAAGGAAAGCCTTCTGCCATATCCCCACAATCTGATTTTGGATCCGCAACCAGTCCATGATCATCACAAGAACTCATACCCTGATCATTCTCACCAAAATATTCATACTTAAACAAATTTTTAGCAACTTTTTTAGTATCAAAAAAAAAATCAACAGGGCCCAACTTTTGCTGACTAAATAGATGTGTACATTTATTATATTCAGTTGTCAGCAAGTTAGAGATCTCATTACTGCTAAGAGAAGAACTTAACTCATATGTTTGCATTATCTCTTCATGACCAGAAGTACTTGCACAATCAATATTAGAATCCTCATCACTCTTATTACCATAAGAACATACATCTTTACTCAGCACAAGATCATAATCAATGTAACTTTTGGAATCATGAGAAATTTTGTCCTTATTTTTCAACACTTGTTCACACAAGTTCGGAAGCAATTCATCCTTGGTATCTTTATCAAAATCTTCACTCAAATAGTTTTCATTTTCAAATTCAAACATCTCTGAATCAGTAGAAGACCTTGTATATGTGTGTGTGAATTTTGTACCTAATTTGTAGACACAACACTTCAGTAAAACATTAGAGGTTAGCTATAATCAAAATCATGCAAAATTGAAATCTAATTTAACCAAGCGATTTACTGCCTTCTAGTAGGTGCGAGATTAATGTTCTCAGATTGCTATCGAGATCAGTGACCTAGACGACACCTAAATGAAGGATTTGAATGCAATTGATCTAGATATGAATTGAATGCAATTAATCTATATTTTTTATATTTTCTATGCAATAAGATGAAAACTGATATGAATCTATGCTAATATGGAAATTGATATGCTAAAATGATCTAACAATAATATGAAAAAGAATCTAAATGAATGTAAAAAAAAATAAAAATTGGTCTCACAATAGCCTTGATTCGCAATAAGCTTTGATTCTCCAAATTCCAATTCTTCAAAATAGTTGTGCAATTCGTAGATGACTTTGGCAAAGTAAGCTTGCAAAATTATGAGATTCTGTGGATGCAAATTTGAGAGATGATTGAGAGATGAATTATGAAGAGATGAGCCTTGTTTTTATAGAAATCCAAGCCTTTGGAGGTGCATGAAAAAAAAGCCATAAATCACTCAAATAACTCAGGTTGATTTTTGAGTTATTTTTAAATAAAAGATAATTAACTCACAAAAACATGCAAAAGCTAAGTTTTAACTCAAAATAGAGTTTAGCTTTAATTGATAATTGATAGTTGTATGCTTTTCTTGATTGTGCATGTTTTAATTATGAATTAATTTAATAATAAAGTGATTTATTTCCAACTTAACTGCTTTTAAAAATAAAACAATTGATTTATGGGTTAATCAATTATTTAATCAAACTTTTATTAAAAACTATATTATTAAATAATGACAACTTGCTTTAATTAATTAAATAAGAATTTAATCAATTATTCATAAGATATTAGATTTATTGTCAAAATTAAATAATATAATTAATAATAGATAGAATTAAATTTAATTAAACAATTAAGTGGCAGAATATTAAATCTAATTAATTAAATATGAAAATATTCAATTAATCAAACTTTAGGATAAATGTGTTTTATTGCCAAATAATTATAAAATTAAAGATAATTATGATGATTAGGAATATTACTAGGAATATTCCCCGATGCAAAATTTAAGATAATCAATTATGATTCGATGATGTTTAGATGTGCCTTAGGTTAGGACTTTGATGTTGATTTCGTTCGAATTGTTGATATAGAAGGTTAATGAACATATAGCCCATTTTTGGGGTATTACATTTTGCCCCTCTTTGAATTACTGTGTGAAGCGCAGTGGTTCAAAGATAGTCTGTGTTTGATAGAGATATGAAACTGATGTTTGAAATTGATAATTGATATGAGACAGATGCTGATTGATATTGATTTGATATGGAGATAATAGGTCCTGAGTGACCAAAGATAATGTTCACTATAATAGCAAATGAACCTATGATTGTGAAAAAGTGTCAAAATGCCTGATTCCAAACCTTAGGATTGCAAAGAAGTGAGTGACCCATTCTAGACTCGATTGTCTTAGTAGAACTAGCAGGTATCACATCCAAACCCTTCAGTTGCCGAAGAACCAAGGAAAGAACACTATGATTTGATGGTTGCAAAAACTGATACAGTTTACAAGATTAGGAGAATACCAGATTGATATGGATCTTGATGAATTTGATATGCCCCAAGTGATGATAGATTTGCCCCGAGTGATGAGGACTTTTTTTTTGATGAATCAGTAACTAGACGTGATTGTTATCTTGTTTACTGATGAAAGATATTGATAGATTTGATTGATAGAATTTTGATTTACAAACTTTGTATTGATGTGCAATACCATGCCCCCTTCCGGATTAAAATTGAAATCTGACAAGAAAAGTCAGCATTGAGAGTTTAGAAGCATGTTAATTGATTAGAGAAGTGGTTAAACACGTCCGGTGAATGCATTCTACATTGTTTAGAGGTCCTGGAGACTAAGTTTGACTAGGTTTGACCATGAGTTGACCATAGTTGACCAAGTTGAAATTTTGATAGTTTGATGTTAGATAATCAGTTAAGTTGAATACTAGATCTCTGTGATGATTGAAGGTTGATTATGCAAGCAGTAGACCATCCTGGGCCCAAAATTTTAAATCACGATTTTGACATATTAAACGATCTCAGATTTGAATTTTGATCCCGAAAAAGGATTCTACTTGCTGTTTCGTTGGAGGAACCTTCATGTGAGATTCAGCTCTTGTTAGACTTGAAGATGTGAGTGGAGAATTGTTTAAGCATTGAAGTTTGTTTAGCCATTGTGAGATCATGCAACATGCAAAATGCAAAGAGACATGCAAAATGAAATGCAACCTAAGACCTAGGACCTAGTCACTGATCATATGTCAATTTGTTATCATCATTGAACTTTTAGGTAACCAGATAAATCAATACAATGCCCACTAGCTATGAAACCATGGACATATGAATATCGATTTGTATGCGCAAGTATCAATACAACACCCACTGGTCAACAACCATGGATATATGAATATTGATTTTATTTTCAGAATGTCAGAGTAGATATAAGCACCAAGGCACAAACGCCAAGATGACCTAAATATCATGTCCATTTTAATATAGCAATTTGTATAAGCATCAAAACATAAATGTTGTGATGAACTGAATACGCCTTGCATTGCAAACACATCAAATAGTCAAGAGATCATTCTAAGTCCAATGTGAATTACCCATAGTGACCCTTTATCATTCACATCCTTAGGCAAGATCATGTTCCACAGTAGGAGAAAGAACTTACTCAAAAAGACAATAGTTAGATCAAACTTCCTTGAATTGTCTGGGTATCAATGGTCGAGGTACGCATGGCCATCCAATTTGAGATAGAGGCTCTTATAGTCGGACACCATTTCAATTTGGAATTTCCAAAGTTGTTAGATTTTCACATACAAGCAGAAGACAAAGAAAAGATTATGCCCCCAGTGATCACTCTCTAAATCCTATAAAGGACATCATCGAAGAGCTCGAAGAGACACAATATGCAAAAATCTCAATGCAAATCAGTAAGCATACAAGGAGATAAAAGCATGTAAAAAGCATAGATTATTTTTAGTTGAGTTTTGATGTTTGATTTCCATGTTGTATATTCAAAATCCTTTCTGGAGACAAGACTGACTGACTGACTCACATGAAGCTTCAAAGGACTCTGACTAGATATGATCCATCTAAGATACATCAAAGACCATAGGATATGACATTGATTGCCCCCAAGTGTTAAACATTGATAGGATACAGACGCTTGAGCCGATTGGTGTACAGACCGACTTATTGAAAACTAGAAATGTTGAAACAAACCGGGAGATATGTACAAACTAAAGCAAGACTTAAAGCTGAGAAAGACCAAGATTGTGCTGATAGATGGAGCGTTTTGAACAAGTGGTGCCCGTTTGCTGGGTTTTCACCATCTTGGCAGAGATTCTATTTTTGCTACCAAGGCGCCTGTTTCCAAGTTTTCACCAAGGCACTTTTTTTTTCATTCTTTTTGTATTTTTCATTTTTTCAATTTTTTTTTATTTTTTTATTTTTTATTTTTTTTGAATTTGTGATATTTTCTAATTTTTTTGCGAATCATCAAGAAGCCTATTGCTAGGTTTTCATCAAGATGTTCATTTTTTTAAGGACTTTTTCTGATTTTTAGGATTTTTTCAGGATATTTAACCATAGACTGAATGCCTTAGGCATAGAATTTCTTCAGATGGAGAACGTTGATTGGTTCTCAGAGGTATTCTCCTTCAGTCATTGAGAGTTGATAGGCACCAGAGCCAAAAGTAGCAGTGATGAAAAAGGGACCCAGCCAGTTGGGTTTGAACTTCCCCTTGCGTTCTTGATGAGATTGATTTTTAAGATTTTCTCTCAAGACTAGATCGCCAACTTGAAATTCTCTGTGTCTGACTTTTTTGTTGTAGCCTCTAGACATTCTCTTCTGATATACTCTGAGATGATCATACACTTCTTGTCTACGCTCATCTAGTAGTTCTAGTTCTTGTAACCTAGACACTCTATAGTCATCATCAGTTACTAGACCATGCATTATGATTCTGAGTGATGGGATTTCAACCACAATAGGCAGTACCGCTTCAGACCCATAAACTAAAGCAAAAGGTGTAGCCCCAGTAGGTGTTCTAATACTTGTTCTGTAGGCCCATAGAGCTGGATTAATCATGAGATGCCAGTCTCTACCAGTTTTGTTTACTGTTATGTGCAAGATCTTTAATAGATTTTTGTTAGAAGCCTATGCTTGTCCATTCCCTTGTGGATAGTAGATAGAAGACCAATGTTGGGTGATCTTAAATTTGGCACATAGATCATCAAGGTCTTTATTCCTGAATTTCCCACCATTATCTGTGATTATGGAATGAGGGATCCCATATCTACATATGATATAGTTCAAGATGAACATTGATATCTTCTTTCCAGTTGCTTGTGTCAAAGGGACCGCTTCTACCCAGTTTGTAAAATAATCTGTGGCTGTGATTATATGGGTATGTCCATTAGAAGAATGAGGATGAATCATCCCAATAAGATCAAATTCCCATTGATGGAAAGGCCATTGTGTTGTAAAGGGGATTAGATCCCTCCCTGGAGCATGAATTAGGTTGCCATGTACTTGACACTTTTGACAATTCTTAGCAAATTTGATAGCCTCTTTCTCCATTTCAGGCCAATAGTACCCAGCCCTAATAAGTTTTCAAGCTAGTGTTAAACCGTTCGAGTGTGACCCACAAATACCATCATGGACTTCCTCTAATGCACGTTGAGACTCTTCCTATTCTAAACATCTAACTAGCGTACCATCTAGACCTCGTTTGTATAGATCATTACCAATGATGACATATCGGGAGGCATTACAGATAAGGTATCTCTTTTCATGACGGTTGAAGGTATCCGGAATGAGCTTTTCATCTTTAGTTTGGAATGAATGAGCTTTTCATCTTTAGTTTCGTACACATCATTGACTTGATGAATAACAAGTTGAGAGTCTCCATGAATGTGTAGCTCTGTTACTCTCCATTCAATTGCTATTTTCATACCATTCAAAAGGGCTTCATATTCCACAATATTGTTTTTCCAAGGAAACTTTAATCGGAATGCTTTGGGGATTGAGTATCCTTGGGGAGTTAGGAAAAATATGCCTGCTCCAGATCCATTCTGTGTATAGGAGCCATCAAAGAACAATTGCCATTCTCTAGAAGATAGGTGCATAATAGATGAGTCTGGAAATTCTATTTGCATTGGTGTGTCATCAAACATGGGTGCATCTACTAGTTGATCAGCAATAACTTGACCTTTTATAGCTTTTCTTTCAACATATTCAATGTCAAATTCGCTTAGAAGCATGACCCATTTAGCCAGTCTACCGGTGAGGGCAGCCTTGCTTAGTAGGTATTTCAGTGGATCAATTTTTGCTACTAGATGCATGGTATGAGCTAGCATATAGTGTCTCAGTTTCTGTGATGCAAAGATCACAGCGAGACAAGCTTTCTCAATCATAGAATAGTTCTTTTCATATGCCACCAATGTTTTGCTTATATAATAAATGGCTCTTTCCTTTTTGTCTTCATCATGTTGCGCTAGCAATGCCCCCAGTGATGTGGCTGTTGCAGAGACATACAAGATTAATGGCTTCCCATGAATAGGAGGCATCAAGATAGGCGGATTTTATAGATACTTCTTGATATGGTTAAAGTTGTTCTCGCATTCTTCATTCCATGCAAAGGTCACACCTTTATGTAATGTTTTTGTAAAACATTGTGATATGTCCACTAGCTGTGATATGAATCTTCTGATAGATTGAACTCTGCCTTGCAACATCCTCATTTGACTAATATTTGTGGGAGGTTGCATCTCTATTATAGCCTTGACTTTAGCCGGATCAACTTCAATGCCTTTCTTTGAAACTATGTATCCTAAGAGCTTTCCAGAAGTGACACCAAAAGCACACTTAGGATTTAGTCGGAGACTAAACTTTTCCATTCTGTCTAGGATCATGCTCAAGTCAGTTAGATGTTTAGTTCTGATCATTGATTTTGCCAAGGTATCATCAACATAGTCCTCCATTGTTCTATGCATCATATCATGAAAAATAGATGTCATTGCTCTTTGATATGTAACTCCAGCATTTTTGAGTCCGAATGGCATAACATTCCAATAGAAGGTTCCCCACGCACATGTGAAAGAAGTTTTCTCTTGGTCTTCTGGAGCAATTTTGATTTGGTTGTATCCAGAAAAGCCATCCATTAAGGAATACATCTGATAGCCCGCAGTCATGTCCACTATCATATCAATGTTAGGCAGTGGAAAATCATCCTTAGGGCATGCTCTGTTCACATCTCTAAAGTTTGTACACACTCTAATTGAACCATCTGGTTTAGAAACAAGTACAATGTTGGAGATCCACTCAGCATAGTCTATGACGCGGATGAATCCAGCTTTTAGGATTTTCTCTAATTCAGCTTTGACTAAAAGTGCAACATGAGGATGCATCTTTCTCAATTTTTGCTTGACCGATTTTACTCTAGGAGCAATGGATAGATGGTGCATGATAAGATTTGGACCCAACCCTAGCATATCTGAATACTTCCATGCAAAGTTGATCTTTTTTTCTGTCAAGAATGTAGTAAATTTCTGTTTCTCTTCTTCGGATAAGGATTGTGCTACATGTACCAATTGTGGTTCCTTTGTTGTACCCAAATTGATGGATTGGGTGGGCTCAATTAGAACTGGAGACCTGTCCTATAAATGACTTAGAAGGACATCAAATATCTCATGCTTAGGTGCCTCAGAGAGGTTTTCACCTTTGGATACGTCTTTTATTTTTACTTTTGTCAGTTTTGAGACTGCCACAAAGTGGTTTTCACCCTTAGAACTCTTTTTCTTTTTCTTTTTACTCTTGTTTTTCTGACTAAGATATTTGATGTCTGACTCGGTCATGCTGATGCTTGGTTCACTGATGGAAGTACTCATAGGCTAAACTTCATTGAGGTAGCAGGCAAGGGCATAGTCATTCGGGAAGGTATAAATACCATGGTTTGGATTTGTGGAAGTTTGGTCGATAAGATCAGGGTGTTGGATAGTCAAAGTGGGAAAGGCTTGGGATATGGTGTTTACGGATATTGATCTGTCATCATTGGTCCTAACCTGATGCGTGAGTTCAAAGGTGATACTACAACTTAAGACATCCAATTCATGAATAAGCTCAATGTCATCGTGGGAGTCCAATTCAGCCATAGGTGGATCAGACTCGATAGGTTCATCATTTCGCTCTAGACTTACATTGGGTTGAGGTGCATATTGGTGAATAACACCAACATGTTTCTTTGTGATAAGCTCATATGGTTCCAGAATGGCTCCCCATTCATAGTCATTTGATTCAGCTTCTGATTCAAGATCTCTAGGAAATCTTAGAACATGAGTAAAGTCAGGATGAATACCCCAAGAAGGGTTACCCTCGGATTCTAATTTGAATTCATACTCATGGGAATCTATCTCAGAATCACTACCACTTCCCTCTTCTTGATTGTTTTTTAGATTAGCTAGTTCTTGTGGTGCAACTATCTCTTGATTGGTAGTAGGTTCTTGTGTTTCTACTACATTAATTCTTTTGATAGGATCATCTTTATCATCAAGAAGGTCTTTGATCTCTTTAGGCAATTTTTCATAGGAGATGAGTTCTGAACTATTTGAATCACTGTCAGATGGTTTTGTTTCTTCTTTCTTAAGAAGAGGTTCCCCTAGTGTGATCTACTCTATGACATGCAAGCAATTACTTTTGAGGTGATAGGGTTTCTTCTTAAATCCTAAGCCAATTTTATTTTTATTTTCTCTACCAGTATGTGGGAGGGGTGCCTCAAGACCTTTTCCTCTGATTCCTAGAGGTCCTTGACCTGAATATCCCATCTTAGCTATTAATTTACCTCCTGGACCATATGACTTGGAAGGGAGTTTGGATACAGCAGAGTTACCAGTTTGAACAACTTGAGAATCAGATTCATCTTTGGATAGCCATGATAGCACAGCTTCATCCTCTTCAAATTCTTGCTTGGATACTTGTTCTGATACAAAATTGTTTTTATATGCCTCAAGAGGTTCCTAAGGTTTGGGCTTGGATTATTTCAAATATTGCCCATAAGACTTAGGTGAGATAGGGAGAGATGTCAAAGATAAGACTGGCTCGATAGTGTATTCTCCCATACTATTTTCTTTGATATTAACCTCTTTGGCAAGATCTTCCATTTTAGATGTGGATGCTTCTTTAGTTGGCTCTATGGGAGATTCTCTGTTATTAGGTACAAGATTATCGACACTTTCCTTCAAGGTGTTGCAAGTTGTATTCAGATCTGCTGGGATAGTAACCTCGACTCTTTCATAAGGAAACTTCAAACATTGATGGTATGTAGAAGGAATGGCTTGCATTTCATGTATCCACGGTCTCCCTAGAAGGACGTTGCAGGCCAAAGGTAGATCAAGCACTTGACAGATGGTATCTTTGATAACTGGACCCACTCTGATAGGTAAGATAATGGTGCCTTTAGAAGATCTTTCTTGTTCATCATAGGCCTTGATAGTTATTTTCTTTCTAGGATCAATAGCCAATTCTGAAAATCCCAATTGTGTGATCAAGCTGTAAGAACAAATGTTTAGGCCAGCGCCCCCATCTATCAACACACGTTTGACTCTACGGTTCTGGATCAAGACTTCTATATGAAAAGGTTGATTATGTGGGTGACTCAAGGAGTTATCATCTTCCTCTGAAAAGGAGATATATTGCGGAGATGTAAGATGTCCAAACATAGTCTGGAACCTATCTAAATCAAGGTCATCAGGAACATTGGAACCGAGAAAAGCTTTATCAAGAATGGCTCTATGAGCTAGAGATATTCGAAGTAACTCAAACATGGATATTTTCACATTAGTGTGCTGGAGTTGTTGAAAAATGCTATAAGACATAGGCCTTGTATCCTTTCGATTGGAAGATTTGGAAGCAGCCTTCTGTTTAGAAGCAGATGAAAGATTGAAGGGCACCTTTGGGACATTTGATGAATTTGGGAATTGTCCATTTAGATGTGTTTGAGCTTGTGATCAAGTAACTGCGTTAGCCGAGGAATGATCTCTGTCCCTTCGTATGATTGTGATGACATTGCAACTTTCAAAGAGACATGGTTCAACCATATTGATGATAGTGTTATTTCCAGGGTAAGCATAGTTGACTTTTGCCCCCATATTAGGCTGAGAAGTTGAAACCTTTTGACCATGTTTTGGAAATGGTTCTGTGAATGCTATATGATCGTTATTGCTTGTGGGATTGTCAATTGTGATGTCTCCACTATCGATTAGATCTTGAATGGTATGCTTCAAGTGGTAGCAAATACTAGTTTTGTGACCTTTACTCTGATGGAAATCACAGAATTCATTATCGTTCCACCATATCGGTTTGGGGTCCTGAGCATTCAGTCGGATTGGTGGTAAAGAGATAATGTTATCAGCTAGTAGAGTTTTCATAGCCGATTCTAAAGACTCTCCTAGAGGAGTAAATTTTTTATGTTTATCCCATTTTTTGAATTCTGGCTTCCTTTGAGATGGTTGAGAAGACTTTTGCTCAGAAGCTTTAATGGCTTGAGGGCCAAGAGTGAGATTATAGGATGGTGCCTTTGATGGGGCATAGATAGTGTCAATGACACCATCTGCGATGATGCCTTTGTTCTTGTTCCAATTTTTGTTCTTGTCTTTGGAACTAGATCCAGATTCGTACTTGTCTTTTTGGAGTGTGATTTCCCCTTTTTTTACAAGCACTTTTTCAATTTTGATAGCATTATCCACCATTTTGTCAAAAGATGTATGATCTTGCATTTGTAAGGGATAATTGAGCTCTGAAACAAGGTTATTGATAAAGATTTCAAGTTTCTCCATTTCAGGAATTGGTCTAGCATATAGAGAGAACTTCTTTTGCCACCTTTTGAGGAAAGTTAGGAATGATTCTCCTGGATATTGCTTGAGATTACAAATATCAATCATGGTGACCGGATGCTGAATATTGTAGGAATATTGGTGATAGAACAATTTAATCAATTCCTCAAATGTTTTGATCATAGGAGGCAATCTTGAAAACCACTGAATGGATGCTCCACCTAGAGATCTAGGAAAAAGATGCATCAGATAGGTCAATTCATGCATGAATTCCATGGATTGCGTACAGAACTATTTGACATGATCTTGAGGATCAGAGTATCCATCATACTTATCATACTTTGGCATCTCCACTCTTTTTGGAAATGGTGGCATATACAAGTTTTTGTCAAAAGGAAAAGGGCATAGAGCTTCCATGGAGAACTCTTTGTGTTCCTTTTCTTTCTCAAGATTATTAAATTTGACTTGTAAAGCATTTATCTATTTCATCATAGCTGTGAGTGGAGTTTCTTCCTCATGTGTAATGATATCTTCAACATTAAAGTTGGGAGGAAGTTTAGCTCCTTGATGAGCTAGTTGTAAAAAGTAGGCTTCTCTATTTTCTTTCAAGAAATGTCTCATCATCTTATTAAATTCATCGTCATTTTGATAGTGAGCAATTTCTTCAGGTGTGGGTTCCTGATCTACACCATGTTGAGATTAAGCTCTTTGAGAGCCAAAATTTGTCCCTGCTTGAGACATGGTAGGAGTTTGTGGACTCCCTGGATTAGATTGATGAGGGGTATGTTGAGTACCTCCGTGAGTCGATGGAGGGGGTACGTAACCAGATTTCAATCAATAGTTTCCAAGACCGTCGTCCTCGTAAAGACTAGAATTGACGAGTTGCTCAAAAGTTGGATTTTGGATAGTGGTAATAGATTTCTTGTGAGAGGAAGCTCTAGTCTCCACCATCAACTTTGAGTGAAACAAAAGAATAAGATTTAGATAACTGAAGAATGAATTGAATCAAGATGATCAAATGACGCAACCTTGTCAAGGTTTGATTGATTTGAAGATTTGATTAGACATGGATGAAGGATATTGTGCCCTAGACATATGGGTAGGTTTCCAAAAGATAGCGGACAAGATATCACAACACTTAGTCATTTTGATGATTGATTGATTGAAGATTGATAGTTATGACAAGGTTTTAACACGAGATGATAAAGACTCAAATCGATTAGACAGAAGGCTGAATTAGATTCAAAAGGCCACTTTAAGAAAATGATTGGACTCTTAATAGCTACTGCTCTATTCCTGACACAATGATCCGCTCGACAGATTCTAAAACTAGGCTGAAAGAGCTAAATATTTGGCAATCCTGACAATTTTCTGACAACTTTCAAAAATTTCCCAAATGACACTCTGAAAAACTCATATGACAATGGGTGAGCTATGAAATGATAGTTGCACAACTCGTATGACAGTTGCAAAAGCTCGTACGATAGTGGGTATGCAATGAAATGACACTTGATGGAAACTCGTATGAATTTTTGACTTCCTGAAATGATTTTTGACTCTAGAAAAGAATTTGACTTCAGATTTTGCAAATTTTGAGTTTTCAGATTTGAATTGTTTGCAAATTTCAATGTCCAAATTTGAAGATTGTAACAGATTTGTTCATTTTTAGTAACTAGATAGATAAACAAGCACACAAAATAGCAAGCAAGTGATTTCAAGCATGTCTGAAAACAATGAACAAGGGCAAAAGCAACCTTGCGCATGAACAATCAAGTGACTTATTCGTTCTAATCCTCAAAAGTGCTAATTGTGTATGTTCCAAAAATGTTTTGCAATAATGCACATATACCCTATAAAATGAAAATTTGGCCTCGCTAGGGTTTTTAGTAATGGTTTGACTCTGCAACTTTTATGATCCAAAGGGGTGAACTCCAATCTCGGGGCACCAGGGTTTTGACACAGTCTGAGAACTTAATCTTCAGGAGCTGTTAGGGAGATCTGACAACCCAACAATGAACCATACCCGTGGAGATTTCTTCCACAAGGACATTTATATAGCGGCTGTCACTACCACGATGAAAATGGCTATGACTGCTTGAGGTTCCGTCAACATTGTTTTCCTTATGAAGGGATTGTCCGCTACGGTTAACCCTCTCTAAAGATGACTCACACTAGTATACCACAAGGGGACTTGGTTCCAGATCCAAGGTTTTTGACACCTTTTCACCTTTAACCCAAACAAAGCAAGCAGATTAATCCGACACGCTAAGACAAAGTTTTGTTTCACCAAGGTCTATGATGCCAACTCCACGTGATCTATCAACCTCTCCTGGGAGAGAATGTATCAATCAATAAGAGAAGGCGCACTAACCAATTTTGATTCACCAAAGCTCGTGATGTCAACCCCACGTGATCTATCAACCTCTCTTGGGAGAGAATGTATCGATCAATAAAAGAAGACGCACTAACCAAGTTGAATGTGAAATGCACTAATTATCCTCCCTACCTACAAGGATTCTATCATCAAGAAAGATTTCACTAGGAATCCAATCTCTCAAGAATCATGAATAGTGTTCATAGGGCCTAATTACTATGTGAGCACAGATATATTCCCGAAAGCAAATCTACCAAAAGTACCCAAAAAGTAGAAAGAGGAACACTTAACGCTTAAAGAAAATATGAGATGAGTCCACAAGGTGGAACACTTAACACCTCACACAAGCTGAAAATGAGTCCCTAACTTAGAAAACAAGTGAGTTCCTAAAAGCACAAAAGGGTTGCCAAGTGGAACACTTAACACTTCTATCTTGTTGACCCCTCCCTTTTATGGCACTGAGATTGCAACCACGGGGTGGAAATGAGGGGCCGGCAGATTAGCGAGTCCAATAACCCAAGATAGCAATCAAGATCAATCACAAGTATTCTAAGACTACTTAATGAATCTTTAAGGGGTCACAACCTAGTATCAATTATGCAAGTGTGTAAAACAAAAGCATGAAAAGAATCACCCAAGCTAGACACACGAGAGATTTATTTTAAGTCCCAAATCGAAATGTCATTAGATGAAGGAGAATACCTGGGATCCTCGCAATGTGCTTAGTAGATTTTACCTAATTTTTAGCAATTCTTGTTGAGCTTTTCCATGCAAGCAAGTGACGAACTCTCCAACAAGCAAACAAGATATGCAAAATTTATTCAACTTATGAAAACCATAGGGTTAGCTCTAAAAATCAATTATTATCAGCAATAATAACTAGCAATTAACCCAAATGACAACTCATATCATTCATTGAATCATATGAAAAATAAGTGCATACCCATCACAAAATTTTAATTTTTTTGCACTACATTTGACCTAGTCAACAAGATCTAATTTTTTTGATATGATTTTGGCAACAAAAATAAAAATTCAGAATAGAGACCCCTACTAAAAAATAGAGAGATTTTCAAAAATGCAAAAATTTTAGAAAAATCTCTTCATTTGTGCCCTAGAGACCCATTTTATCAAAACAAACCAGTTTTTGTAAATTGACTATTTGAGCTATTATATCATGTCCAAATTTAAAACAAAAAGAATGGACCCCCTATAGAATTTAAAGATCTTTCTGAAAATATAAAAATTTCTGAAAAATATGCTAATTTGCGTCAGATATTAATTTTTTCTAAAATTTCAAGAAAAAATTATTAAAAATTCAAAACATCTCATAAAATTCTAAATTTTTTACTGTAGCTTTTCTGATATGTCGCCAACCTGTAAAACAAATTTTAGACCAAAACTTTAAGTCGTTTGGGAGATAAAATTAAATCTTTGAAACTTTAGGGTTTTAGCTCCCAAAAAAAAAATCAAAACCAGCATGCAAAGGTGGGTTGCCCCACGCTGGGTGCCAGAAATGTGTGTGTGAATTTTGTACCTGATCTGTAGACACAACACTTCAGTAAAATATTAGAGGTTAGCTATAATCAAAATCATGCAAAATTGAAATCTAATTTAACCAAGCGATTTACTGCCTTCTAGTAGGTGCGAGATTAATGTTCTCAGATTGCTATCGAGATCAGTGACCTAGACGACACCTAAATGAAGGATTTGAATGCAATTGATCTAGATATGAATTGAATGCAATTAATCTATATTTTTGATATTTTCTATGCAATAAGATGAAAACTGATATGAATCTATGCTAATATGGAAATTGATATGCTAAAATGATCTAACAATAATATGAAAAAGAATCTAAATGAATGTTAAAAAAAAACCAAATTGATCTCACAATAGCCTTGATTCGCAATAAGCTTTGATTCTCCAAATTCCAATTCTTCAAAATAGTTGTGCAATTCGTAGATGACTTTGGCAAAGTAAGCTTGCAAAATTATGAGATTTTGTGGATGCAAATTTGAGAGATGATTGAGAGATGAATTATGAAGAGATGAGCCTTGTTTTTATAGAAATCTAAGGCTTTGGAGGTGCATGAAAAAAAAGTCATAAATCACTCAAATAACTCAGGTTGATTTTTGAGTTATTTTTAAATAAAGGATAATTAACTCACAAAAACATGCAAAAGCTAAGTTTTAACTCAAAATAGAGTTTAGCTTTAATTGATAATTGATAGTTGTCTTCTTTTCTTGATTGTGCATGTTTTAATTATGAATTAATTTAATAATAAAGTGATTTATTTCCAACTTAACTGCTTTTAAAAATAAAACAATTGATTTATGGGTTAATCAATTATTTAATCAAACTTTTATTAAAAACTATATTATTAAATAATGACAACTTGCTTTAATTAATTAAATAAGAATTTAATCAATTATTCATAAGATATTAGATTTATTGTCAAAATTAAATAATACAATTAATAATAGATAGAATTAAATTTAATTAAACAATTAAGTGGCAGAATATTAAATCTAATTAATTAAATATGAAAATATTCAATTAATCAAACTTTAGGATAAATGTGTTTTATTGCCAAATAATTATAAAATTAAAGATAATTATGAAGATTAGAAATATTACTAGGAATATTCCTCGATGCAGAATTTAAGATAATCAATTATGATTCAATGATGTTTAGATGTGCCTTAGGTTAGGACTTTGATGTTGATTTCATTCGAATTGTTGATATAGAAGGTTAATGAACATATAGCCCATTTTTGGGGTATTACAGTATACAATGATTATGATTCTTTATCACTATTACAAGCTGAATGTTCTTCTGTCATGACTTCATCATTATGAGAAACATTTTCATCATTAAACATGAGATGTTCTGGAAAATTGTTTGTATTATTTCTTTGCAGATGATCCTTTTGCAACTTATCCCATTCACTATCATCAGCAAATTCTTCTAAAAACAACCACTTAAAGTCAGTCAATGAAAATATATGTTTTGGAGGTAAACTCAAATACCAATCAGCTACAACCCCTTGGATGGATCTCCCAAAAAACATCATGCTGACATCTTCCTCATAAATCTGATATTTCACAACAAATCTAAAGAATGCTAGGACATGTCCTAGTGCTGAATCTGACTGATCATCAAAGAATGGAATTAAATCAACGAGCTAACTAGGGAAAGAATTGGGGGATCCATGAACATGATCACAACATAAAGCTCTATCTAACTCGATAAAACACAACCTTCTAGATGACTTATTTGTTGATTATCCATTTGATTTAAAACAAGATGGGAACTGTTCATCTTATTTTGTCTTTACAAGAGGTATACCAAAACATTTAAACCTCTATGACAACATTCAAAGTTTTATGAAAAGATATTCAACATGGAAACAAGAAACTACCTATGTTATTCTTCCCTTCTTATTAGTGCTGAAACACTTGATAGGGAACAAAATACTTTATAGCTGATCTTATGGAAAAACACATAAAGATAAAAAATACTTGGAAGTGTGTAGTTGAAACTCAACTTGCTGAATGGAAAGCCTCTGAATCTAAAACTTACTTTGCTGAAAACTTTGTAGAGTTGCCACCTCCTTGAAGAGGACAAACACCTTAACCGTTGAAAACTCCTTTTGTATATTTTTCCATCAACACAACAAACTTCAACAGGGTATAAAAACTATTTATCAGGACTAAAAATATATCATTTTATGCACTGATCAAACAAAGAACTCAGAGTCGCCACTCACAACTGGGTGAGATAATTTGAACTTTTAAAATTGACTCTTATACACTTCAATGGAAACTGTTGGAAATATTCAAGAATTAACCAAGTTACTGAGAGGGGAGGGGTGAATCAGTAACTTCAAAATTTTCTTTCAATATCAGATGTATTAACATATAGTTCACTTTATCCTTTTGCATATAGAAAGCATGAAACATAAAAGCATTCACAACAATGACACATAGATTTGGTTACCCAGAAACCTTCCAAAAGAAAGTAAAACTGGGGTGGGGATGAAACCCACAAAGCTTTAATACTGTAGTATAAAGTTGGCCGGTTAAGGCTTACATTGATCACTTCTGATGATCTGCCCTGCTAGGAGCAATAAGGATTGCTAAATCCACCCTGTTAAAGGATTTTTACAAACTTACAAAAGAAGTATGTACTCGGTAAAGAGATTTTACAAAAGACTGTTAGGTCTACCTGGTTAGAGGATTTTAGTACTGATTCACTGGTTAAAATGAAACAGTATATCTCTTACTTTGCAATTGGATTGCTGAATGAGATTCGTTGATGTACTGATCACCTTCTATGATGAATTTGTCTCTGCTGCTCCTTATGTATAGTAGCCCTTTGTAATTCACTAGTTTCTGCCTTTTTATCTCTGCCTTTTTTTTTCACATTCATACTACTTGGTATTTGTACAACATTGTTTATATACAAGTCTAAACAATTAATTACAATTACAAAGTCAGCTTGACAAATAAACATAAGTGCTACTAAGTGGGCCCAAGTATGGTTACACGGTTCCTGCAAACTAACTCGGTGACTTTCTGATACTCGGCGTCCACTGCATTACTCGGCATCGTCATGCACTCGGTAGAAGTGAAGGCACGGTTCATACTAACCACTCGGTAAGTTTCAAACTCGGTAAATACTTGTGACTCGGTAGACATAATGTCACTCGGTTTACACTGTCCTGCTCGGTTTGCACTGTCCTGCTCGGTTTGCACTGTTCTGCTCGGTTTGCACTGTTCTGCTCGGTTTGCACTGTCCTACTTGGTTTGCACTGTTCTGCTCAGTTTGCACTCAGGATGAAAATAAGTGTTGTCACTAGTGGCAATCCTGCTTAATCCCAACAGAAACCACTGGATAAATAATAACCTAGCCATGAGTTAGCTCTACTTGTACCCACATTATTTATAACTGATTTATAACACTAGAGATATCAACTAATTGAAATAAGAAGGCCAAGAGTCCAGCTCAACTTGGAACCTGCACTATTTACTCAAATTTATAACACCAAAGATCTCAACTAGATTTAGCATGACTTTGCATCTCTATTCCTCAATAGAGTCACCATTTTGTTGGTTCCTAGATAGGATTTTACACTCCATGAGATACCAATATACCTAAGACTGATTTTGGGAATGGTCAGTTCCAAATATGGGGAAATCTGTAGGTAACTAGACCAACTATAGGGACAAGACTTCCCTCTGTACTTCTAGCTCTGCAAAACCAAGGCGGGTGCACCTAATCCAGTATAATAGAACACTTCTTTACAACATTAGGACTAGATTGAACAAAGAAGATAACAACAAGAAAGTACTAAATGATAACCAGTCATTCATTGACTCTCCATTGCTATGAAATAACTAAGGCCTAAATACATAAAACTGAAAGAATTGAAAGGATTTTAACTTAATTTCTTGCAGAATGTAAACAACCATGCCAAACTAGCATCACTACAGGAGATACTAATTTTTGATCAGTGCCTTGTCCATTGGGAAATATATATCTGAGATAGATACAGAATACAAGAACACAGATTCCAAGCCATAAACAAAATAAACCAAATTCATACATTTCTTACAAACATCCTTTTAGTTGAACCAAATGAATCTATGTTTCATTCAGAGACCTTTAACTTGATCCTAGATCAAGGTTGAAAATAAAATACATACACAGATAAACTCCAAGCAATGAATCAAAAAACCCAAAACTCAAGAAGCACAACCAAAGGAGAGATCTGAAAACTGAAAACTACATTAAGTATAAGGATTCAAGTTCCTGTATTACAAACTATTCCAGAATACAACTCTTAGACAATATGCAAAGGATTTTGAAGGTTTTTCCACTGTATTGACACAAGTAGCAAAACATACTACAATTTGGACTGAGGATACACACTTAGCTTTTCAACTTCCTATGTCAAGAATTTCCAGCCAGCCCCTTCTAAATGACCATAAAATTCTTTTTATAGAGACAAGGATACAATGAGAAAAATATCATTTAGGTTAAAAAACCCTAAACCTAACCAATCAAATCCATGGCCTATAGGAGAAAGAAATATGATTTGTTTGTACCTCTGCAAAACATTCCCCGAAATAATCAACTACTTCCTCTGAAAAAGATCAAATCAAGAATAAAGCCCTTGAAATAATCAACAAATATGATATTGCGAACCCAAGAAGAATTGCTGCAAGGAAAGCCAACTTGCTAAAAATCTGATCTTCCCCCTTTGCCAGATTTGCATATCAGTCATGTCTAAGATGAAAAAATCTCTACCTAACTCTGATCCTGGATTAAAAATACCATTACTGCTGTCACCCACTTGATCAAATTGTATTTTCAATGCTTCTATTACAATCCTCGTTTCATGTTGATTCTGTCGATATATTATATGCCCATATTCGGACAAAAATGAAACCTCCAGACACTATGTCTATGAATAGTCTCCATTACTTTAAAATTTTGAATTTATCATATAGTTGAAACTATATTATTTGTTTTAATTCTTTCCTACAACCTTGAATTTTGAAGGTGGGCCCTATATGCCATGTGGCACTTTTGGATTGGCTTGACCAACACCTCATTTACCTCGCTGGACCTCCGCACATTCCTCTGCCACATGGCGCTCTTTGATTTGCCTGTACCACTCACTGGGTGTGAACTTGCAATCTTACCCACCACCTCATCGGATGAAACGTGTCAACATGTCACTAATCCGCTATGGTGTTCATCAAACATCTCCCTCTTAACGGATCAATGATGGCCATCAGATCTAGGCACGCATCTCAAGGTCTCTAATCTACACACTGTCAAAATATACTTACTAGCATGTGGGCCTGTTATTGAGTCATTGTCCACATTTGCCTTGGTTTTCATGCTATTGTGAGAGGCCCTCCAATTGGGCATCCACTTTGGACACCATTGTATTATATGTTTTTCCTTATAAACTCCTTATTTACTTCCTACACAGGCAATGTGGGACAATGTTTTTATACAATATAATATTTCCTGTTTAAAAAATATTGCCTTGGAGCGCGCCCAGCTAGCCCACTAAATCCGGCTAGCCCACATGACCTTCCTTTCCTCTCTTGTTTACCACTTATCTATTTTCTCTTTCTTTTAAACATTGCGAATACATATTTTTGGCAAATGTGGGACTAATGCCATAGTGCATCCCCTTGCAAATCTTGCACGCATTACATTAATTGGGGTCCCTCTACAAAGTCGATACCCCTTTGAGAATAATGCACACTGAATCCCACGTGCTCTGCTCCCAAATGGAGAGTGCACAACATTAGGAAGCTCACAGCTTCATTTTGCAAATAACATTAAATGGAAGGCGCATGGTGTTGAGATCTCCCACAGAGACGTCAGGCAAACCCTAGGTGGCTCACGCAAGCCTCTAAAATCATGGTCTTTCAAAATTTTCTCAAAACACTGGCACTTGCATGGGACAAGGCCCCTACAACATCCTCCAAGGCTGAGGATATACATAACACCCTCAAGAAACACCCACAACAAATCTGGTGCATATTAATTTTAACAAATGCCTGGAGTCTTCACTATATTTCTAGTAATAAACTTTGTGCGCAAGTTTGTTTGAAAGGTGTGTGAGCATACAAATTGATTATGCAACCTCCATAGAAACACGCACTCCTCTCATGCTTCCAGCCTCCTCCTCATACTTTCACACAGCCCCTTCATAGATAATTCACATTTCCAATGAAGCCATGCACAACACCATATTGCTGGTGTATTTTGCTTTGTACGGTGCATGTAATAAAATGACAGCATCATCTTAAGTGCATGCTGCTCCTTATTTGATATTTACGTGCCCCCTTTACATTCCTCTTTTGGGCTCACAAATGCCTCTCAAACACGTATGTAGCAGCCTCTGTCTTTAATTTTTCTTTGTTTGGGCATTGTGCTCATGTAATGGAGCATACACATAGCATAAAGGGAGACTCAAACAACATTAAGGAGGAGGTTGTGTAAGTTTTCCTTTTTTATTCCATGCATTTAAGCCACATGCCGGCCTGCAAGCTTTTGGTGTATATGCAACACTTCTTCCACACTTGATGTGCCTAGTATCCTATTGTTTCCTTTTATCTCCAAGCAATAGTCAAGTAGAGGGCACACGCTAGCCATTGAAACATGTATGTAGCCCATTTGAAAGTGCACAGCTATATTGGTGGTTCGTGCAATACTTTGGAGAAGCACACCCAATGCAGACAAGAGATAATGCTTTAAAAAATCTGACAATCTTAGTAGCTGAAGACCAAACTTTTATATGTGCTTATTACAAATGAGAAAAGAGGAAAAGAAGCAAGCTGGATATGAATGTTCTCTTATTTTTGTTTCCCTTTGAGTCATCATTATTTTTTATATCAAAGGCATAATTAAAATGAGGTGTGCTTCTTCATTTGGATGCTTGGTCTGCCTATGGTGTGCATAGCAATTTAATTACAAGACCTGCTCTGTTTGGATGCTGTGCACCACATCAAGAACTTGGTACATGTAGCGTGGTGAAGAAAAAATGTAGCACTTCACTAACAATAGACATACTGTCAATTAAATGGTGAATGTCGGTGTCAACATACAAAACATGCTTATGATACTTTAGTAACTCCTAGATGGACAAAACAATACCATTCACAAAGAAATCCAAATGCGTCACATTTTTATTTTATTAAGTTTTCTCTAGAGTCATTCCTCCCAAAATGTCACACAAGCATCCGCAAGAAAACTGACAAAGGCTTCTTTAAAATCATGGGACAGGCTGGATGCCAAGCGGGTCCGGCCTAAAAAAAAATTGAATTCAAACAACTGTCCCCAAAATCCTTCAAAATGACTTGTGCTTGCAACCGGATCGCATCAGATCAATCAGACACCTTTAAAAACTTCAATTTTTAAAACTTCGCCAATTGCCAAATCTCAATAAAACACTTGCAATCGCACTGTTAAAACACAGATGAAAACTTATCCATGGAAGCTAAAAGTTGGCGAATACGAACCTTGTAGTATAGACAACAACCTTGTCAGACAGATTTGCCTAGAAATGAAAAAGGCGAGAGATTTTAAAACTTGAAATCGCCCATTCAGAATTGTCGGTAGAATGCAAACAGAAAATACTGCCAATTGCCCCAGAAATAGATGAATTAAAAATATGAAACGATGAGTTGAGGGCACACCACTGAATCTGGAAGAAATTTCATATGCAAGGATCAAAATAAAGAAACCCTTAATTGGAGATGAGCAACTGGAAAAAAACTATGAATTTTTTAAAACAGTTACTTTGCATAGTTATGCTATCCGCACTTTTTGACATTATTGAATGCATTTTGTCTGACCTGGCAATCTGATCAAACGAAACCTTCATGGCATGAAACCATGGGTAAATGATCACTATCATATGTATAAAACAAGCCTACAATCAAAATTAACAAAAGATCTACCGGCTATCCAGAAATAATCTCCAAAGTTGTGCCCTTAGAACACCCTGAATCGAAAAAAAGTGAAACTGTAGAAATCGGGTTTGGAATCAATCGAGCAAAGTGATCAATCAGATTCCTCATAGTCTAAAACTTATCATGGAGAATCACTTTCATGTCTACATTAGAGAACATCTTTCAATTATGCTTGACCTCGATCTTGGTGCAAATGGCAAGGCCCTAAAATAGCCACTCAGAAAACTGAACTATGCACTCTCATAGAAACTTAGAAATTGCAAATAAAATGGCTCCGAAAAACATGTCAAATGGGCACATGGAGGGCTAAAAATTGGCATGGTACTTCTCTCTCATGCCTACAATATGACACAACATTCCTTTTGTCATGATCATCGAGCAAGCATCAGATGCAAGCCTCCAAAGTAGGCCATTTAGTAAAAACTGAACAAGATGTAAAGTGGAGATTTGAGCACATGCCTCCAAATGGGTATCTTCAAAACTTATCTGAATTGAATTCTAGAAGTTGTGACAAATTGCATATGCCAAATGAAATGGGATTAACACCTGTCCCAAGCACTATGCCATGAAATTCATTAGGTGCATGTTTACATGCACTTGAACTTAGGTCCTTTTGAACTGTTCTTTGAAGCACTGAACATTGCCTCAGGAGAAACTTATGATTATGGACAAAAACTTATATGGATTTTTCAGAGCACCAACACCTTGTTACTCAGTTGGTGCAAGGTGACAAAGGAATTGAAACTGTTGTTCAATTCCTCTATATGTATCTCTATTCTTCTATATGTTGTTTCATGTTATGTTCTAACTGTGCTATTGTTTGTAAAAGTTTCCTTGTATAATTTGCTTGGATTCGAGACGTGGTAGCACTGATTCTTTTTGGTGTCCATGTCATGGTCTGAAAAGATTGTTCTTCATATATCTTACATGATCTTTCCTTCGTTGTGATTGTAGTTCTACTTTCTTTGGGGAATGATGGCAATTCATTTTCAATAATAATATATTTATTATCTTATTATCATACTGACCCCACGATAGGTAGATCCCTTCTGTGTTCTCTTTATGTTTCTGTAATATTTCCCTTGATTTGTCTTTGTCTGGGGGCATCTCGTAGTGGAAACGTAATCAATGGAGTTGTTTATGTTTCCGTTAAAGCCATTGCTCCTATTAAAGTGTTAGAAATGAATTTAACGTGGGGGCATACACTCCACTCACTTATTGCACACACACACTTTTCAATATACATATATATTTTTCAAGATACCTTTTCTCCCTTTTTGGATTAGTGACTAATCATTAAAGCATGGATTTATATTTTAGGATCTCTTGATCCCGCCAGTTTAAAATCTATATTTTTGATCCCTTAAGGTCGGAGGTGTCCTTAAGACTAGATCTCTTTTGTTTTTAGCTTTTCTCTTATGGAATAGAATATTCCTAAGGGTGAATCTTTGATAGGTTGACTAATGAGTAGCCACATTCACTAGGTGGTTCAATTCCATCTTTCCGGTTGCATAATGTCCTTGTGTGGCTCACAATGGGACATAAGTTCTCATTGGGTGAGGTAATCACACCCTCTCTCTCTCTCTCTAGAGATGTCTCTCTTGTTGTGATCTTAGAGTTGACAAAGACTTGAGTCCCTAGGGGCTTTAAGTTTCTCTTTGTCCCTTTGATTACGATAAGATTATCTTTTCATTTTGATCTCCTTTACCAAGAGTTTGCATTGAGTCCATACTCTTGCTAAAGTGGGGGCTTAATGTATCCTCTTAAAATGGAAGAACTTCCATGATAAGAGCATTTAGCCCTCTGAGTGAGTGGTTTGGGGTCATGTTAAGTGCCTTGATTGGGTCTCTACATGTATCTAGCTTTTCCCCTCCATTCTATTTCTCTCTTCACCTATTTTCACTTTATTTCTGCATTTCTTAGCATTCTGGATTGAGGTCCTAAGGTTTTTGACATCAAGGTCAAATATGACCTTGAGGGTCAATGAAGACCTCAACCCTAACCTAGGGAGGGGTGTACCTTGTCCTTCACCTAGGGTTCAAATTTTAGGTTCCCATGATTTCCAAATCTTGAGTTTTAGATATATTTGTTTTCCCACTTCCGGATTGGCCATTTTGAGTTTCGTAACAGTAAATCCTTAAATTTAATTTAATATGGGTCCATTTCTAGGGGTTAAGGTTAATTAGGATTTAATTCTCCAATGTCGGTCTTCTCTAGAGGATTATGCCCTAGATCACTATAAAATGAAGCCTTCCTCTCTCATTTTCTCATCCATTATTCATGTCACTTTTGCAATCAAGCAATTTCATGATCAAGCTCTTAAGTGAAAGCAAGAAAGAAGGAGAAGGAAAGCAAGCAAGCATTCCTTCATCCTCAAGTCAATAATTCAACCATTCATGCATTCATCAAGGAGATCCTGTTAGTGTTTTTTCATGTATCCCTCAACTCTAAAAGAGATGTATGAAAACCAGACCTGGGGATCTTTGTCTAGTAACATAAATCTTCTTGTTCATGCAAACTAATGGGCACGAAAAGACTAATTGATGAAGATTTGATCCTCCTTCTGCTTTGAGTTCCACACACTCAGGCGGGTACACCTAAAACATGATAAGATCTGCATACATAAACACTTACTCATTACAACCTTTTATGAAAACATGAAAATTAGTGGATAGTTCTCAGACTTATAAAACGTGGGAGTTCAACTCAACCAGTCTTATATAGGATCCCACCTATATGATCTGCTAAGAACTAGAAAAATGGCCAATGTGATAACAAGGATACACTGCTTCTCTTCGAACCCGGAGGCTCAAGCAGGCTAACCTAATGATTCACTCTTCAAAGAATCAGCAAATGAATTATACTTCTTGAATACAATCAAACATGAATGTGCATAACAACAAGAAAGTAAAATGATTTTCAATTAATGCTTGATGATGAAAACCGTAGGACAAGAAAGAGACCAGTGCCTTATCTATTGGGCATCAAAGTCAAACAATCATGCATTCCCAAAAAATCTTAACTCCAAATTCAAAGAAATCGAATGAAAGGCCTTACAAATCATCCTTCTCATTCCAGTTCCTAGACATCAAATTCACGTATAAATCTCAAATTCTCAGAGCTTGCATTCAAGATTGACTCTCTCCTTGAAAGAAACTTGAAAACAAGATCACAGCTACCTTATAACCAGTGCATCAAAATGCCTTACAAACTAATACATGAGAACTAAGACCAAATACACAAAGACATCAACCAGAACTGAATAGGGATTCCATCATTTTTTCTATTAAAATTCATCTAGTTCAACATATTTACATGACAAAAATACACAAAGAAAACAAGAAAAGGGCCTGAATACTACCTAGTAGCATAAAATTTCAACCTCCATGTTACAATGAGAAAAATCCAAGATATAGCAATTGAGAGTCCATTCCCAAAACCAACTGACATCTGTCCCTCTTGCATAAAAATATTTTCAACATTCCTCATCTCCCTGTAACTGATTCCCAAGCTGATCCACATTCTGCAAAAACTTTCAATCTGATCTGCAACCGATCTTGATTCCCAGATTTCAAACCTGAACTGCTCTTATCAACTACTTTGAAATTGAAAATAGTCATCACTGTTGGAATCCTTATTCCGAGATCTTTCCGGAAACATATAACACTTATATGTTTTGTTAAAAAATGAATTTCCAGGCCCCTATTCCGTGAACAACTATCTTTTAAATTTTTGAATTTTAATCATATAGTCCAAACTATGTTAATTTTTTAAATCTTTTAAAATATGACAATTTAATATCATTTTATGTATTTGCCTCAGAAAGCACCAGATAGCGCCACTTGTCATTACCTTGTTGCATGCTCAGACTAACCTCAGGTTAACCCACTGATTGGGAGAACTAGCGACCATATGCATTCTCTGAATCTCCAGATGATCAGACTAACTACAGTTAACTTTGGAG
Source organism: Chamaecyparis obtusa (assembly GCA_027943335.1). NCBI lineage: Eukaryota > Viridiplantae > Streptophyta > Pinopsida > Cupressales > Cupressaceae > Chamaecyparis > Chamaecyparis obtusa. The sequence continues at coordinate 1,945,175 of BSBK01000373.1, read as the reverse complement.
AACTGGCGAAAGCTCTATTCTCCAATTCTCTAAATCTTTCTTTGACCATGGTTATCATTTGGAGAATGGGTGACTTAGCCCATTCTCCAATTCTCCGAATTGTCAAGACTTAACCATTGGGACTTGAAGAACTCGCGACTACATACTCTCCAATTTTCTGAATCATTTCCCTTAACTGCCAAGTATTTGGAGAACTAGTGACCAAGTGTATTCTCTAGTTCTCTGAATCATTTTTGCTAACTGTCAAGTATTTGGAGAACTAGAGACTAAGCATTCTCCAATTCTCTGAATGTTTATCAATAATTGCCAGCCATTTGGAGAACTACAGACTAAGCATTCTCCAATTTTCTGAATGTTTATCACTAACTACCAAGGATTTGGAGAACTAGAGACTAAGCATTCTCCAATTCTCTGAATGTTATATCATTAACCATTTGTATTTGGAGAACTCGAGACTAAGCAATCTCTAGTTCTCTGAATGTTATCTCTTAACCACTAGCCATTTGGAGAACTGGAGACTAAGCATTCTCTAGTTCTCTGAATGTTATCTCCTTAACCATTTGTATTTGGAGAACTAGAGACTAACTACCAAGGATTTGGAGAACTCGCAACCAAATGTATTCTCCAATTTTCTAAATATTTATGATTTAACCACTAGCATTTTTTTGCAAAATTTAGTGCTTTATGATCATTGGCATGCATCCCAATGCACTAGTTGTGCAAACTCTTGAGAGCCTTCTTCTCTTTATTCATTTCATTATGTGAGTGGTATATCTTTTAAACACTTGAAATGATCATTTCTTGAGCAATGTGGGATTAAACTTTTGGAAGCATTGCTGACTTTTTTATTGTTGTAGTACTCAGAGGATCATAACTTTTGATTTTCAAACTGGGTTTTTCTAAAACTTTGCTGTACAATGCACACATTGTCATCTCAAACATATGTAAAATTCAGTCTGACCTAGTTTGTATTTTTTGAGTTATGATAAAAAATGTGACTGACTGTGCATTCACACTTTTTTTTATTCAACTGGCTCTTGCCTTCAACCCTTTTTTTATCTTCTTCTTCTCCACATGCTTTGCATTTGTTTATGATATTTGGCATCACAACATTAATTTTCTTTGATTTTCTCAAAATCTGAGACAAGACCTTGATGCATTGCCCTCTAGAAAACAACAATGATAAAGGAGCACCAGTAACCCTAGCCATTTCTACGTACACAAATATCCTGTGCCAAATCTTAGTGATAAATCACACTAGCGACACACTCCTTTTCTCTCACACATCATGGCATTATCTTTTCTGGGCCATTTATTTCTCTTTTATCCTTTGCAAAGATTTCCAAATAACATTAGTTGACATCCGGGAGCGGCCTTAAAAACTGACAAAACGCCATCATAGGATCACACCATCGAGAACACATACTGACCCCCAACAAACAATCATGCCCGCCACAAAAGAAATCTCGAAGAGACCCGAGCCAAAAGATAAGACCAATCAAAGTTGGCCACTTAGAAACGTTGTCTGTCTGCACTACCAGAATCACTAAAGTTTCTTTCGGAACTGACTTTGAAAACTGACCTACTGAAACTTTCATGAACTAGAATCACAGGCACTGATTAACCCTCACACAAGGAGTATGAATCCACAAGTAAGTCTCATGATGAATAACAATGTGCATTTGATAATCACGTAAAGATAGGCTCTCAGAATTGCAAACTGGGAAACATAGTAAAACAATGATTTGTGCATACGGAATGACCATAGGAAAGTATGCTAAAAGATTCATCAAGACTTCTAACTTGGCATACTTGTAGTGTTTTCAGAGTAGAATATAGTGGTACAGCCCATTCAGGCTCATCACTCACAAATTAAAAGTTATAACATCACGAACAGGGGTACAAATCAATTTGCACATTTCACAACTTGTAAAACAATAGAAGTTGCATTTGGAATCGCATTTGCAAACTGAGTAAATGGATTCGTCATGACCTTAAAAAAGAAACATAGGAAATATTTGACCCATGAAATATGATGCAAAAGGAATTTTCTCAATAGGGTCAACTGGGTCAAAGATATGACTGGTCAAACAGGCCCTTCCAGAATTTTGAACAATTACACAGTGCATGACAACAACAAGCCACCAACTTTGAGGGGTTTGAAACCTAATCAAACGGATTTGAAATGACTTGAAAATTGGAACATAGGCTCTTTGATATGCATAATAAACATCCTCAAAGTGGTGGGTCATGAAACATTTCTGGACGCAAGATATTCAAAGGAAAACTGCCAAGGATTTGGAGAAGTAGAGACTAAGCATTCTCCAATTCTCTGAATGTTATCTCCTTAACCATTTGTATTTGGAGAACTCGAGACTAAGCATTCTCTAGTTCTCTGAATGTTATTTCTTAACCACTAGCCATTTGGAGAACTGGAGACTAAGCATTCTCTAGTTCTCTGAATGTTATCTCCTTAACCATTTGTATTTGGAGAAATAGAGACTAACTACCAAGGATTTGGAGAACTCACAACCAAATGTATTCTCCAATTTTCTAAATATTTATGATTTAACCACTAGCATTTTTCTGCAAAATTTAGTACTTTATGATCATTGGCATGCATCCCAATGCACTAGTTCTGCACACTCTTGAGAGCCTTCTTCTCTTTATTCATTTCATTATGTGAGTGGTATATCTTTTAAACACTTGAAATGGTCATTTCTTGAGCAATGTGGGATTAAACTTTTGGAAGCATTGCTGATTTTTTTATTGCTGTAGTACTCAGAGGATCATAACTTTTAATTTTCAAACTGGGTTTTTCTAAAAATTTTGTTGTACAATGCAAACATTGTCATCTCAAACATATGTAAAATTCAGTCTGACCTAGTTTGTAGTTTTTGAGTTATGATAAAAAAATGTGACTGACTGCGCATTCACACTTTTTTTTATTCAACTGGCTCTTGCCTTCAACCCTTTTTTTATCTTCTTCTTCTCCACATGCTTTGCATTTGTTTATGATATTTGGCATCACAACATTAATTTTCTTTGATTTTCTCAAAATCTGAGACAAGACCTTGATGCATTGCCCTCTAGAAAACAACAATGATAAAGGAGCACCAGTAACACTAGCCATTTCTACGTACACAAATATCCTGTGCCAAATCTTAGTGATAACTCACACTGGCGACACACTCCTTTTATCTCACACATCATGGAATTATCTTGTCTGGGCCATTTATTTCACTTTTATCCTTTGCAAAGATTGCCAAATAACATTAGCTGACATCTGGGAGCGGCCTTAAAAACTGACAAAATACCATCATAGGATCACACCATCGAGAACAAACACTGACCCCCAACAAACAATCATGTCGGCCAATGAAGAAATCTCGAAGAGACCCAAGCCAAAAGATAAGACTAATTAAAGTTGGCCACTTAGAAACATTGTCTATCTGCACTACCAAAATCACTAAAGTTTCTTTCGGAACTGACTTTGAAAACTGACCTACTGAAACTTTCAGGAACCAGAATCACAGGCACTGATTAACCCTCACACAAGGAGTATGAATCCACAAGTAAGGCTCATGACGAATAACAATGTGCATTTGATAATCACGTAAAGATAGGCTCTCAGAATTGCAAACTCGGAAACATATTAAAACAATGATTTGTACATACGGAATGACCCTAGGAAAGTATGCTAAAAGATTCATCAAGACTTCTAAATTGGCATACTTGTAGTGTTTTCAGAGTAGAATATAGTGGTAGAGGCCATTCAAACTCATCAATCACAAATCAAAAGTTATAACATCACGAACAAGGGTACAAATCAATTTGCACATTTCACAACTTGTAAAACAATAGAAGTTGCATTTGGAATCACATTTACAAACTGAGTAAATGGATTCGTCATGACCTTAAAAAGGAAACATAGGAATTATTTGACCCATGAAATATGATGTAAAAGGAATTTTCTCAATAGGGTCAACTGGGTCAAAGATATGACTGGTCAAACAGGCCCTTCCAGAATTTTGAACAATTACACAGTGCATGACAACAACAAACCACCAACTTTGAGGGGTTTGAAACCTAATCAAATGGATTTGAAATGACTTGAAAATTGGAACATAGGCTCTTTGATATGCATAATAAACATCCTCAAAGTGGTGGGTCATGAAACATTTCTAGATGCAATATATTCAAAAGAAAACTGCCAAGGATTAAGAGAAGTAGAGACTAAGCATTCTCCAATTCTTTGAATGTTATCTCCTTAACCATTTGTATTTGCAGAACTCGAGACTAAGCATTCTCTAGTTCTCTGAATGTTATCTCTTAACCACTAGCCATTTGGAGAACTGGAGACTAAGCATTCTCTAGTTCTCTAAATGTTATCTCCTTAACCATTTGTATTTGGAGAACTAGAGACTAACTACTAAGGATTTGGAGAACTCGCAACCAAATGTATTCTCCAATTTTCTAAATATTTATGATTTAACCACTAGCATTTTTCTGCAAAATTTAGTGCTTTATGATCATTGGCATGCATCCCAATGCACTAGTTCTGCACACTCTTGAGAGCCTTCTTCTCTTTATTCATTTCATTATGTGAGTGGTATATCTTTTAAACACTTGAAATGGTCATTTCTTGAGCAATGTGGGATTAAACTTTTGGAAGCATTGCTGATTTTTTTATTGCTATAGTACTCAGAGGATCATAACTTTTAATTTTCAAATTGAGTTTTTCTAAAAAAATTTCTGTACAATGCAAACATTGTCATCTCAAACATATGTAAAATTCAGTTTGACCTAGTTTGTATTTTTTGAGTTATGATAAAAAACGTGACTGACTGTGCATTCACACTTTTTTTTATTCAACTGGCTCTTGCCTTCAACCCTTTTTTTATCTTCTTCTTCTCCACATGATTTGCATTTGTTTATGATATTTGGCATCACAACATTAATTTTCTTTGATTTTCTCAAAATCTGAGACAAGACCTTGATGCATTGCCCTCTAGAAAACAACAATGATAAAGGAGCACTAGTAACACTAGCCATTTCTACGTACACAAATATCCTGTGCCAAATCTTAGTGATAACTCACACTGGTGACACACTCCTTTTCTCTCACACATCATGGAATTATCTTGTCTGGGCCATTTATTTCACTTTTATCCTTTGCAAAGATTGCCAAATAACATTAGCTGACATCTGGGAGCGGCCTTAAAAACTGACAAAATACCATCATAGGATCACACCATCGAGAACACACATTGACCCCCAACAAACAATCATGCCGGACAAAGAAGAAATCTCGAAGAGACCCGAGCCAAAAGATAAGACTAATCAAAGTTGGCCACTTAGAAACATTGTCTCTCTGCACTACCAGAATCACTAAAGTTTCTTTCAGAACTGACTTTGAAAACTGACCTAGTAAAACTTTTAGGAACCAGAATCAAAGGCACTAATTAACCCTCACACAAGGAGTATGAATCCACAAGTAAGGCTCATGACGAATAACAATGTGCATTTGATAATCACGTAAAGATAGGCTCTCAGAATTGCAAACTCGGAAACATAGTAAAACAATGATTTGTGCATACGGAATGACCCTAGGAAAGTATGCTAAAAGATTTATCAAGACTTCTAAATTGGCATACTTGTAGTGTTTTCAGAGTAGAATATAGTGGTAGAGGCCATTCAAGCTCATCAATCATAGATCAAAAGTTATAACATCACGAACAAGGGTACAAATCAATTTGCACATTTCACAACTTGTAAAACAATAGAAGTTGCATTTGGAATCACATTTGCAAATTGAGTAAATGGATTCGTCATGACCTTAAAAAGGAAACATAGGAAGTATTTGACCCATGAAATATGATGCAAAAGGAATTTTCTCAATAGGTTCAACTGGGTCAAAGATATGACTGGTCAAATAGGCCCTTCCAGAATTTTGAACAATTACACAGTGCATGACAACAACAAACCACCAACTTTGAGGGGTTTGAAACCTAATCAAATGGATTTGAAATGACTTGAAAATTGGAACATAGGCTCTTTGATATGCATAATAAACATCCTCAAAGTGGTGGGTCATGAAACATTTCTGGACGCAATATATTCAAAAGAAAACTGCCAAGGAGTTGGAGAACTAGAGACTAAGCATTCTCCAATTCCCTGAATGTTATCTCCTTAACCATTTGTATTTGGAGAACTCGAGACTAAGCATTCTCTAGTTCTCTGAATGTTATCTCTTAACCACTAGCCATTTGGAGAACTAGAGACTAAGCATTCTCTAGTTCTCTGAATGTTATCTCCTTAACCATTTGTATTTGGAGAACTAGAGACTAACTACTAAGGATTTGGAGAACTCGCAACCAAATGTATTCTCCAATTTTCTAAATATTTATGATTTAACCACTAGCATTTTTCTGCAAAATTTAGTGCTTTATGATCATTGGCATGCATCCCAATGCACTAGTTCTGCACACTCTTGAGAGCCTTCTTCTCTTTATTCATTTCATTATGTGAGTGGTATATCTTTTAAACACTTGAAATGGTCATTTCCTGAGCAATGTGGGATTAAACTTTTGGAAGCATTGCTGATTTTTTTATTGTTGTAGTACTCAGAGGATCATAACTTTTGATTTTCAAACTGGGTTTTTCTAAAAATTTTGATGTACAATGCACACATTGTCATCTCAAACATATGTAAAATTCAATCTGACCTAGTTTGTATTTTTTGAGTTATGATAAAAAATGTGACTGACTGTGCATTCACACTTTTTTTTATTCAACTGGCTCTTGCCTTCAACCCTTTTTTTATCTTCTTCTTCTCCACATGCTTTGCATTTGTTTATGATATTTGGCATCACAACATTAATTTTCTTTGATTTTCTCAAAATCTGAGACAAGACCTTGATGCATTGCCCTCTAGAAAACAACAATGATAAAGGAGCACCAGTAATACTAGCCATTTCTACGTACACAAATATCCTGTGCCAAATCTTAGTGATAACTCACACTGGTGACACACTCCTTTTATCTCACACATCATGGCATTATCTTGTCTGGGCCATTTATTTCACTTTTATCCTTTGCAAAGATTGCCAAATAACATTAGCTGACATCCGGGAGTGGCCTTAAAAACTGACAAAATGCCATCATAGGATCACACCATTGAGAACACACACTGACTCCCAACAAACAATCATGCCCGCCAGAGAAGAAATCTCGAAGAGACCCGAGCCAAAAGATAAGACTAATCAAAGTTGGCCACTTAGAAACGTTGTCTGTCTGCACTACCAGAATCACTAAAGTTTCTTTCGGAAGTGACTTTGAAAACTGACCTACTGAAACTTTCATGAACCAGAATCATAGGCACTGATTAACCTCACACAGGGAGTATGAATCCACAAGTAAGGCTCATGACGAATAACAATGTTCATTTGATAATCACGTAAAGATAGGCTCTCAGAATTGCAAACTGGGAAATATAGTAAAACAATGATTTGTGCATACGGAATGACCATAGGAAAGTATGCTAAAAGATTCATCAAGACTTCTAACTTGGCATACTTGTAGTGTTTTTAGAGTAGAATATAGTGGTACAGCCCATTCAGGCTCATCAATCACAGATCAAAAGTTATAACATCATGAACACGGGTACAAATCAATTTGCACATTTCACAACTTGTAAAACAATAGAAGTTGCATTTGGAATCGCATTTGCAAACTGAGTAAATGGATTCATCATGACCTTAAAAAAGAAACATAGGAATTATTTGACCCATGAAATATGATGCAAAAATAATTTTCTCAATAGGGTCAACTAGGTCAAAGATATGACTGGTCAAACAGGCCCTTCCAGAATTCTGAACAATTACACAGTGCATGACAACAACAAACCACCAACTTTGAGGGGTTTGAAATCTAATCAAACAGATTTGAAATGACTTGAAAATTGGAACATAGGCTCTTTGATATGCATAATAAACATCCTCAAAGTGGTGGGTCATGAAACATTTCTGGACGCAAGATATTCAAAGGAAAACTAGGTTACTATACTCTATTTGACACTTAGGTAGAATTGTGCAAATTTTGACACTTGCTCAAAATGGGACTTCGCTGAATGAATCGAGATGACAAAACAACATCAAAGGATGCATGCACATATTGAAAGGACTGTGTTAAGCACCTGGAACACCTCATAGGCTTCAAAATGATAGTCAGGTACATATGCATAAAAAACATTTATAGGGTCTCGAACTATAAAATTTTAACATGGTACTCAAAAACCCATGCTGTGTTTTTAGTCCCAACAGATCTATTGTTAGCCATTGAATGATTCAATCTCTTTGGAGCCCCCTTGAAGATTTCTCCATCCATATTCATCCAAGCCTCCTCATATGCAAAGATCCATTCAAGATTGGTGTTGAAGATCAAATGCCATTAATTTGAGACATCGTACATCCATTCTACATCCATTGGAGCATCCCTACTTGTGGATTCAAGGATTCAAATCCTCTACAAGGACTTTAACATAAGAAAGGTGAATTGTTTCATTTACTTTGTTTATGCACATTACAATTTCAATCCAATTTCAAGGTTAATTCATAAATTGGGGTTTGAGCAAGGCAAACCCCCCATCCAAACAATAAAAACCCTCTTTTTCTTGTAGGTACAGGTGCAGAACTATGGATTTGAGTTTGGATTTGGATACCCTTTTTGGCGAACTTATGAGATCTATGAACAAAGTCAAAATTGACCTTTAAAATCTCAAAGTAGTCTTTGACCTTTTATTAGGGTTAAAGACTATCAGCTAGAAAGACAAAAGGTTTATGGGTTTTCTTCGTCTTGGCATTTCCAATCTGAAACAGGTTGCAGAATTTCCTGAAACTATACACAGACATCAGAAATCAACATTTTTCAGATCTTCCCTATTTTGAGGTTAGTATTTTCCCTTTCAATTATTTTAGATTCAAAGCATATACTCTTTATAGGGAAATATAAGGTTTTCTCCTTCATTCATATTCTCCATAGATTGATTCTTTTGTGTATTAACCTTTTGGTTGATCAATTTGGATCTTTCCTTTGGGAATTTGGATTTATAAGTAGATCTCATATTTCCCCCATTCATTTTGGCACCTATGCAAACTATTTTATCCTATTCAACTTCTTTAAGGAATCAACAACAATTTACTTTCATTTATCAAATACAAATACTAAACATCTACGCTCTTCAAACATGAACTAAAAGATTTTTATCATTTATAAATTGATGATGAAAATTACCTCTCAAGAATAGACCAGTGCCTAATTCCAGGGCAAAGTGATGTAGGTGCATCATGAGACTAGAAATATTTCAAAGATCTAGGACTCTACATGCATTATAAATGTTTATTTTTACATTGTCCTATGGCTTGGTAAGCCATTTAATGTCAATATGTATGTAATCGGTTGGGTAGAGTTTTATGATTGTTACATGAATCAGGTAGACATTAGTATTTTGATAATAAATGTTTTGTATGATCATGAAGTTGACAACTTTGTTGTCAACTCCAAGATCCATTACTAGTTTAGTTGATATGCTACCGATCTTACAAATCGGTCATTTTGAATCGGTTAGAGTTAGAAAGTTATAGTGTCGATTTTAGGAAGGATAAAATTAGTAATAATGTGCCATGTGGTCATTTTGTAATAGACACATGAAGAATATGAAGATTCTTTGATAACTATCCCAGAATCTCTTTTTATAGAGAGAAAAAATGTAATCACAGGTAGAGTAGAGTAGAGTCGAGTGTAGGGGAATGTAGAGAATCAGAGGAGGAAAGAATGTAATGGAAACAAAATAATAAAAGAATGAAGTGAATTCTCTATTCTTCACTTTCACATTTGTAATTCTCTATTTTCATTTATTCTTTAATGGTTATGTTAATGGCATAATGTTCGAAATTGATATTATTTGCAATTGTTTCGAAGATCTATACTGGTGTAAACCAGTTTCAAAAGTTTTTTTTATAATTAGTCAATTGCTAGTTCTTGGTGTTGGGGTCATTGGAGCTTAATGTCTTATTGAATTGGGGTTTTATGATAGTGAAATAAATAGTCTTCCTAATTTATATGGCAGAATCATGTTGTATTCAAATGTATATTGCTTGTAGTTTGTGGTGAACAGTTTACTTGACAGAGACACCGAGTGGAAAGATTTTAAATGAGTTTAAGTTAATAATGGTTTTCCAAAGAACCATTACTTATTTCATACTGATATCAAATCCTGATATCAACAGTCCACTGGTGTCATGGGATAATCAAGTGATTATGTTTGACAGTCGTGTAGAGGAGCCGAGTGACTTGCGACAACAGTCACGTTGAACTCGAACCGAATGGAGGGATGTGTTTACAGAGAGGAATGATCAAGTGATATAGAAGACTGTTATTTTGTATTTGGCATTTGGGAATTGAGAAGGGTGGTGACTCAGAACTTTGATAGACCAGCAAAGCATTCAATGATTGGTGAACGTAAAATAATGATTGGTAAGTTTTGGCTTTAGTAATGTTATAGCGCAGGATATGAAATCAGTATTGTTATTATCAGAGTATTAAAGAATGGTGAGTCTCTCAATCGACATATAGATAGAGAGGAAAAATGAAGATATGTAGATTTGTAGCCTGTTTGATACATATTTTATAAAGATCATAAAATGTGTATAGGAGTAAAGAATTTCATCCCTTTCATTGCCAAGCTCTGCATCAAGTGGTATCAGAACTCAGCAAGATCTTTTTGGGCTCATGTATGTTTGAAGATTGAACTACAGTTATCAACACCATGGAAAAATAAGAAGAAAGGAGATGGAACAGCCAGTGACATTCCATTTTCAGAACAAAGTGCATATGCAAAGGCAAGGTATGTAAAGTTATTGTGGATAGTGGTTCGGTTGATAATTTGGTTTCTATTGAGATGGTTGAGAAGTTAGGTCTAGAAAGGATACAACATGAAGCACCTTACTGAGCTTTTGGTTTAGGTAAATATCAGTGGTTTGATGTCTTAGAGAAGGCATATGTTCATTTCAAAATTGGGGATTACTATGATGTAGTTGAATGTGATATAATGCCACTTTGAGATTGTCATTTGATCTTAGGTAGGGCATGGAATTATGGAAATAGCACTATATATGATGCTCGCAAGACCACTTATACTATCATTAAGGATGGAGAAAATTTTGTGTTAACTCCATTGATGGAAGAAGATGATCTATCTTGGAAGGAGACAAGAAGTCTGGGTTTAATTGATAGGATTGTGTTTCTAGAGCATGAAGAACAAATGGTTGAGGCTAAGGAGGAAGCAATGATTCAAAGTACAAAGGTAGATGATGAAGGAATAGATCAAGAAGAGGTACACATTCCATTAAAAGGGAAAGAATAGCAGATGAATGCTAGTACAAAGAGTGAACAACAAGATGTTGTTGTTGAACCTTATGAGGAAAAGGTTCTTGTAGATGAAAGAGAGTTGGTGACAGGTGTGGATGAAGAAAATATCATTTGCCTGGATAATAGGATTGTTGACAAAAATAATCAAGTAGGGAAGGACATAGTACAAGAATCACATATCGAGGAGAATACTGTTGGCATAAAGGATGAAGTATTTGTTGATCATCATGATGCCCTAGTGATATACAAACAAGAGGAATACCAGCATATGGATCCATTTGATTGGTATCTTTATATAAGTGATATGATGGTTGTGTCTAATGTATTTGTTCCAAGATTCAAAGAAGGTACAACTAAACATACCGTGAAGGGTATTCACCATGAAGATTGGAGCCAACACATTGTGTGGAGTGGCATCAATTCATTCATTCTTATGATGACAACATTGCCTACATGCAATTGGAAGACTTGGAAGAAGATCACGACAATTCAATGGGACTTGAATTTTTGTGTCCTCGGGAGTATGATGTAGGTGCATCATGAGACTAGAAATATTTCAAAGATCTGGGACTCTACATGCATTATAAATGTTTATTTTTACATTGTCCTATGGCTTGGTAAGCCATTTAATGTCAATATGGATGTAATTAATTGGGTAGAGTTTTATGATTGCTATGAATCAGGTAGATGTTAGTATTTTGATAATAAATGTTTTGTATGATCGTGAAGTTGACAACTTCATTGTTAACTCCATGATCCATTACTAGTTTAGTATATGCTACTGATCTTACAAATCTGTCATTTTGAATCGATTAGAGTTAGAAAGTTATAGTGTCAGTTTTAGGAAGGATAAAATTAGTAATAATGTGCCATGTGGTCATTTTGTAACCAATGCATGCAGAATATGAAGAATATGAAGAGTCATTGATAACTATCCAAGAATCTCTTTTTATTGAGAGAAAAAATGTAATCATAGGTAGAGTAGAGTAGAGTAGAGTAGAGTGTAGGGGAATGTAGAGAATCAAAGGAGGAAAGAATGTAATGGGAACAAAATAATAAAAGAATGAAGTGAATTATTTGTTCTTCACTTTTGCATTTGTAATTATTTGTTTTCATTTATTCTTGAATGGTTATGTTAATGGTGTAATGTTCAAAATTGATATTATTTGCAATTGTTTCGAAGATCTATGCTAATACTAGTGTAAACTAGTTTCTAAAGTCTTTGCTATAATTATTCAATTGCTAGTTCTTGGTGTCAGGTTCATTGGAGTTTAATGTCTTATTGAATTGGGGTTTTATGACAATGAAATAAATAGTCTTCCTAATTTATATGGTGGAATCATGTTGTATTCAAATGTATATTGCTTGCAGTTTGTGGTGAACTGTTTACTTGATAGAGACATCGAGCGGAAAGATGTTAAATGAGTTTAAGTTAATAACGGTTTTCCCAAGAACCATTATTTATTTCATATTGATATCGAATCTTGATATCAATAGTTCGTTGGTGTCATGGGATAATCAAGTGATTATGTTTGATAGTCTCGTAGAGGAGCCGAGTGACTTGTGACAACAATCACGTTGAACTTGAACCGAATGAAGGAATGTGTTTACAGAGAGGAATGATCGAGTGATATAGAATACTTTTATTTTGTATTTGGCATTTGGGAATTGAGAAGGGTGGTGACCCAGAACTTTGATAGACCAACAAAGCATTCAATGATTGGTGAACATAAAATAATGATTGGTAAGTTTTGAGTTTAGTAATGTTATAGCGCATGATATGAAATCAATATTTTAATTATCAGAGTATTAAAGAATGGCAAGTCTCCCAATCAACATATAGATAAAGAGGAAAAATGAAGAGATATAGATTTGTAGCCTGTTTGATACATATTTTAGAAAGATCATAAAAGGTGTACACGAATAAAGAATTTCATCCCTTTCGTTGCCAAGCTCTGCATCACAAAGAGTCAAATGAACATACATTCATAGAAAACTTCTAAATCAAACACATCTAGAACCCAAATGAAATGCCTTACAAATCATTCTTCTCATTCTCACATTTAAAAATCAAATTCTCATATAAATCATGAATCCTTTGAAATTACCCCTATGAATTACCCTTTCCTTGAAAGAAACTCTGGAACAATTTCATAATTTACCTTGTAAACAATGTATTAAAGTTGCAAGGCATTTTAATACATTGTTTACAAGGTAAATTGTGAAATTGTTCCTGAGTTTCTTTCAAGGGAAGGGTAATTCTCAGGGGTAATTTTAGAGGATTCATGATTTGTATGAGAATTTGATGTTTTAAATGTGAGAATGAGAAGAATGATTTGTAAGGAATTTCATTTGGGTTCTGGGTGTGTTTGATTTAGAAGTTTTATGTGAATGTATGTTTATTTGACTCTTTTCCCTAGAATTAGGCACTAGTCTGTTCTGGAGAGGCAGTTTTCTTCATCAATAGATAAAAGATAAAAATATTTTATTTCATGTTTGAAGAGTGTAGATGTTTAGTATTTATATTTGATAAATGCAAGAAAATTATCATTGATTCCTTAAAGAGGTGAATCCTTAAGGTACACCCACCTAAGATTAAGGCTCAAAGTATAGGTGGATTTGATCCTAGTTAGTTAGATCATTTACTTGTCAAATTTGGAATCGGAATAAGGAGTCAAGGACATTTATTTTTCAAATAGTTAAAATTTGCAAGAAAAACCTCCAACAAGAGATAAGATATTTCTTTCTGAGTTTACTTAATTTATATAGTTGTGTACAATGCTTCATAATTATTAGCTTTAGGTGAGCCAGTTTGAGCCATCCTCTTCAATGACTCCAATTGATAAAAATGACGCCTCTCAAAAATCTACACAAAATTTTCAAAAACCCAACATAGGTTTCATTAAGATCAACAATTATTATAAAAATTTTGATGCACAAGTGGCAGCTACAACATTAGGTGTGGCTCCTTTGTCATCTGTGTTTAAACCATCTTGTACTTTTACATCTCTTTTTAAATTTTTGTGTCATGTTATGTTGAAGTTTCTTAATGATAATGTCTTGAAACTTACTCCCATCAAACCAATTGACCCTTCCAAACTATTTTCAGCTTTCTATGATCCCAAATTCTTTTTCTAATCCTATTGTCATCTTGGCCATGATAATGAGAAGTTTTTCTATTTGAATACTATTATCCAAGACCTCATAAATAACAATACCATTAGTATTGAGGGTTTGAATGATAAAGGAAATAAATATGTTGCACCCCCTAACCAAAACTTTCAAATATATACAAATCATTTTTCCTCCCATTCTATCAGTACTATTGAGCCTACTACATTGTCTTATTCAACCAATATTATCTTGCCCCATGAACTCATCACCATAAATCTTGATAACACATGTAGTGTGGCCAATAATATTCTTAATCTCATTGATAAATCCAAACCTAAACTTGAAATTTGTATTAAATTTGATCACAAGGAGACTATTAAGGAACCCAACAGTCCTCTTTATGGTTGATCCCATAATACTGGGTTACACTTTTTTGCACATCCTATTTTTTCTCAAATCACACATTTTTTAGAAAATATAATAATTTAATTCTTGAGAGGCCTCATTTGAAGGGATTAATTGAATAGGGTTTTATCAAAGTATCTTATACCAAAATATCTGTGATATAACCTATCTACTCTTAAATCATACCTACAATGGGGTCTCCTTGGCATCTATCAAAATGTTGACTAAAAATTACTTTAACACTAGCTATTGGGGGATCAAATAAATTCATTTGGAAGTTTTATTTTTTAAGTATTTAATTATTATTATTATTAGCTTTATAAAAATTATAACTTTTAATGTATTTGATTTCATTACTCTATATTTTTTTAATTTCTTATGAATGTAGATTTTCATTAAACATTGAGGTCTTTGTTTCACACATGTAGACAATTTAAAAAATAGAAGAAACAAATTGTAAAAAATATATTTTCTCTAGGTATTCATATCCCTATTCCAACACAAAAAGAAGTCAATTCAAATGTGTTAAAAAAATCTATGCATGACAAAATACACCTCTATCCAAATTATAGCTAATTTGACTTCGTAAATTAACTAAAATAAATACATGGAACAAAACATTATGTAAAAATATCCATACCCTAGATATGGTGTGACAAATCTTTATTTTAAAATTAGTATTTTATTCTTACTATAAAAAAAGTGTATGCATTTCAAAGTAAATATAACTTCTGAAAAATGTTGATTACTGTAAAAATTAAGTTATTAAAAGTTATGTAAGCTTATACATAATTTATTTTAAATATTTTTTAAAAATATATTTTTAATCTACACAAAAGATTAGTTTACTTCATCTTTAAATTATTAATGGTTTAGCTCCTAAATGTGTTGGAAAATGAATAATTGATGTAAAAAACTATTTTCAATGTCGAAGTTTGCGAAAAAGTGTAACCCAATATTGTAGGATCACCTTTATATTTTTGCAAAGATCAATGATAAGTTCTCTAGAGGATTATTTTTGGATCCTACTTCATGGTGAAATTTATAATTGAGGAACATCTTTGCACAAGATAATTTCATCAAGACTTGTACATAAATTAGATGTGATGATTAAAAATTTTAATGGTTTTTTTACCCTACCTATGGTTCCATCACCCTTCCCATTGAATTAAGAAGGAAGTGTCTAGATGTCATCTTTGTTGTCATCCCAACTTTTGATCAATTCCAAGTGAGACTTTGCCTTCATTGGCTTACTTCTATGAAAGCTGTCATTTCTCTTTACCCATAAATATTTAAAGTTTCCCTATAATGGATAAATAAATATGATCATTCATAGTCTCTATCGACCTTTGGAAAGTCATTGGAACTTTGACCTTGGCTTCTTTTGGCCTACCATGTCTCAAACATGAAAATCTCACAAAGACCATCTCTTTTTATTTTACTAAAAACTCAAATCCCAAAATATTTTTGAAAGCATTCCTAAGGATGGTCCATCTCCTTTCCCTAGACCTAAACTCCTTCCAAAACCTCCTATTCCTTCTACCTATACCTTTGTTCTACCTCCTATATCCTATAAGCATTTTCCATCCTCTGTCTCATGAACCAGTGAGGTTTCTTTTGTTATTCCTCCTAAGGAAGAAAAGGAGTCGATGTTGATTGATGTCAAACCTTTCCAGCTCTCAAACAAAAACCAAATGAAATAGCTATTAATCCAATATTATTGCTAAAACTATTTTATTTCACACTCATTTCAATTTCAACATTTTAAATATCATTGTTCAATTTTTTTAACACTTTATTAAATAAATAATATTCAAAAAGTAATTCAAATAATTAAAATTGAATATTAACTATAATAACACAAAGACCATACACTGCAAGTTGATAATGAAGTTCACCCCTTAACAACTACATATTTGTGCCTGCTTCAAATGCACAACTGGTCCATTAATATTGATGTAAAAATACATCAAAACCTCCTTCATACATAAAGACTTGCAGTATAGTCTTGTGGACTCTTCTAGGAAAATATAAACTTGAACTTAGAGTTTATTTAAATTCTTCCTACAAATAAAAAGGTTGTTAGAAACATTTACTTCTCCAAAACTTCTTATACAAATCAATTCTTGGCACTTCTCTATAAGAAATAGGTGTGTCACAATGGCAATACCCAGTCTTTATATAGGCAAGGTCATATGTTCAAGTCTTCTCATTGCATTTAATTTTACTTTTTCAAAAAGATATGATTTAAATACACTTTTATTGATATTCAAACACATCCACCGAATCCCCCTGAATCCACTTTTTCATTTAATGTAACTTTATCCTTAGTTTAAATTTAAATGAGTCCTTATTAATGCACAAGTAAACCATGTGGGGTAATGGTAAAGTCATAAAGTTACTTTGAGTAGGTTGTGGGTTCAAATCCCACTTACTATTTTTTAAAATTCAATCACCATTTTGTCCACGTGCCATTATTTTGCTTCATCATGTGTCATCCTCATCATGCCACGTGTTAATATGTGAGTGCACCATGTGTGAATGCACCTATGTCATGCCTTCAACTTCTGAAGGACATAACTTTTGCATACAATTTTCGTTTGACCCTATTCAAAGTGCGTTGGAAAGATCTTGGTGAGCTCTATAATATGACTTAATTTTAATCAACATTTGACACTGTCATTTTTTCACCATCAATTTAGATTGATTATGGAGGGTCATCCTAGATCATTCCTCCCCATTAAGAATCTTTTGGACGACCAAAATTTTAATTTTATTCAACAAGTGAGGGTATAGCTCCCTCACCCTTTCAATTTCCATCCATTATGATTTACTTGGATGCATTCCTTTTAATCCTACACAAAGATACTCCACATCACCTCTTTGTGAAGTTCTAATCCTTCTATTAAGAATAACATCTTCCTGCAACTTATCAAGATATTTGGGAGAAAATCATCAACTAAAGGAACTAAAAAATTGTCACCTTGATCCATGATCATAGTGTTGAGCTACAACTAATTGAGAACCTGATTGATGAACTACAAGTGATTAGAGATCACCAAGAACTAAATTGTTATGTAAGATAATTGAATCAATCATTTTGTTGTCATTGATGTCAACTAGTTTTGATAATGATTATCGTGGTAGTTGCAAATATCTAGACATCTGTAAAGAGGAGAGAAAAGATGAAGAATCGAGATATCTACATGGAGGAAGATGGATATGACAGATGAGGATAAGGAATACTCTTGGTAACTTATTGATGAGTCTATGACTTCATATTGTTGACTTGATTATGTTGCATTAATTTGTTATCAAGATAGAAGCAACATGTTACAAATCAGTGTGGTCGGTTAATGAAGCATTCTAGTATACATCAAGCCAGTGTAGTGTATACCGAGTGACATTTTCAACTAAGCTTGTGTTCACTAATGCATTTCTTTGTTAACCAAGTACGGACAAAAGAACTAAATGATTAGTTTAGCTGACAGAAATTGATGAGCTGTAAAGTGTATGATTACGAGGTGGAAAGATAAAGTTTGTTATGAGATCTACGACTAACAAAATTGGAAGATCTAAAGGATGGAATTGAAATGAGTCATTGACACAACTGTCGATGAAGGTTTAAGTGGCAAAATATGGTAGATGAAAAGAAAATGGTTTACTTGTCTATTTAAGAGACTAGGGTTTCATAGTGAAAAGATGCTAGAAGAAGAAGACTACAGAGATATCGCATGAATAGAGCTTCATGCATGCCTGATCATACTGGTTGAAGAAGAACCAAACTACAGAATAGTACCGAGCGTCAGAGAGCTTTACCGAGGGATAGTAAGTTATTGAATGTTGATGAACTGAATAGAAATATTGATCAGAGGATTTTATGGGCTTAGAATAGATTTGAACATATGCAAATCAAGTTGTATTGTAATCAGATCACCTATTGTTTCAGTTTAACCATTGTAATAGATAAAATCTCTTAACCGAGTGGACTTGAAAGTCTTATATGTCATTCATAGAATGCACATTGTTATCCCATCAACCCCATATTGAATACTAGTTGGACAATAACTATTAGTGTTAAATTCTTTAACAAGGTCACACCTTACAGTGTGTTTTGTAACCTTTAACAGGGTTGGCTCTTCACCGAGCTCACTTTACAAGAGTGAAATTTTTTTGGGTTACCGGTCCCAGGTGGTTTTTCCCTTTGCAGGGTTTCCACGTTAAATCTTTGTGTTTTGTGTTTATGTGGTGATTGTTTGGTTATCATACCTTATAGTTTGCATATTTGATTTGGTCATTAATCACTATGAGCATTTAATTGGTAATTGGTAATTACATGGACATTTAGTATTTTATGTTTACCAAGCTACAAAATTAGCTGAATTTTTTTTATGTGATACATTTTGTATTTGGGATTGTGGATAATTGATTCACCCCCCTCTAAGTTATTCCAACACATAGGAGGCTCATATAGATTCAAGTTTTCAACATTCACTACTGAATACTTCTACATATATTGATGTAAATCTAACCAAAAATTTATTATTACCACTATTTTCCATGATTGTAAATGGACTATACCTGATTGGTTTGAGCTTTTGACCTTCACCCTTAAGATGATCTTTGTTGATGTGTAACCAAACTTGATCTCCAAATTGGAAATTATGATCAAATTGATTCTTACCATACCTAGCCTTATACTTAGCTTATCTCTTATCCAATTATTCTTTTACATCTTGGTGAGCCAGTTGGATCTTCTAAATGAACTTTATGGCTTTGTCAACATCACTATATCCATCCACTACTAAATCTTTCCCCCAAAAAAATACAAAGGAGATTTAGGCAAATAACCAAAACATGTCATAAAAGGAGACCTCTATGTAGAAGAATGTATGGCATGATTGTAGGCATATTGTACATAATAAAAATGCTCATCCCAAAGCTTATGATGCTTGCTACAATATCCTTAGAGTAAATGTAGTATTGTCTTGTTGAACACTTTTGTATTACCATCAGTCTATGGATGAAAATAAGTAATTTTATGAAGCTTGGTGTCCATAAATCTCCACAAAGTTGACCAAAAAACTATTAGAAACTACAATTGAAACAATTGTTATATTTTCATTGATGTCAAACCTTAACTAGTGAGACAATTTCTATCTAGTAAAGTGATATATCTTTCGATTGATAAAGAGGATTTGAAAAGAGGAGATAACAAGAAGACCTAGTGGAAAGGTTGAGTTATGAGAAACTACAATGGGTACTTGATTAGTTGGAACATTGACATGGTAATGTGTTTCTTATCAATAACACTAAGTGAAGAAGTCAGTTATTTTTAAGCTTAGGAGAAATGAGGAAAGACATTCTTAACTGAGAAAAAGAGAAGAAGATTAAGAAACTTTAGTGTAAGCTGAGTGATGCTAGTGTTGATTGAGCGCCATTATAAGCTGACTAAAATTTAGTGTTGAAAAAGATTGGTAATTATCAATTATTAGATAATTAACTTAGTGAAGACAATAATCTCCAAGAAGAACATTTTTAGTGATGACTGAGCTATCCAGTGATGACTGAGCAGAAGAACACAATATTAACTGAGTGTCAGTATTTAACAATTTATGAAGGATTTGAGATTCCCAACCATCATAGTTTAATTCTTGGGATATGTAAAATGTGCTGAAGATAAGGATGAATAATCTAGAGTATTTAATGCATGGTAAACCATTTTCTTATGGATTCAAGGAGAATTTTTGAGAAGTATCTAGAAGGATAAGAAAGGTGAATGAAATATTGGAAGGATTCAATGAATCTAACCTAAACCTAAGATCTACGGAGATGATTAAGTAGAAAAAGATTAAACTACCTAATCAAGGAGGTATAAGGATGACCTAGTTGTAGGTTATGTAGTGTGAGGAAGAGGTTGATTTTTTTGATTGGAGAGCCTAAGCAGAAGGCAGAGAAGAGTTGTGAAGAGCTGAACAAAGTTGTGGTGATTGCTTGAAGAGATTTCTGAGTAGATCAGAGATGGCGATGATAATGAAGGCCAATCAATAAATCAGCATATGTGCCATAGTGGATCTATATTTTCAAAGTGATTTGTATGTTACAGATTAGAACCAACTATTCTGATTACTGGAAAAAATAGGTTTTGAAGGAGATATGAAACCCTTTACAAAGCCACTAGCTGAAGATCAGAAGAAGTAAAAATAACAAAAAAAATACAACAACGATCTTCCCAAAGAAGGGCTACAAGGACATCAAAGCATAAGTAAGCAAGAAAAAAAAAGCCCTAAACATAAAAAACTAGCATGGGAAATAGTGTAATTGATAGTAAACATAACTCCAAATTTCTCATCTAGAGTCTTATCCATTCTAGCCTAAATATTGTCCATCCTACCGATGACCCTCTTTAGTTCTTCAAAAAATTTCTTCACGGAAGGAGACCTATTCTTAGTGCTCTCATAGGTTCTGGAACTGGACCCACCAGTGGCTTCCAAAGAGTCATTCTTGTAATCACTTTCTTCCTAAAGTCCATTGTCCAACATGTTGACCAAGGCTTTGAGATTTATGCTGGAATCTTTCATGACATCCTTTCTATGCTGAAGGATGTCAATGATGGTACTCTCCATGTTGTCCATTCTTTTTTGAATTTCAAAGATAGTAGAATTAGGGTTAATACTACCCTCATTGAGACAGGTATCCACTTTTTCTTGAATGCTAGAATTCTTAACCTCAAGTTTCTTGTATTTAAGATTAAGCCTTTTAATCTCATGGAAGCACCATTTATTGAATCTAAAAGAGTATAAGGCCTCAGCTTTGGCTGTCTAAAGGGCACCAATGGTGACTTCCTCTTTTTCATCAGAACCTACTATTACTTTCTAACCATTGTATCAGTTAAAATAATTTAATTAAGGTTGACCTAACATTCATTTGTAAATCCTTTAATCAAGGTGACATTCTAATGGGATGTTCTTAAGCCCTCTAATAAGGCCACTCCTAATAGGGTGATTAAATCCTTTAACAGGGTCACACCTAGTAGTGTGTATTATAACCTTTAACAGGGTTGGCTCCTCACAGAGCTCACTTCAGAAGAGTAAAAAATTGGTAGCATGTTACTGGTGGTTTTTCCAAATTGAGTTTCCATGTTAAATACTAGTGTCATACTTGTGTGAATTTTATTTGATATGTTATGTTTTATATTCTGCAAGTTGATTACTTTTGGATAGTGGACTACAAGTTTATGTTACTAATTATATTCTATAGAGACAGAGTGAATTTCTAAAAAGATTTAAGTTGGTTAAAGTATTGAAAAGTTCAATTAGTACATTTGACCTGAGGATAACTGATAAACCCCCCCTCTCAATTATTCTAAAATCATTCTAACAATTTCTATTAGAGTTGTGGTACTTGTAAAGAAAATTTGGAAGGTACTTGAAGCTAAATATCAAGATGTACAAAAAGGAGGTACCAAAGTTGAACAATGAGAACTTCACTACATGGAAAATTTTGATGAAGTTACACTTGGCTAGAATTGGTGATTCAATGAAATAATATGTGGAACATGAATACATAACAATACCGACACCTTTGACAGGTTAGAAGATGAAGGAAAATCAAGAACACAATCAGGCAATGTTGGAGATTGCATCAGCCCTAAGTTATCCTAAACTTGAAGACATCAAGGACTATACTAATGCAAAGAAAATGTGGAAAAGACTGAAAACTATCTATGGTGGGGACACAAATGTACTGAGAGAAAAATTTGAAAGCTTGAGAGGTAAGTTTGATGAAATGTGAATTTTAGAAGGTGAGACTATTCTTCAATATTGTGCCAGAGTTAAAGAGGCACTGAATGCTATTAGAGGATCTAATGGAAATATTGATGATGAAACTATTATTAGAAAGGTTTTGAGAACCCTACTTCATATTTATGCTATTAGAGTTTCTGTAATATAAGAACTTAGATGTGTTCCTAGTAAAAATTTAACCTTGGAAGGTTCAGTTGGTAGACTTAATGCTTTTGAATTGTCAAATTTTGATAATATCAGTACTCATAATATTCAGTCTCCATTCAAGTCTCGAATGGTTCTTCAAAAGTCTAGGAAAGGAAAAGAAAGATGTGTGAATAGTGACAGTGATAGTGACACTTCAAATGATGATCTTGATGATCTTGAGGCACTTATGGCTAGAAGGCTACCAAGAGGAAGATGAAAATTTAAAGGTAAACTTCCTATAATATGTTTTTCATGCAACAAAGTTAGTCATATTGCAGCAAGATGTCTTGACATGAATGACAAGGATGAGAGAAGAGAAAGAAAATATAAAGACAAATGGGATGACAAAGATTACATAAGGTATAAGGAATACAAGGACAAAGGTAAGAAATCTTTTTATAAGCTGAATAATAAACTGATAGTGAATCTGATGAATATGATGATTTTGATGTAGAAGTTGTTTATGTTGCTATGAAAGATGATTATGATGAAGATGAGAAAATTGCACTTATTTCATATGAGAGTAAAGGTGATAGATGGATAATTGATAGTGGTTGATCACATCATATGACTAGCGATAAAAGTAAGTTTGAAACTTTAAATCATTACAAAGGTAGTAGTGTTAAGTTTGTTAATGATGCACCATGTCTTTTAAAGGGAAAAGGATCAATAAGATTGACTGATAATATCAGATGTGACAATGCTTATTGGGTTGAAGGACTTAACTATAATTTGTTGAGTGTTGCATAGTTGAATAGCTCTTGTTACCAATTTGAGTTTCATCACAAAAGGCTAAGATATTTGATGCCACTGGTGAACTAATTAGAAGTAGAGAACATCAAGAGGCAATTTTTTCTATCTAGTCCTATTTGAAGAAACATGTTTGTTTTCACAATTTGATGATGTATGGTCATGGCATAAGAGGTTGTGTCATGTAAAATTTGATAATTTGGTAAACATTAGTAATAAGAAAAGAGTAAGAGGATTACCAAGATTGAAGAAACCTGATAACATGATGTGTAAGCAATGTCAATTGAGAAAAATGACAAAGTCTAGTTTCAAGAGAAAAAAAATATACTTCTGATGATATTTTGGAATTGGTTCATACTGACCTTTGTGGACCTATTGGTGTGAAAATCTACTGTGGTGATAAATATTTCATTCTTTTTGTTGATGATTATTCTAGAATGATGATTATGAAAGTAAAATATGATGCCTTTCAGTTGTTTAAGTGGTATTTAGCAAAATTTGAGAAAGAAATAGGTAAGAGCTTAGAATGTTTGAGATATGACAGAGGAGGAGAGTTCATATCTAATGAGTTCAACATACTCTACAATGATAGATGATTTAAGAGATAGATGTCAGCATCTAGGACACCTCCATAGAATGGTACAAAAGAGAGAAGAAATATATCAATCATGGATTGTGCTAGAACACTAATGATAGAGAAGAATGTTGCATAAAAGTACTAGAGAGAAGTTGTAAGTACAATTGTTTATACCTTCAACTAAGTACAAATCAAGAAAGGTAAAAATGATACACCTTTTGAATTATGGCATGGTTATGCACCTAATGTAAAATAATTTAAAGTCTTTGGAAGAAAATGTTATATACTCAAGGATAATAGGAATGGAAAAATTGATGCTAAAAGTGATGAAGGCATATTCCTAGGTTATTCCACCAAGAGAAAATCTTACAAGTGTTTGAATTATAAAGCTAACAAAGTTGTGGGTGAAAATGTTAGAGTTGATGAATATTGATGTAGGAGCATCCTGGGTGTAAGAGCAATCTTGCATCACCCAAAAATATTTCTATTTTTGAATTCAATAAGGGCTATCTTGTGTAGGGCTGCTATTTATGGAAACTTGCTATTCTTAGTAAGTTGGTCATATGATCTTGGAATGTTTTGATTTCACATGTGGAGGTTCATCTCAGTCGTATCAGCTTGCCCATAAAGTTTCATGGCTAGATCAGATCTAGTTTTGAAGATATTGAAGATTTTCGGTATTGGCAACAGGGTACAGAAACTTCAAACTTAGTTTTGAAGGCTTTAGAGGCCCCAGATGAGGTCAAAAATTTGGGTAACAGGTGCTTGTGCCATTCAAGCCTGTAGAGCACTTCGTGGTGTTTCTAGAATGGGGTTATAATAGTCAATTAGGTCAACTGGCAATGACTTATGGTATTCGAAAGTTGGGTCACTTGAAATGGCAGAAAATAATTTTCTTTCAAAATTTTTGTTTGGGTTTCAAAAGTCATTTTGAGCTGACTTTGATGTAATAAATTATAAAATAAAATAATACTAAGTTTAGTCGGCCCTAAGGGCTAAATTTTCGGAACCTTCTCGAGCGGTGGAAATTGCCTATATAAAGAAGACCCGTAGTGTTGTCTAGGATAGTTCTGGGTAGATTTGGGTAATGATTCGAGGCTTTGTCCTATAGAATATTGTAAGGGAATGCCCATGTGGCTTTGCATATTGTAATTCTGAAAGTTTCTAATTCGACATTTGTGGAGATAATAAGAAGCCAATTTTTTGTTCTTGCATATTGTTTTTGTTTCTCTATTTCTATTATATGTTTGTGGTATTAAGGGGAGCACCCTTCATCAAGTCGTATCAAAGAAAGAGTTCCTGAGTGTGTAAACAAATCGCCGACTATGAGGTAGTTTGCACTAGGACCGTGGTTAGGGTTTTAACATGCATCACAAAAATGCCTCCACGAAGGGAACATGGCGGAAGAGCTGGTGTTGTAACACCTAAGGTTAGAATGCTCCAGAGACAAGTGCGAGCATTGCAAGAGGAGATTCATAGAGGAATGAATCTTAATGTCAGAAATGAAAACGAGGATGAAGCCGAAGAAGAAGATCAAGAAGGAGAAGTCAAAGTTGTGAACTAGGAGGAAGAAAGACTTTTTTGAGCCATTTCCAAAATCAGAAAAGGACCTAAGATTGAGGTTCCTGCATTTTCATGAAATCTTAACCCAGAAGAATTGATCGACTAGATCAATGAATGTGAAGAATATTTTGAGTATGAAGATATTGAGGATCCTGATTGGGTCAAGTTTGCGAAGGCCAGACTGAAAGGTCATGTGAAGATCTGGTGGCAAGAGATTCAATTGGAGTGAAATAGAAGAGGGAAAGATACAATCACAAGATGGGATCAGATGGTGGATAAATTGAAGTGACAGTTCATCCCTATTGATTATGAGCTTGACCTACTGAAGAAAATGCAAAGTTTGAAGCAAGCGGGATGATCTATTCAAGAGTATACAGAGGAGTTCTACTGAATCCTCATCATAATAGGCCATGCGGACACTGATAAGGAGAAAGTTTCTTGTTACCTTAATGGGTTGAGGCCCAGCATTCAGGAGGAGTTGAATCTAGTTTGAATGAATAGTATTGAAGAGGCATACCAGTTTGCCCTAAAAGTAGATGAAAAGTTGAACAAGAAGTTTGAGAGGAGACAAAATGGAAGAGGTCATGGTGGATGAACTAGTGGACAGTCATATGGATGCTGAAATGAAGATCCGAAAAAGAAGGATGAGGCCGGTAGTAGTCAAAATCAGAGAGGAAATAATTTTAATCATTTCCAAGATCATAACAATAGAGATCAGAGAGGAAGTGGAAGAGGACAAGGTTTAGGAAGAGGAGGCTTTCATGGAACATGTTTTCACTATGGAGAAGGTCATAGGGCATTTGAATGTCCTCAATGCCAAGGAAGGAAAGATAGGATGAATGAAGGCTAGGCCAGAGTGGCACATGTAGATGAAGATGCCAGATCATCAAATTCTGAAGATGCTGAAAGAGGAGAAATGTTGATTAATAGAAGAGTCTTGTTGAGTGGTGAGAATGAACCTGAGCAAAGGAGGAGCCTGTTTCGCACTAGATGCAAGTGTGAGGGTAAATGTTCTGATGTGATTATTGATAGTGCAAGAACTGACAATTTGGTGTCAGAAGTGATGGTGACAAAGTTGAAGCTTAAGAGATAGAAACACCCACATCCATATCAGATTGCCTAGGTGTAGGATGACCACAAGGTCATGGTCAGTGAACAGTGCTTGGTAAAGTTCAAGATTGGCGGGTACCAAGATGAGGTACTATGTGATATCATATCTATGGATGTATGTCATATGTTGTTGGGTAGACCATGGCAGTTTGACAGATGTGTTGTACATGATGGTTGTGCGAATACCTATTCCCTGACAAAGGATGGGGTGTGACATAAGCTAAAGCCATTGAAGGAGACCGAAGAAAAGGTATGTGGTAGTGCAAGAATAACATTTGTTGATGAAAGAAAATTTCTAGATGGTATGAGGCACGAGCATGTGTGTTTTTCTTTAATTCCAAAAGCTGGTAAAGGAGAAGTAGAGGATGTACCTATAGAGGTTTCAAATTTTTTGAATGAGTTTCAGGATATTGTATCTGATAATGTACCTGATGGATTACCACTGGTAAAGAAGATTAGTCATTAGATGGATTTGATTCCAGGAGCTAGTTTTCCAAACAAGGCAGCACACAGAATGACACTAGCAGAAAGTGAAGAGTTGAACAGATAGGTACATGAGTTCTTGGAGAAGGGGTTGATTTGAGAGAGTTTGAGTCACTATGCTCTACCAGTGGTATTAGCACCAAAGAAGAATGGATAATGGAGGATGTGTATAGATTCCAAAGCAATAAACAAGATCACAATCAAGTATAGGTTTTCATTGCCATGAATGGATGATATTATGGATTGTTTGAGTGGAGCTGTGTATTTCTCAAAGATAGATCTGAAGAGTGGATATCACCAAATTTGGATCAGAGAAGGAGATGAATGGAAGACTGCCTTCAAGACAAAGGAAGGACTGTATGAGTGGTTAGTCATGCCTTTTGTGCTAACCAATGCACCGAGCACTTTCATGCGGCTCATGAATGAGGTTCTGAAAGAATTTTTGGTTAAGTTTGTCATTGTGTACCTAAATGATATTTTGATCTTTAGTAAGACATTGGAAGAGCATATGATGCATATTCGTATGGTGTTTGAGAATCTGAGAGATGAGAAATTGTTAATTAATTTGAAGAAGTGGAGTTTTCTAAAGAAAGAGTTAGTGTATTTGAGATTTGTAGTTTCAACAGAAGGTCTAAAAATGGACCCAGAGAAGGTATAGGCTATCCTTGAATGGCCTATTCCAAGGAGTGCTACCGAGGTAAGATCTTTTTATGGTCTAGGTAGTTTTTACAGAAAGTTTATTAGAAATTTTAGTAGTATTTATGGTCCCTTGACTGAAACAATGAGAGGGGATAGAAAAGAGTTTTCAATTGTTCAAACAAAATGTTACAAAACAAACTATTTTAGCACTTCCAGATTTTAATAAGGTGTTTCAAGTAGACTGTGATGCTAGTGGTATTGCAATAGGTGTTGTTATGAGCCAAGAAGGTAAACCTGTTGCTTATTTCAGTGAGAAGTTAAATGATGCCAAGAGAAAATATTCTGTTTATGATCAGGAATTTTATGCTATAGTTTAGGCATTGAAGAAGTTTAAATGGGTCAAGTTTTTGTACAGTTATACATTTATTTTGAAACACAGAAGTGGAAAGTCTAACAGGGTTGCAAATGTGCTTAGCAGAAGGCAACTATTGCTGACAGAGATGTAGATTGAGGTGGTTGGGTTTAAGGAACTCAAGAATTTGTATCCAGAGGATCTTGATTTTGGTGAAGCTTGGAAAGCTTGTAAAGAACCTATTACTCTAGATAGGATGAAATGGCTGGATTTTATCATCCAAGATGATATGCTATTCAGAGGGAGTCAGTTGTGCATTCCACGAAGTTCTATGAGGGAGAATCTCATGAAAGAGAAGCATAGTGGAGGATTGGCTAGACATTTTGGTTGTGATAAAAACCTTGCTTTAGTTAGTGAGAATTATTATTGGCCAGAGTTGCAACAAGATGTGAAGAAGTTTGTACGGAGTTGCAGAGTATGTCAGATGGCGAAAGGAGCAAAGCAGAATACAGGGTTGTATCAGTGATTACCTATACCAGAGAAGCCTTGGGAGGATATCAGTATGGACTTTGTTCTTGGTTTACCAAGGACTCAGTGGGGACATGATTCAATTTTTGTGGTGGTTGACAAATTTTTGAAGATGACACATTTCATTCCCTGCAAGAAGACTAATGATGTTGTTCATGTAGCAGAATTGTTTTTCAAAGAAGTGGTGTGACTACATGTTTTGACAAAGACCATAGTTTCAGATCGAGATACTAAGTTTATTGGATATTTCTAGCGAACATTGTGGAAAAAGTTGAAGACAGATTTGAAGTTCAGTTCATCACATCATCCACAGACTGATGGACAGATAGAGGTGGTGACTAGAAGTTTGGAAAATTTGTTGAGATGTTTGATTGGAGACAAGCAAACAGGATGGGATTTAATTTTACCACATGTAGAATTTGTATACAATAATTCTGTCAACAGGAGCACTACTAAATCACCATTCCAGATTGTAAATGGAAGTAGTCCAAGAAATGCATCTGAATTGAGAAAGATAGATAAAGGAGAAATAAGTAGTGCTGAAGTTGAGGATTTTGTAGAATATTTGAAGAACATCCATGGGGAGGTGAGGAAGCACATTACCAAGATGAATGCGCAGTATAAGGCTAAGGTAGATGAGAAAAGGAGGCATAAGGAATTTTAGGTTGGGGATGAAGTCATGGTTCATTTGCGGAAGGAGGGGTTTCTAGTTGGTACATATAACAAGCTGAAAATGAAGAAGTTTGGACCATGTAAGATACTGAAGAAGCATGATTCAGGAAATGCATATGAGGTAGAATTGCCTAGTGAGCTAAATATTTCATGAGTGTTTAACATTTCAAATTTGATAGAGTATCATGAAGGAAGTGTTGAAGATGAGATCACAATGGCATAGTGGAGTATTCCACCAAGTAGTTCAGATACCAAGGAGATTGAAGACATACTAGACAGTCGTGTTGGCAGAAGCACAAGGAACAAGACATATGAAGAATATCTAGTCAAGTGAAAATGGTGACCTATTGAAGATTTATCATGGTTGACAAAGGAGGAGGTTAACCATCTTGGTTTTCCTTTGCACACTTGAGTTGTGACAAGTCACTTCTCAAATTACCCTAGGTGTCTGATGCAGGAGCATCCTGGGTGTAAGAGCAATCTTGCATCACCCAAAAATATTTCTATTCTTGAATTCAATAAGCACTATCTTGTGTAGGGATACTATTTATGGAAACATGCTATTTTTAGTAAGTTGGTCATATGATCTCAGAATGTTCCAATTTCACATGTGGAGGTTCATCTCAGTCGTATCAGCCTGCTGATAAAGTTTCATGGCTAGATCAGGTCTAGTTTTGAAGATATTGAAGATTTTTGGTATTGGCAGCAAGGTACAAAAACTTTGAACTCAATTTTGAAGGCTTTAGAGGCCCTAGATGAGGTTGAAAATTTGGGTGACAAGTACTTGCATGAGTCAAGGCTGTAGAGCACTTTGTGGCGTTTCTAGAATGGGGTTATAATAGTCAATCGGGTCAACTAGCGATGACTTATGGTCTTCGAAAGTTGGGTCACTTGAAATGGCAGAAATTAATTTTCTTTCAAAATTTTTGTTTGGGTTTCAAAAGTCATTTTGAGCTGACTTTGATGTAATAAATTGTAAAATAAAATAATTCTAAGTTTGGTCAGCCTTAAGGGCTAAATTTCTGGAACCTTCTTGGACGGTGGAAATTGCCTATATAAAGAAGGCTCGTAGTGTTGTCTAGGGCAGTCCTGGGTAGATTTGGGTAATGATTCAAGGCTTTGTCCTACAGAATATTGTAAAGGAATACCCATGTGGCTTTGCATATTGTAATTTTCAAAGTTTGTAATTCCATATTTGTGGAGATAATAAGAAGCCAATTTTTTGTTCTTGCATATTGTTGTTTTTTCTCTGTTTCTATTATATGTTTGTGGTATTAAGGGGAGCACCCTTTATCAAGTGGTATCAGAGAAGGAGTTCCTGAGTGTGTAAACAGATCGCTGACTATGAGGTAGTTTGCACTAGGACCATGGTTAGGATTTCAGCATGCATCAAGAAAATGCCTCCACAAAGGGAATGTGGTAGAAGAGTTGGTGTTGTAACACCTGAGGTTAGAGCACTGCAGAGACAAGTGTGAGCATTGCAAGAGGAGATTCGCAGAGGAATGAATCTTAATGTCAGAGATGAAAGCGAGGATGAAGCTGAAGAAGAAGATCAAGAAGGAGAAGTCAAAGTTGTGAACCAAGAGGAAGAAACACTTTTTTGAGCCATTTCCAAGATCGAAAAAAGACCTAAGATTGAGGTTCCTGCATTTTCAGGAAATCTTAACCTAGAAGAATTGATTGACTAGATCAATGAATGTGAAGAATATTTTGAGTATGAAGATATTGAGGATCCTGATCAGGTCAAGTTTGCGAAGGCCAGACTAAAAGATCATGCAAAGATCTGGTGGCAAGAGATTCAATTGGAGTGAAATAGAAGAGGGAAAGATAAAATCACAAGATGGGATCAAATGATGGATAAATTGAAGCCACAGTTCATCCCTGTTGGTTATGAGCTTGACCTACTGATGAAAATGAAAAGTTTGAAGCAAGCGAGATGATCTGTTCAAGAGTATACAGAGGAGTTCTATCAAATCCTCATTAGAATAGGCCATTCAGACACTGATAAGGAGAAATTTTCTCATTACCTTAATGGGTTGAGGCCTAGAATTTAGGAGGAGCTGAATCTAGTTTGAATGAACAATATCAAAGAGGCATACCAGTTTTCCCTAAAAGTAGATGAAAAGTTGAACAAGAAGTTTGAGAGCAGACAAAATGGAAGAGGTCATGGTGGATAGTCATATGGATGCCAAAATTAAGATCCAAAAAAGAAGGATGAGGCCGGTAGTAGTCAAAATTAGAGAGGAAACAATTCCAATCATTTCCAAGATTAGAACAATAGAGATTAGAGAGGAAGAGGAAGAGGACAAGGTTCAGGAAGAGGAGGCTTTCGTGGAACATGTTTTCACTATGGAGAAGAAGGTCATAGGGCATTTGAATGTCCTCAATGCCAAGGAAGGATAGATAGGAGGAAGAAAGACTTTTTCGTGCCATTTCCAAGATAAGAAAAAGACCTAAGATTGAGGTTGCTGCATTTTCAAGAAATCTTAACCCAAAAGAATTGATCCACTGGATCAATGAATGTGAAGAATATTTTGAGTATGAAGATATTGAGGATCCTGATTGGGTCAAGTTTGTGAAGGCCAGACTGAAAGGTCATGCAAAGATCTTGTGGCAAGAGATTCAATTGGAGTGAAATAGAAGAGGGAAAGATAAAATCACATGATGGGATCAGATGGTGGATAAATTGAAGTGACAGTTCATCCCTATTGGTTATGAGCTTGACCTACTGAAGAAAATGCAAAGTTTGAAGCAAGTGGGATGATCTGTTCAAGAGTATACAGAGGAGTTCTATCAAATCCTCATCAAAATAGGCCATGTTGACACTGATAAGGAGAAAGTTTCTCATTACCTTAATGGGTTGAGGCCTAGCATTCAGGAGGAACTGAATCTAGTTCGAATGAACAATATTGAAGAGGAATACCAGTTTGCC
Organism: Chamaecyparis obtusa; assembly: GCA_027943335.1. Lineage (NCBI taxonomy): Eukaryota > Viridiplantae > Streptophyta > Pinopsida > Cupressales > Cupressaceae > Chamaecyparis > Chamaecyparis obtusa. Next base: position 1,912,629 of record BSBK01000373.1, on the reverse strand, counting down.
CTAAAAGTCAAGGAAAAGTTGAACAAGAAGTTTGAGAGCAGACAAAATGGAAGAGGTCATGGTGGATGATCTAGTGGATGGTCATATGGATGCTGAAATGAAGATCCAAAAAAGAAGGATGAGGCTGGTAGTAGTCAAAATTAGAGAGGAAACAATTCCAATCATTTCTAAGATCTGAACAATAGAGATCAGAGAGGAAGAGGAAGAGGACAAGGTTCAGGAAGAGGAGGCTTCTGTGGAACATGTTTTCACTGTGGAGAAGAAGGTCATAGGGAATTTGAATGTCCTCAATGCAAAGGAAGGATAGATAGGAGGAATGAAGGCTAGGCTAGAGTGGCACATGTAGATGAAGATGCCAGATCATCAAATTCTGAAGATGCTAAAAAAGGAGAAACGTTGATTAATAGAAGAGTCTTGTTGAGTGGTGAGAATGAACCTAAGCAAAGGAGGATCCTATTTTGCACTAAATGCAAGTGTGAGGGTAAATGCTGTGATGTGATTATTGATAGTGGAAGCACTAACAATTTGGTGTCAGAATAGATGGTGACAAAGTTGAAGCTCAATTTATAGAAACACCCACATCCATGTCAGATTGCTTGGGTGTAGGATGACCACAAGGTCATGGTCAGTGAATAGTGCTTAGTAAAGTTCAAGATCGACAAGTACCAAGATGAGGTACTATGTGATATCATATTTATGGATGCATGTCATATGTTGTCAGGCAGACCATGGCGGTTTGATAGATGTGCTATACATGATGGTCATGTGAATACCTATTCCCTGACAAAGGATGGGGTGTGACATAAGCTAAAGCCATTGAAGGAGACCAAAGAAAAGGTATGTGCTAATGCAAGAATAACATTTGTTGATGGAAGAAAATTCCTAGATGGTATGAGGCATGAGCATGTGTCTTTTGCTTTAATTCCAAAAGTTGGTAAAGGAGAAGTAGAGGTTGTAGATTTGTTGAATGAGTTTCAAGATATTGTATCTAATAATGTACCTAATGGATTACCACTGGTAAGGAAGATTAGTCATCAGATGGATTTGATTCCAGGAGCTAGTTTGCCAAACAAGGCAGTACACAGAATGACACCAGCAGAGTTTGAGTCACTATGCTATACCAGCAGTATTAGCACCAAAGAAGAATGGAGAATGGAAGATGTGTATAGATTCCAAAGAAATAAATAAGATCACAATCAAGTATAGGTTTCCATTGCCATGAATGGATGATATTATGGATTGTTTGAGTGGAGCTGTGTATTTCTCAAAGATAGATCTAAAGAGAGGATATCACTAGATTTGGATTAGAGAAGGAGATGAATGGAAGGCTGCCTTTAAGACAAAGGAAGGACTATATGAGTGGTTAGTCATGCCTTTTGGGCTAACCAATGCACCGAGCACTTTCATGCGGCTCATGAATGAGGTTTTGAAATAATTTTTGGTTAAGTTTGTTATTGTGTACTTAGATGATATTTTGATCTTTAGTAAGACATTGGAAGAGCATATGATGCATATTCGTATGGTGTTTGAGAAGCTGAGAGATGAGAAATTATTGATTAATTTGTTGAAGTGTAGTTTTTTGAAGAAAGAGTTAGTGTATTTGAGATTTTTAGTTTCAACAGAAGGTCTAATAATGGACCCAGAGAAGGTACATGCTATCCTTGAATGGCCTACTCTAAGGAGTGCTACCGAGGTAAGATGTTTTCATGGTCTAGCTAGTTTTTACAGAAATTTTATCATAAATTTTAGTAGTATTTGTGGTCCCTTGACTGAAACAATGAGAGGGGATAGAAAAGAGTTTAAGTGGACTAATGGGGAAGAAAAAAGTTTTTAATTGTTCAAACAAAATGTTACAGAACAACCTGTTTTAGCACTTCCAAATTTTAATAAGGTGTTTCAAGTAGACTGTGATGCTAGTGGTATTGCAATAGGTGCTGTTCTGAGCCAAGAAGGTAAACATGTTGCTTATTTTAGTGAGAAGTTAAATGATGCCAAGAGAAAATATTCTATTTATGATCAGGAATTTTATGCTATAATTCAGGCATTAAAGAAGTGGAGACACTATCTACTTCCTAAGGAGGTTGTTTTGTATACTGATCATCAAGCTTTGCAATATTTGAATAGTCAAGGAAAGTTGAATCAAAGGCATTTGAAATGGGTTGAGTTTTTGTAGAGTTATACATTTGTTTTGAAACACAGAAGTGGAAAGTCTAACAGGGTTGTAGATGCACTTAGCAGAAGGCAACTATTGCTGACAAAGATGCAGATTGAGGTGGTCGGGTTCATGGAACTCAAGAATTTGTATCCAGAGGATCCTAATTTTGGTGAAGCTTGGAAAGCTTGTAAAGAACCTGTTACTCTAGACAGGATGAAATGACTAGATTTTATCATCCAGGATGATATGCTATTTAGATGGAGTCAGTTGTGTATTCCATGAAGTTCTATGAGGGAGAATCTCATCAAAGAGAAGCATAGTGGAGGATTGGCTAGACATTTTGGTCATGATAAAACCCTTGCTTTGGTTAGTGAGAATTATTATTGGCCACAGTTGCAGCAAGATGTGAAGAAGTTTGTATGGAGTTGCAGAGTATGTCAAATGGTGAAAGGAGCGAAGTAGAATACAGGGTTGTATCAGCCATTACCTATACCAGAGAAGCCTTGGGAGGATATCAGTATGGACTTTGTTCTTAGTTTACCAAGGACTCAGCGGGGACATGATTCAATTTTTGTGGTGGTTGAGATATTTTTGAAGATGGCACATTTCATTCCCTACAAGAAGACTAATGATGTTATTCATGTAGCATAATTGTTTTTCAGAGAAGTGGTGAGACTACATGGTTTTCCAAAGACCATAGTTTCAGATCGGGATACTAAGTTTGTTGGATATTTTTGGCGAACATTGTGGAAAACGTTGAAGATAGATTTGAAGTTCAATTCATCACATCATCCACAAACTGATGGACAGATAGAGGTGGTGAATAGAAGTTTGGGAAATTTGTTGAGATGTTTAGTTGGAGACAAACCAATAGGATGGGATTTGATTTTACCACAAGTAGAATTTGAAAACAATAATTCTGTCAATAAGAGCACTGGTACATCACCATTCTAGATTGTATATGGAAGTAGTCCAAGAAATGCATCTGAATTGAGAAAGATAGATAAAGGAGAAATAAGTAGTGATGAAGCTGAGGATTTTGCAAAACATTTGAAGAACATCCATGGGGAGGTGAGGAAGCACATTACCGAGATGAATGCATAGTATAAGGCTAAGGTAGATGAGAAAAGTAGGCATAAGGAATTTTAGGTTGGGGATGAAGTCATGGTTCATTTACAGAAGGAATGGTTTCCAGTTGGTACATATAACAAGCTAAAAATGAAGAAGTTTGGACCATGTAAGATACTGAAGAAGCATGATTCAAAAAATGCATATGAGGTAGAATTGCCTAGTGAGCTGAATATTTCACCAGTGTTTAACATTTTAGATTTGACAGAGTATCATGAAGGAAGTGTTGAAGATGAGATCACAGTGACATAGTGGAGTATTCCACCAAGTAGTTCAAATACCAAGGAGATTGAAGACATACTGGACAGTTGTGTTGGTAGAAGCACAAGGAACAGGACATATGAAGAATATCTGGTCAAGTGGAAAGGGTGACCTGTTGAAGATTCATCATGGTTGACAAAGGAGGAGGTTAACCATCTTGGTTTTCCTCTACACAATTGAGTCATGATAGGGTCACTTCTCAAATTACCCTAGGTGTCTAATGCAGGAGCATCCTGGGTGTAAGAGCAATCTTGCATCACCCAAAAATATTTCTATTTTTGAATTCAATAAGGGCTATCTTGTGTAGGGCTGCTATTTATGGAAACTTGCTATTTTTAGTAAGTTGGTCATATGATCTTAGAATGTTTGGATTTCACATGTGGAGGTTCATCTTAGTCGTATCAGCCTTTAGATAAAGTTTCATGGCTAGATCAGGTCTAGTTTTGAAGATATTGAAGATTTTCGGTATTGGCAATAGGGTATAGAAACTTCAAACTTAGTTTTGAAGGCTTTAGAGGCCCCGAATGAGGTCAAAAATTTGGGTGATGGGCACTTGTGTAGGGAAATCCTATAGAGCACTTTGTGGCATTTCTAGAATGGGGTTATACTAGTCAATCAGGTCAACTGGAGATTACTTATGGTCTTCGGAAGTTGGGTAACCTGAAATGGTGGAAAATAATTTTCCTTCAAATTTTTGTTTGGGTTTCAAAAGTCATTATGAGCTGACTTTGATGTAATAAATTGTAAAATAAAATAATTCTAAGTTTGGTTGTCCCCAAGGGCTAAATTTCTGGAACCTTCTCGGGTGGTGGAATTGCCTATATAAAGAAGGCTCGTAGTGTTGTCTAGGGCAGTTCTGGGTAGATTTGGGTAATGATTCAAGGCTTTGTCCTAAAAAATATTGTAAGGGAATGCCCATGTGGCTTTGCATATTATAATTCTGAAAGTTTGTAATTCCACATTTGTGGAGATAATAAGAAGCCAATTTTCTATTCTTGCATATTGTTGTTGTTTCTTTGTTTCTATTATATGTTTGTGGTATTAAGGGGAGCACCCTTCATCAAATATGCAAAAAAGAATGAAGTTGAATGTACATAGGAACCTAAAGATTATAGATCTTTTATATACATGGAAGGAGAGGCCAAAAATTTATTTGAATCAGTGAACAAAGTTGTCAAGAAACAAGTTTTTGTCGAGTTACAACAAGAAGATGTCGAGCAACAGGAGGATGATGTGGAGAAATCAAGAGAGGAAGCATAAATACAAGATGAACTTGAAGATAAAAAGAAATAAGAAAGGAGAGCAGAGCCTACATTAGCATAGTATGTGAGAAGACATCATAAGATAGATCAAATAATTGGAGAAAAAGATACAAGAGTCATGACAAGAAGTAAGTTGAAAAACCAAACATGCTTTTCATGTGAGTTTGAGCCTAAAATAGTGAAAGATGCTTTGGAGAATGAAGATTGGATTCAAGCCATGAATGAGGAAATTGAGCAGATAGAAGAACAAAACCTGGACACTATTGCCTAGACTAGAGGACAAAAATATTATCTAAATAAAGTGGGTGTTCATAAATAAGTTGAATGAACATAGAGAAGTCACAAGGAACAAAGCTAGATTGGTATCCAAAGGATATGCACAGGAAGAATAAATTGACTATGGGGAGACATTTTCCCCAGTTGCTAGATTGGAAGGAGTTAGAAATCTACTTGCATATGCAACTTACAAAATATTCCAAGTATATCAAATGGATGTCAAATCTACATTTCTTAATGGAATACTAGAAGAAGAAGTGTACATTGAATAGTTAGAAGGATTTTTTGATCCAAGAAAGAAGAACATGGTTTGTAAATTACAAAAAGCACTATATAGATTGAAGCAAACACCTAGAGTATGGTATGAGAGATTGTATAATTACTTGGTAAAGATTAGATTTTAAAGAACAAATGACAATAACAATCTATACTTAAAGACTGAAAAAGGTAAAGGGATATTGTTAGCTGAAATATTTGTTGATGATATCATATTTCAAGGAAAAGATGCCCTATGTAAAAAATTTGCAAGTGAGATGGAAACTAAATTTGAGATGTTTATGTTTGGAGAGATCAAATTCTTTATTGGATTGCAATTTTATCAGATGGAGAAAGGTATCTACATTACTCAATCTAAATATATTAAGGAGATACTAAAAACCTTTGGCATGGAGGACTCTAAACTAGTAAGTACACCTATGGCTACTAGACAAAAGCTATCAAAGAATGATGATACAACTGAAGTGAATCAAACCTTGTATATGTCAATGATTAGAAAGCTACAATATGTTGTTCACAATAGACTAGATATTGCATTAGCTGTTGGGATTGTTGCAAGAGTTTCTACCAATCTGAAAGACAATCACATGATGGAAGTGAAAAGGATACTAATATATCTGAAAGGAACAACAGACTATGGATTATACTATAAGAAGAATGATAAGTTTGAACTAAAATTTTATACTGATGCAGATTAGGTAGGAAATGTGGATGATAGAAATAGTACAAGTGGTGGCACATTTTTTCTAGGAAAAAGACTAGTCTCTTGGAAAAACAAGAAATAGAATTGCATTTTTTAATCTACAATAGAAGTTGAATATGTAGCAGCAACAATTAATTGTTCAAACATAATGTGGATCAAGAAATTATTGAAAGGTATTAAGGAAGAAATCACTGAGCTAGCTATTATTTTTTGTGATAACACAAGTACTATCAATATATCAAAGAACCATGTGATACACACTATGAATAAGCATATTGCTATCAAGTATAATTACTTGAGAGAGCTAGTTCAAGACAAGGATGTATGATTGGAGAATGTGAATACAAAGGAACAGTTAACAAATATATTCACTAAGGCTTTACCCAACAAAGATCATGAATATATTAGAGGTAAATTAGGGGTGATTCCCCTAACTGAGGATACCTAGATCAAGTAGGAGCATTTCATCAAATGTACTAATCAAAAGATCTAACAAATTGATGCAAATAGGTCACAATTTAGGAGTTACCTAAAGTTGTGAAGAGTAAAGCACAAGATATTGAATTTTCATAAGAAAGATGATAGAGGGAGTATATAGTTCAGAGAACTGACATGAAGATATCTACATGGTGAAGATGAATGAGCAAGTTGAAAGTGTCTTTGGAATTGTTGTCAAAGAAGGATAGATTTAGTGAACCCGGGGGAGAGATTTAGTAGAAGTTACCATGAATAAGATGAGGGAGAGATTCAGTAAACTGATGAATAGACAAAGATGGAGAAATCTATCCAAGAGGGATTTGATATTTGGATGAGAATCAGAATGAAGCTAAGGATATTAATGAAGATTTGAACACAGAGAGAGTTGACAAAATTTTCTTCATTACATACTTTTTGGATTGTATGGTAACTATGCATATGGAGTTTATGGTGTTGGATGTGGTGTTGCCATCAATACCAAAGAGGGAGATTGTTGGAAACTACAATTGAAATAATTGTTATATTATCATTTATGACAAACCTTAACTAGTGAGATAGTTTCTATCTAGTAAAGCTCCATATCTTTTGATTGATCAAGAGGATTTGAAAAGAGGAGATAACAAGAAGACTTAGTGGAAAGGTTGAGTTATGAGAATCTACACTAGGTACTTGATTAGTTGGCACATTGACATGGTAATGTGTTGTTTATCTATAACACTAAGTGAATAAGTTAGTCTTTTTGAAGCTTAGAAGAAATGAGGAAAGAAAGTCTGAAAGATAAGGCTTAACTGAGAAAAAGAGCAGAAGATTAAGAAACTTTAGTGTAAGCTGAGTTATGCTAGTGTCGACCGAGTGCCAGTATAAGATGAGAAAATTTAGTGTTGACTGAACATCAATGATTACCAAGTATCAGATAATTAACCAAGTGAAGATGGTAATTGTTGAGAAGAACAATTTTAGTGATGATCGAGCTATCCAATGATGACTAAGAATAAGAACATGGTATTGACCGAGTATCAATATTTTACAATTTATGAAGGATTTGAGATTCCTAGCCGACATAGTTAAATTCTTGGGATATGTAAAACATGTTGAAGATAAGGATGAATGACCTGGAGTATTTAATGCATCATAAACTATTTTCTTATGGATTCAAGGAGAATTTTTGAGAAGTATCTAGAAGGATAAGAAAGGTGAACAAAATGTTGGAAGGATTCGATGAATCTGACCTAAACCTAATATTTATAAAAGAGATTAAGTGGAAAAAGATTAAAATACCTAATCAAGGAGGTATAAAGATGATCTAGTTGTAGGTTATGCAGTGTGAGGAAGAGGTTGATTTTGTTGATTGGCGAACCTAAGAAGGATGAGAAGAGCTGAACAAAGTTGTGGTGACTACTTAAAGGGATTTCTGAGCAGATCAAAGATGGAGATGAAAATGAAGACCAATTAGTAAATCAACATATGAACCATAGTAGATCTATATTTACAAAGTTAGTTGTATATTTGAGATCAGAATCTATTGTTACTTTCCAGCCATTGTATCAGTTAAAATCCTTTAATCAAGGTTTACATCACAGTCATTTATAAATACTTTAATCAAGGTGACATTCTAATGGGATTTTCTTAAGACCTCTAACAAGGCCACTCCTAATAGGATGATTAAATCATTTAACAGTGTCACACCTAGCAGTGTGTATTGTAACCTTTAATAGGGTTGGCTCCTCACAAAGCTCACTTTAGAAGAGTGAAAATTTGTAGCATGTTACTGGTGGTTTTTCCCAAATTGTGTTTCCACATTAAATTATGATGTCATACTTGTGTGAATGTTATTTGATGTGTTGTGTTTTATATTCTACAAGTTGATTACTTTTGGACAGTGGACTACAAGTTTATGTTACTAATTATATTCTATAAAGACCGAGTGAATTGTTGAATAGATCTAAGTTGGTTAAAGTATTGAAAAGTTCAATTAGTACATCTAACCCAAGGATAACTGATTCAACTCCCCCCAGTTATTCTAAAATTATTCTAACAAAAAACCCAAGGAATCAAGAATCTCGATTAGATAAAATGGATGTGGGAAAACCAAAATGAACTCAAACATTCTGAAATAATATATGTGCAGTCTTTTCTCATGTGATCTACTTTGAATAAGGCACCAAGACACACATTTTGACAAATCTATCCACTACCACATGCAAGTAGTCATGACCTTTTTTAGACATAGGTAAACCCCCTACAAAATTTATAGATATACTTTCCCATGGATGAGAAGGTATTGGAAGTGGCATGTACAAACCTAATTTTCTATTATTGGGCTTTCTAGTAGAACACATGACACATCCCTTTACATATTTGGATACATTTTTATTCATCTGATCCCAATAACAATAACATTGCAATTGAGCTACTATTTTTCCTACACCAAAATTAGTGAAGTATGCTCTTCGCTAATCACATGAACTCTTTTATACCTTGGAATACACAATTTACCAATATGAAAAAGTAGTCTATCATGAACATGATAATCTATTTCTTCTACTTGATGACCATGGATTAGTGTTTCATATACATCCTTTAAATCTTCATCTCTAGCATATTATTTAATATATCTTTCATAAATGGTTCTTGATAACATATCAAAAAATTTATTTTTTGTACCTTTCTTATACTTGATGACCAAATGGAATTGCTACAAGAATCCCATCCACAAAAAATGTCATGATTGTTGTAGCTTGGATTTTGATTGAAGATATTGCAAAGGTTGATGATCCATATGGATGATTGTCTCTTTTCCTATCAAATAATGTTTCCACTTATTCACACTTTTAACCAAATCATATAGTTATTTTTCATAAGAAGGATAGTTTCTTATTGTGCCACTGAAGGTATTAGAATGGTAACATATTGGTTTCCTTCATTGTATTAACACTACTCCCATGGCCTAGTCACTTACATTTTTTTCAATCTCAAATGGTTGTTGTAAATTTGGGAATGCCAAAAATGGGGTTGTACTGATCTTTTCTTTCAAATTTTCAAAGGTTTTTTTTTCTTTTCCTCCCTACTAAAAGACATGCTTAGTACTTGTCAAAGAACTAAAAGGAGATGCAATAAATTAAAAGTTAGCAATGAACTTCCTCCAATACTAAACCACTCTTAGGAAGATCCTAACTTCAGTAACATTATTAAGATTAGGCTATTTATCGATGGCTTCAACTTTAAAGGGATCAATTTTCAATTCACCACCCCCTACAATATATCCTATATTAACTAAAGATATTTTTCAAAATTCACACTTGGACATCTTTAGGCACAATTTCTCCCTTTTCAAAACATCTAAGACTTTCCTAACATGCATTACATGATATTCCTAGTTTTTACTAAAAATTGGTATATCATCTAAGTAGGCTATTACAAAGTCATCTATGAATGGCCTAAATACATCATTCATAACTCTCATGAATGTGGTAAGAGTATTACAAATTCATAAAGGCATAACTATCTATTCAAACAAACCTTGTTTTGTTTTAAAAGAAATTTTCCAAATATCACCTTCATAAATTCTAATTTGATGATAACCACTTCTTAAGTCTAACTTAGTGATGATAACCAATACGAGGAAGGGGATAATGATTCTTCACCATGATCTTGTTTAATGCCCAATAACCCACACACATTCATCATGTACCATCTTTTTAGGATTAGAAGACAAAAATATAAGAGTTACATGAAAATATAACTAATAATGCGAAGGAATAAAGAACACAAAAGTAGAACAAGAATAAACAAAGATTTAACGTGGTTCATCGAATCTTGGGCTACGTCCACCAAAAAGAGGGTCCAATCCTATTATCTAGTAATTTCATCCTATTACAGTCTACAATCCCTTGTAACTCATTACTACTACAAGAAGCTACAAAATTATCATATTGAAAACCGTAACCTAAGCCATTATAAAAAGAGTTATGTTAGTTAACAAGTTAACCCTAAAAAATACTTGACGAGTCAACCTAGGGAAAATCTTGACCAGTCAACCTAGGTAAATTCTTGATGAGTCAACTCAAGAATGCTTGAGAAGCTAACCCTAAACCCTACAATAAATAGAAAGTGTCCAGTACTTGCCTGATCATTCCCCAAAAACAACACATATTTCTTTGGTACTAACACAATGAGAAATCCACATGGAGAAGTACTTGGTCGAATGACTACTTTCTAAAACAACTTTTGCATTTGCTTATTCACTTATTCATTCTCAATAACTGATAACCTGTACATATCAATGTTAGGGAGAGGGTCATCTTTCTACAATTGAATCTTATATTTTATCTCTCTCTTGGGAGGTAATCCTTTGGGTTCCTGAAATAACTCATCATAGTTAGAAACAATCTTAAGTAATTCATATTTATGTTTAGTATCACATCCTTTAAAAGCATTGGATTTATCATCATCCTTATCTTTTACAATCATGAGTACAAATTTTTTCTAGCATTTATAAGTTTCTTCATTTGTCCTATGGTAACGAGAGACAAATTGATCTTCACTCGATGGGCTCTCACAATATACTTGTTCTCTTATCTATAGAAGATAGATTTTCTATCATACAAATATGGAATTCCCAAAACAATCCCACAAATATCTAGTGGTATAACATCTAACTCTACCTCATCAATGAATTTAGATGTAATTGCAAATTTGATTTTACATTGTTTAGACACCTTTACCTTAGTATTTTTACATACCCATCCTAAAGGATATGGTTCTGGATGAGGCTTAGTTTCAAGTCTCAATGTCTTAAAAAATTCTTCAAAAATATGATTAGCTTGTGAACCACTATCAAAAAGTGTATCAATTTTTGTATGTTTTGAGATGACTCTAATATGAAATAGCTCACTATGTTTCCTTTCATCATACATGGTTTTAGATTTTGAATAATGATCAGTAGAGATAAAACCAGCAACAAAATGAATACCTTTTAAAATCATGGTTGTGATCTTGGTTTCATTACCTAAATCTGATCAAAGATATTTTTGGATTATAGTAGTGGTCTTCTTATCACCCCTCTTGTTCCCAAACATTTTTGGTCTAAGTCTTGGATGAAGCCTCCAACACTTGGTCTCCCCATTTCCTTCCTTTTTGCAATGGGAACATATGGACTTCTCACTTTCTTTCTTCACTGTAGTTACTCTTTTGACCTTTCCCTTTCATTTATTCTTTCTTTTGAAAGGTGGATCTGGTTTCTTGGAGAAGTTATCGTGGACATTATTTCCTCTTGACTCAATGTGAGTAGCTTGGAAAAAAAATTCATCAAAATTAGTTTGGTTAAACATGAGAATAGTATGTCTCAAATAATTATGTAATAGACTAATATACTTCAAAAGAGTTTCTTCTATACATAGAAGAATTCTTAATGTTAATGCCCTATTTATAAACTCTTGAGTATAATCTTGCAAACTATTTTCTTTACCTTGTCTTATACTTTTCCAATCCATTAATTCTTGTTGCATATACCCTAATGGATAAAATCGCTTATTTAATGCAGATGCAAATTTATTCCAAGAATATTACATTTTACCTTTCATGTGAAGATCTTCTTGAATCTTACTCTCACACCATATCATTGCAGTGCCTCCTAGTTGGAGAGTAGCTAGCTGAACCTAGGATCCTTCATCCTTAATTATTTGAACCCTTCAATAGAATTAAATATGGTAAATCCAATTATCTATCTTTTCTACATTAAGCTCATCATTATACATTGGCAAATCAAATTTTACATCTAATTGTAACAAAGGTAGTTTGAAAGAAGTCTTTTCTAGATCCTTTTTATGAGGTGGAGATGAAGGAAGAGAAGAGTTTATAGAAGGAATATGAGAAATTGTAAGAGAGTCACCACCAACTCCTTCATCCTTAACTTTACTAACTTTCCTTCTCCATATTTCTTTCTTTCTTTGTACAACTCGTCCACCATGGATTTCATGTCAAGAAAATATTGTCAAAATGCTCTTTCACAATCAAGTCTTTCTTCTCCTTCACGTGCCACTTCTTTTTGTATAAATGTATGTCTTGTACCAATCTCAGGATTAAACTATTCAAGTGATCCTTCTCTATGCTTGAGCTTAGACCTAATTAGCATTTAACAAAAGGGCTTGCAAATACTTGATCAACATGCTTTGATACCAACTTGATCTAAAGTTAGTGGTAAAAATATTTTCTTTCACACTAATTTGAATTTCAACATTTTAAATATCATTGTTCAATTTTTTAAACACTTAATTGAATAAATAACATTCAATAAGTAATTAAAATAATTAAAATTAAAAAATAACCATAATAACATAAAAAACATACACTGCAAGTTGATAACAAAGTTCACCCCTTAAGGGCCATGTCTCTGAGTTTGCTTCAAATGCACAACCGATAAATTAATATTGATGGAAAAATACATCAAAACCTCTTTAGGTAAACCATGTGGGGTAATGGTAAAGTCATAAAGTTACTTTCAGTAGGTTGTGTGTTCAAATCCCACTTACTATTTTTAAAAATTGAATCACCATTTTATCCACATTCCATTATTTTATCTTGGCATGTGTCATCGACATCATGACATGTGTCAATATGTGTGCATGCCACATTTGAATACACTTCTGTCATGCCTTCAACTTCAGAAGGCCATAAATTTTGCATATGATGTTTGTTTTCCCCCATTCAATGTTTGTTAGAAAGCTCTTGGTGAGCTCTATAACATGAATGAATTTTAATCAACATTTTATGCTATCATTTTTGTCACCATCAATTTAGATTGATTATGGAGGATCCTCCTAGATCAGCTATGCTCATGACTGGTGCCATAGACACCATGCTAGGGTATGTGACATAGTTTCCAAAACCACTTATTCCCCTAAGAAACCTCATAATGATTTGATTCGCTTTGACCAACCTATGCATAGCCCAAGGGAGGAAGTTAATCTTGAGAAAATTAAATTGTCTAAATATGGTGATTTTTTCTTTTTGTATTAAAGATCTTATTGTTATCCATTTAGATGATGAAGATACTCTTGATGATGATAAAAATTTTAATGATGAAAATTATGTTGATAATAACAATTCTGATGACTTGTATGAGGTTATTAAAGTTAATCATGAATTATTATCAATATTTTGTAAAACATTATCCCTAGCTCCTCATGACAAAAAAAGTGGCTCATTATTAGATTATGGCTCTTGTTTAAAACTTTTAGTATCTCCATCTATCATGCTCAATGTTTTACTTCTTGCATGTTTCCCATCTTCCTTAAGTAATGATAACCAAGATGGTGGGGAAGATGATACACTTAATTAGATCCTCTTGTGGAGTGGACTCTTTTATGTGTTTTCTTGTTCATAACATGTCTCCCCTATTATGTGCTTCTTGTTTTATATTTTTTTAAAATTCCTTAAGACAAGCCTTGTTTTTGTATTGGTGAAAGGTGGTAAATGGATTAAACCTATTGTGACATTCATCAATTTGTATCTTAATATTTTATAGGTGGCATATATGTTATGTCATGCATGTTCTATCATTTTCAATGTTCCTTTGTTTTATCTACTTGGGGATGATGCAAAGTACTAGAAACCATATATCTTTTTGTTCTTTGTAATGTTCAACCAAAAAGGCTTTATTTTTTCTCTCTTATATGCCCTTCTTCCATTATTCTTGTAATTCTACAACCTTTGGGGGATGATTTCAACTCATTTTTCCATAATTTTTGTTTCACATGAGTTATTATGTGAGCATATTGACCCTAGAGTTAGTAGTTCCATTTTTTCTTTTTTTTCCATATGATTCATTTTCCTTGATTTTTCCTTGTCTTAGGTTAAGTCACAGTGGAAATGTGCTTGTTCAATTTGGATGTATGTATGATACCTTAAAGATATTACTCTCATTAAACATGCATAATCACTTTAATGTGGGGGAATAAACTCTTCTCTTTTTTACATGTTTTGCACACACAATGTTGATTAATGTTTTGAAAATTAATTGGAAAACCATACCTTTTGCAAATTAATCTCTGCCATTGTGGATTTCTTTAGAAACAATGTTTTTCTTAGGCCTAATCATCCTTTGTGGATTCCTTTGGAGACAATTCATCCTTTGTGGATTCCTTTGGAGACAATTCTTTTCTTCTGCCTAATCCTTCTTTTTGGATTCCTTTAGTGACAATGATTTCATTAGGATAATTTTTTGCACTTTTTATTTAGTGGATCTATTTGGAGATAATTATTTCCTTAGGCATAATCCTTGTTTTGGTGGATTCCCTTGTAAACAATGATTTTATTGATTATCCTTTACATGGGTTGACTAGCATTATGTAGCTTTCTAGACTATCAAATCCCTCTTTTGCACCCTCCCATTTTATTTACATGACCCATAGTAAGCTTTACCTTACTAAGTTCCCCCCCCCGCTCTCTCTCTCTCTCTCTCTCTCTCTCTCTCTCTCTCTCTCTCTCTATGTGTGTGTGTGTGTGTGTGTGTGTGGATGTTTCTA
The DNA here is from genome assembly GCA_027943335.1 of Chamaecyparis obtusa. Lineage (NCBI taxonomy): Eukaryota > Viridiplantae > Streptophyta > Pinopsida > Cupressales > Cupressaceae > Chamaecyparis > Chamaecyparis obtusa. The sequence continues at coordinate 1,897,566 of BSBK01000373.1, read as the reverse complement.
TTATCTTGGTTAAGATTAATGATGACCTAAGTCACTTGGAAGCTTGGTTTTTTGTTTGTTTCTTTTACCTTAATGAGATTTCTTTTTTGTGCTTTGATACACTCTATCTCAAGTATGAAGTAGGTTCATACTCCTACTAAAGTGAGGGCTAAATCTACTATCCTAAATAATAAGAACTTACAATTTGTTTCCTTATCTTGGCCCTATTTTAGTGTCCAAGGCTTCCATGCTTGTTATTATTTATCATACCTTAATTTGTCCACATTTTTTATATCCCCATGTCCATATGGAATCCTAATTCAAATCTAAGCCCCAATTTCTTTGTAAAGGGAACCCTAGAGTGTATGGGAAAGCCCAATCCATCCCTACATTAGGAGGTGCACCTTAAATTGTAGATTGGGCCCAAATTTGAATTATAGATTGGTTTTTTGGTTTTGAGAAGGATTTCAAATTTTTTCAGCCTCCAAACTTTCAGCCCCAAAATGGTTAGAATAGGTATAAGTAAAAGGCTACCTCCCTAATTTTAGAATCAATAAATAAATAAAGATTATATTCATATGCAAGAATTATATTCAAGAACTCAATAAATTAAAGGAGAAATATATTAATTCTAAGAGAAGATTACTGAGAGGGGATTGGTGAATCAGTAATCTATCAATTTTCAAATCTTTATCAACTGCTTGAATTTTATAACATTCATAAGATTCACTTTAATAGAAGAAAATAAAAATCATAACCATAAGCACATCCATAAAATAATTAAAATACAAGAGACAAATTTTTATCTCATGGAAACCCAAATTGGTAAAAAACAACAGCAGGGATTAGTAGCCACTACATGTACTTTTCTTAAGTATGTCCTGTGAGGAGATTAACTATATTAGGAGTTTACAAAAGCATTGTTAGGTGCTACTCGGTTAAGGAATTTTCCTTTAGGCCTATTAGGAGTATCCTTTTTAGAGGACTTTAAATACAAATCAATGTGCCACCTTGTTAGAGGATTTATAATAATGACCTGCTAGGATCCAACTGATTAAGGGATTTTGACTATTATAACTGTCAAGTAAAAACATGAACAATGATCTCTAGAATAGAACTACCTCTTCTTGATTAGATCCAATAAAGAACACATACACTTCTTCACACACTTATCTCTACTTTGGCTTGATCATAATTCGTACTTCACACTGCACTTTCCCACAATAGGATCAACACTAAAATTTTATCAACTTCATTCAATATATATTGTTCATCAAGCCTTTAAGTTTCTCACCTCCTTAATATTTCCTTAGATGGGTTACAATTTAACTTTTAATCTTTGCACTCAAATCCAACTCATCAGATAATAAAATTTAATGTCCACCATAAATTTCCAACACCGCATCGGCCAACACAATGATTTACATAGAATCTTGTGGCTAGGGGTAAAAAATGTTTCACCACACATGACCTTCATCAAGAATCTTCTCTACACACTAGCATCAAAAAACATGATGCTAGATCATCATTTCCAATATTTAAGACACATCACCAGATTATGACTGACTTAACCAAAATCACTGCAACACCTTCACAGATCAAAAATCAAAGATTTAATGGATGTCACTCAAGAATATAAACATTCAACCTATTAACAATTCTAACTCTACTCACCAATAAACTAATCTTCACTATAGTCAACCAAATTTTTTGTAATTTCAACCATAGAATCCAAACATTGTTAGCTACCATATCCTATAACTACATTACAAGACACAACAAATATTTGACAAACTAATCAAATCACCTATCACCTATTACTAACTATTCTTAGCAATTGCACTATTATACTTCATCTGATCATAAGTTTATTACCAGTCAATGTTAAGAATAGCAATCATGCTTTTAATATTCTGAGTCACTCCTAAGTCTTAGATATGATTCACTACAATTGAAAATTACTACAACACTTTTATCATCAACCTTATACTCAACAACACTAGCAACACTAGGTCAATACTTGACATCAATAATGATAAGATCACACTAGATTTTAAAACTCTCTTGTTAGGACCAATCTAGGTTCCTAACTCACTAACTTCCCAATCCCTTGATCAAGGTCTCACAAGGTACTCCCTTGTCTCCTAAGGACTTCTCTCAATATCCTCAATCAGAGTAAAACTACTCTCACTCTCTAGATGATCTATCAATATTCAAATATACCTTTCCTTCTCATGCTCACTTCCTTCTTACTAGGTGTACTCAACCTCCTAAGAAATTGTATAATCTTGCAGGGGTTTGGAGGTAGTCCAATTCATCTTCTCAACCAATTCTTGCCACATTTTTTCATACCTATCCATCTCTTCTTTATCGATCTCACCAAATTGTCTAACTTGGCCTTGTAGCCCTTGAGCCCCCAATTAGGTCTCATATTCTAGGTTTTCAGGATTTCTTGAAAAATATCCCTTAAGGAATAGACAAAAAAATTATGGATTCTTCAATCAATTAGGAAACCCTAAGATATTTTGTGGGTCTTGGGTCTCTATGCCTACGTACAATACCCCATCCAAACTATGAGGGTTTTAAGGGCTTCTAGGAGCTCTTTGTTCACTGAAAGGAAATGATTTCCAAATGGATTGTCCAAGACCCTATTTATTGACTAGGGATACGTCTCATCTAAATACTCATCTTCAGTGTCTTGGATTCATCTTTCATAGTCACCCCTACAAGTAAACTTACAAAAACCTCCTTGTTCCTAATCGGGAATTGATTGAGCTCACCTAGGGAGAGGTCACAAATATAGAAAAACACATCTTCAGACCTCCTTCTTTCTTATGTACAATTTAAATTTACTCCACTCCCATGTCCTAAAAGTTCATGATGAACACATGGTAATATTTTATGGGGGAGTCATTTTTGAGACTTCCTATGTACAGGCCAGTGAACTGGAAGGAATAAAAAAAAACAAAGAACCTATAAAACTGATTAAAAACCCACACTCTTGTACAAAAATCAAGTAAAACTATTAACACTACCAAATTTATTCAACGAAGACAAAAATCCAATCCATAAGTTTCTATTCATGCAAAGAAACAACAAGACTATGCCTTAACTGTCTATGACAGTGTTTGATTGCTTACGCCAGTAATTACAAAACTTGTACAACCTTGGGATTTGAGATTTTTGGGGTCTAAATAGTCATTTCCCATGTGTGTGGGTGGTTAGGACCTCCTTTAGACCTAATTCCATTAGTTAGTCTCTTTAGGACAAAAGTTGTCATGACAACTTTTTAGCAACTTTTGCTTTCTTGCTTTCCTTCACTCCTAAAACACTTCAAACTTCCTAAGATGTTATAAAAAAATCCTCAAGAATAATTTTGGCTTATTTTATCCATTTCCTATAATTTTGATGTCTTTTTCAATCTTAGTCTCTTTTCCACTTTCTAGGACTATACTAGCCCTTATGTACGACTTGGCTCTCATCCCAAGCTTGACTAGGCTAAACCAAAACTAATTGACGCAGGAGAACACAAGGGTTATCTTCTTCACCCTAAAAGTTTTTTGTGCTAGGGTGTGAGAAGAGTATTCCAATAGATTTCCAAATGTCAGTGAAAAGTGGCAAAGAAAGAACTCATCAGTGTATCGGGTTGAAACAGGTCGATTCACATTGCATTTGAAAGATGGACCATCAAAATTGCATATACCAATCATCCAATTGACATAAGTCACACTAGAAGTGGAGCTCATTTGGACTCAAAATGATGGCCAATGATGATATTAGTGTGGTTTTCACTAGAATGGAAGTGAAAATGGAGTTAGACCGATACCCGATGGAGTTGTTGATGCGGGTGTTGTCGATGGATGACCAACCAATCTTATGGCATCGGGTTAGGACATGTTGATCATTGAGATAACATGCATTAGTGGGGAGAGTAGGAATCAGTCAAATTGACCCCCAATGGAAGCATTTATATAGTTTAGGCCTATGGATGGAAGACCAACTGAAATGAAGGAAGAAAAATATTTTTTTCCGATCATTGAGAAAACTTACATTAGCTGGAGGACCAGGAATTGGTTAGACCAATCCTCGATCACATTAGCAAGATAGGTTACATCGATGAGTCAATTTTGACAAGTGTGCATAGGATGAAAGTAATAGTTGAATCTTGATTCCTTTTGTAACCAATCCAAGGCCATTATAAGCCTTTTGGAATCCAGATGGAAAAAGGTTGGACAAGGTTGGAGAGTGATGCAAATTTTTTAATGTTGGTATAATCAATCATTTTTTTTTTATGACAATGAAGGCATAGTTTTACTATTTCTTTGCATGAGTAGGATCTAATGGATTAGATTACTATTTTATTGAATATTATTAGCAATAGAAATAGCTTTACTTCAATTCTATACAAGAGTGTGATTTTCAATTAGTTTTTTTGTTCTTATTTTTTATTTTGCTTCTACTAGTACTGGTTCATGTTGGAAAGTTGACTATAATAGTTTATATGACTAAGTTTAGTGTTGTCATTATGGAAACAAAGTCATGTGAAGTTTTGGTGTCAGCACAATAACTTAGAAGATCAAAATTTGGCTAAGTATGGAAGACATGATAGTTAGTGAAGCACTTGATGAACAGAGCATCAACGTACATGCGTATGACCGAGTTTTGGTATGCAGCCTTGAAGATAAGATTTTGAGTATGTTAATAAGCTATGTATAATAACACATGATTAGATGTGATAGCATGAAGAAGTTATAGTGATTTGAAGTGACACAAATAGTGAGCGGTAGAATAGAACATAGCATGTAGCTGAGAGGAAAGATTTTGATTAGTGAGTACTATTTTGTTTTGTAAAGGCTATGCGCCTATTGTATTTAAGTTGTAAACATGTTAATAGTAATGTGTGTAAACATTCTTGAGCCAATTCATTTGGAAGCATTGTATGTATTTGGTTATAGGCTGACTTAGTAAATAGTTTTGGTTGCACCTATATATAAGACATGCACTTTTCTATAAGAGAATGAGATGAAGATAGAAGATGTAATAGAGGTGTAGAATTATGTGAAGTGTGTGTTAAGAGTAGTAAGAATGATATAGAGCTTTACAAGAGGTTAAAGCATCAGCGTACAAAAGGAATTGATCAGAAAAATAGTGTCATAGTAGTAGGTCACCTTGCAAATATAGTGTGTATCTAATATCTAGGAGGTTGTAGCCTTCCTCATTGAGAAGTGAGCTCTGGCAGTGATCCTTCCACCCCTAACAGGGCTTGTTACTTCAAGACTCATAACAAGGTCTGACCCTTGACAAGGTCATTGTACTAAAGCCTTTTAATGACTGCTCATAACAGGACAAAGGAACATTAATAGGTTCATAATACACAAGTATAATTATTGGTGGGTATTAATTCCCACTGGCATTTTTCCTTTTGCCAAGGTTTCCCCGTAATCATATCTAGTGTTATGTGTTATGGTTGTTTACTTTAATTGATTTAATATTTAGTTCAGTAATTGATTAATTGGGCTAAGTTTCAAGAAGTAGAAAAAAATTAATATTATAGAACATTGATTCACCCCCCCCCCTCTCAGTGTTCCCATTCCTAAAAATTGGTATCAAATCTTTGGTCCTCTAAAGATAAGCTTAACCACTTGAGGAGATCATGGATATATGAGAAGTAAAAACATCTGAAGGATAATCTTGAAGCGGCTCTTGAAGATCTTGACAGATCTAAAAAAGAAATTGAAGAACTGAAATTGAAGGTCAGTGGCGCACAAGTATTCATCAAGAAACTCAGAAAAGATTTGAAAGATTGTTCAAACAATGATTTGGGAAAAATGGTAAAAAATATGAATGAAGAAAACATGCCTCTGAAGGATCAGATTGAAGAGTTGGATGAAAAACTAACTAATAATCAGGAAGCCTATGAAGAACATATCAAAGAGAACAAACAGTTGGATGAAGAACTGAGGGAAGAAAACATGAAAATCTTGGAGTTAGAAAACATCAAGAAAAAGGTGGAATCTGAATTGACTAAAGAAAAGAATCATATCGACCAATTGCACACAAGGATCTAATAGAGTCATATGTTGGAAACAATTGTCTGAAGGAAATTTCTACTCAAATTATGTATTGTCTTTGATGTCACACAATGTCATAGTCTGCAGCAATCAGTTCCTACCGAGCTCAGTTGGTCTGCCTGACAAGGAAATTTAGTGTTTACCGAGTTCAATCGGTCGTCAAAGGAAATTCAGTGTTTATCGAGTTCAGTCGGTCGTCAAAGGAAATTCAGTGTTTACCGAGTTCAGTCGGTTATCGAAGGTAAAGGATTGTCGGTGTTTACCAAGTTCCCTCGGTCTCCGAAAGATTGTAGAAAGGTATGGTCATCAAGCACTGTCGGCCCTTGAAGGATTTTTGCAAATAGAGTTTGCTTAATTCAGCCGATTGTTATACTAAATAATGTCGATTTGAAAAATCTAAAATCATATAAATAAAAGGTCAAATGTGAAAAATAAACAAGAAATACAGCAGAAGATTTACAGAAGAAAAGACAGGAAAGGTGTGTGCGAATTTGTGAAGGATGTTCAGATATCCTTGAGGTGCAGCATAGATTTATTTGATTAGGAAGGATCACACATATGCAGAACAGAGATCTGTAATCAGCAAGGCAGTTGCATTATTATACAGGTCATTTTTCATTGTTACCTTCTTATCATTGTAACAGTGAATTCTAAATCTCTTAACCGAGTTGGTTTAACAACCATATTGTAAATCCTCTAACAAGGTGACAATTCCATTGAATTGTTTTCAAGACCTCTTAAAAGGCCACTCCTAGCAGGGTGATTAAATCCTCTAACAAGGTCACACCTAACAGTGTGTTTTGTAACCTTTTACTGGGTTGGCTTCTAACCGGGCATCACTTCAGAAAAGTGAAAATTAGTATCTAGATACATTGGTGGTTTTTCCCATATTGGGTTTCCACATTAAATCTTGTGTCTCTTGTGTTCTTAATTGCTATCTTAATCATACACCAGTGCTGATGAATATCTAAAAGATAATTTTGCTAATACTTTCTGTATCTTCAAAGTTACTGCAATCTATTTACCAAGTGCTAAAATAGATAACATTTTAAGATATCCTAAGGGATCTGGAAAATTGTGAAGTGTTTTATGGTTGACTGATTCACCCCCCCCCCTCTCAGTCACTTCATCCATATTCCATCAATTGGTATCAGAGCATTTTGGTGCTTGCAGGAAGGGTTTCAAGGACCTAAGCTAAAGATCAGGATGTCTTATAAGAGGGAAATTCCAAAGCTCAACAGAGATAACTTTTCAGCATGGCAAGGTCTCATGCGACTTCATCTGGCTTCCATTGGTGATTCAGGATGCAAATACATTGATGAAGAATACACAATTCCTAATGGCGCATTAACTGTTGAAGACATTGCAGATAAAAAGACTCATAACACCATGATAGACATTGCATCTACTCTCAGCTATGAAGAATTTGATGATATTAAAGAATGCACTATACTGCATATGAAATGTGGATGGCACTGAAGAAAATATATGGTGGTGATGCAAATGTGAAAAGAGAAAAAGTAGAAAGCCTAAGAGGACAGTTTGACAAGATGAATATGAAGGAAGATGAAAACATTGCAAAATATGTTGAAAGAATCAAAGAAAGTGTAAGCGCAATTAGAGCTTCTGGAGGAACAATCTCAGATGAAACTGTTATAAGTAAGGTACTCAGAACATTACTCCCTATCTATGCAATAAGAGTATCAGCTATTCAAGAAAGAAGATGTGAAACAAACCACAATATAACTTTGGATGCTTTAGTTGGAAGATTGACAGCCTTTGAATTAGACAACTATGAAAACTATGTTCCTAGCTCCAAAAATATTGAATCAGCATTTGAGGCCAAGGTTTCACTAAAGAAAAACAAGAAAATTATAGAAGTTCAGTCAGAAAGTGAAGAAGTATCAGAAGAAAGTTCTGATAGTGATCTTGAAATTGTAGAAGCATTACTTGCAAAGAAGTACTCTAGAGGGAAAGGTAAATATAAAGGTAAAACTCCTTTGATCTATTTTTCATGTGAAGAAATTTGACATATTGCAGCTAGGTGCCCAAACAAGCAAGTCAAGGAAGAGAAGAGAAGTCACAAGTACTATGGCAAAAAGAATTTCAAATCATTCAAGGATAAAGGTAAGAAAACATGTTTTATGGCTAAAGATTCTGATGATAGTGAAGAAGAAATTGTTTTTATTGCTATAAAAGATGAATCTGATGATGATGAAGATAAGATGGCACTTATTTCTCATATAAGAAAAGATGATATATGGATAATAGATAGCGGATGTTCACACCACATGACTGGTGACAAGACAAAATTTGAATATCTAGAAGACTGTGATAGTGGTAATGTAAGATTTGGAAATAATGAACCTTGTTGTATAAAAGGAAAAGCAAGAATCTCTTTAACCAAAGAACTCATATGTGATAATGCTTATTGGGTTGAAGGACTAAAACATAATCTTCTAAGTGTAGCACAGCTAATCAACACTGGTTTCAAGGTTGAATTCATGAATGGTCAAGCAAGACTGCTGGATGAAAAAGGAAAACTCATTGGATCAGGCAAACAAACAAAAGGTAACTTATTTTATCTTGATCTCAGTGAATATTCATGCTTTATTGCTCAAATAGAAGAAAGTTGGCTATGGCACAGAAGGTTATGTCATGTGAATTTTGATAACATGATAAAAATAAGCAAATTCAAGAAGGTTAGAGGCATTCCTACTTTGAAGAAACCTGATACTGGTCTATGTAAGAAATGTTAGATTGGCAAAATGAGTAAAACTAGTTTCAAGAGTAAGAACTATCAGTCTAAAGAAATTTTGGAAATTGTGCATACTGATTTATGTGGACCTATTGGAATACAAAGCTATACTGGAGATAAATTCTTTATTCTTTTCATTGATGATTATTCTAGAATGATGACTGTCATGTATTTAAGAGAAAAATCAGAAGCATTTGAAAAGTTCAAATGGTACTTAGCAAGAGTGGAAAAGGAAACAGGGAAAAGATTGAAATGCTTAAGATCAGACAGAGGTGGTGAATTCATCTCCCATGATTTTAACAACTTTTGCATTGAAAGAGGAATCAAAAGACAAGTATCAGCTCCTAGAACTCCTGAGCAGAATGGAATAGCAGAAAGAAGAAACAGATCTATTATGGATTGTGCAAGGACTCTAATGATAGAAAAGAACATCGCTATAAAGTACTGGAAGGAAGCTATCAGCACTGTAGTTCATACCTTGAACCGAGTACAATTGAAGAAAGACACATTCAAAACTCCTTATGAATTATGGTATGGCTATAAACCTAATGTAAGTTACATGAAAATATTTGGTAGCAAGTGTTATATCTTAAAAGAATCCAGAAGAAATAAATTTGATGTGAAAAGTGATGAAGGAATATTCCTAGGATATTCTAGCAAAAGAAAGGCATACAAATGTCTGAACTTATCTACTCACAAAGTCATAGAAAGTATACATGTAAAATTTGATGAGTTTGTAGAAAAGACTGAAGAAGAAAGCAAAAGGGAACCTGAGAACTACAGAAGATTCATTTACATTGAACCTGAAACATTGGCAGAGACAACTATCAATAAGGAAACTATATCTACCGAGCTGAGCACAGTTACCGAGTCACAAACCGAGTCACAGGAAGAAATTCAGACCGAGTCTCAGCCTGAAGTTACCGAGCAAATATCTACCGAGCCCGAGCAACCTGAAGAAGAGATCCTAGAAGACAACAGCATGAATCATTCAAAAGGCAAGGAACCTATACTAGCCAAATATGTCAGAAGACATCATACACCAGATCAAATCATTGGAAACAAATCAGATGGTACTATGACAAGAAGCAAGCTAAAAGGTACATGTCTGCTTACTGACTTTGAACCTAGAAATATCAAAGATGCATTGGAAAATGAAAGTTGGATTGAAGCAATGAATGAAGAATTAGAGCAAATACAAAAGAAAAAAACATGGACTCTTGTACCTAGACCTAAAGATAAGAATGTAATTGGAACAAAATGGGTATTCAGGAATAAGCTGAATGAAGATGGTCAAGTATCTAGAAACAAAGCTAGACTGGTATGTAAAGGTTATTCTCAAGAAGAAGGTATATATTATGGAGAAACTTTTGCTCCTGTTGCAAGATTAGAAGGTGTAAGAACTCTACTTGCTTATGCAGCACACAAAGGATTTAAGGTATATCAGATGGATATAAAATCTACATTTCTCAATGGAATTCTTGATGAAGAAGTCTACATTGAACAACCAGAAGGTTTTGTTGATCCAGATAAAAAGGACATGGTCTGCAGGTTACACAAAGCATTGTATGGTTTGAAACAAGCTCCTAGAGCATGGTATGAAAGACTCCATAACTATTTGATTCGGATTAATTTCAAAAGAGCCAATGATAACATCAATCTGTATAATAAAGAAGGACCGGATGACAAAATTGTATTGGCAGAAATATTTGTAGATGATACTATATTTACAGGGAATGAGGATCAGTGCAAAGAATTTTCAGAGCAAATGAACAAAGAATTTGAAATGTCTATGTTTGGTTTAATAAAAAATTTTGTTGGTCTTCAAATTCAGCAAAGCAAGAATGGTATATACATTACTCAATCTAAATACATTAAGGAAATACTTAAGAAGTTTGGTATGGAAGATTCAAAACCAGTTGGTACACCCATGTGTACTGGACTGAAACTTACCAAAAATGATGATTCAAAAGAAGTTGATCAGACCCTATACCAATCTATGATTGGAAAATTGCAGTATGTAGTACATACAAGACCTGATATTGCCTTAGCAGTTGGTATAGTAGCTAGATTCTTAGCAAAACCTAAGGAAAATCATATGATGGCAATCAAAAGAATCTTAAGATACTTAAGAGGAACTGAAGAATATGGTTTGTGGTATAGATTTGGAGGCAATCTAGACTTAAAAGTGTTTACTGATGCTGATTGGGCAGGAAACATTGATGACAGAAAAAGCACAAGTGGTGGAGCATTTTTTCTTGGAAAAAGACTGGTATCCTGGACTAGTAAAAAGAAAAATTGCACATCTCAATCCACAGCTGAAGCAGAATATGTTGCTGCTGCAGTAAACTGTTCAAATATTGTTTGGTTTAAACAGTTATTAGAAGGTATGAAGGTTGAAATCAAAGAACTAGTTGTTATATTTTGTGACAATACCAGTGCAATAAATATTTCGAAGAATCTAGTGATGCATTCCAAAACCAAGCACATTGCTATTAAATATCACTTTGTCAGAGAATTGGTGCAGGACAAGGAAATCAGATTAGAATATATTAATACAAAAGAACAGATTGCAGACATTTTTACCAAACCATTATCTAAGGATGCATTTGTGTATCTAAGAGGTAAGTTAGGGGTCATTCCCCTATCCGAGGCTCACTAAATACAGTTTTAGTGATGCATCAACCAGAAAATGATTGAAAATCAACCAGTTGATGCAGCATATTCAAGGAATCATTGCATATGAATCAGTACTTGAGGTACATTAATTTACACCGGTAATATGTGAATTGTCTTTGGCATGTGTTGTCAAAGAGGGAGTGTTTGCTATGTTTTTTCTATTACTTCAAGAAATTTTTCAATAGTCAGAAGGAAGAATTTTTCAGGATAAAGGAAGTTTGCTGACAAAGGGAGATTTGAATCTGAACCGAGCTAACTCTTTCAAATTTCTTATGCTATGACATATTGTGTTGCCATCAATGCCAAAGAGGGAGATTGTTGGAAACAATTGTCTGAAAGAAATTGCTACTCAAATTATGTATTGTCTTTGATGTCACACAATGTCATAGTCCGTAGCAATCAGTTCCTACCGAGCTCAGTCGGTCTGCCTGACAAGGAAATTCAGTGTTTACCGAGTTCAGTCAGTCGTCAAAGGAAATTCAGTGTTTACCGAGTTCAGTCGGTCATCAAAGGAAATTCAGTGTTTACCGAGTTCAGTCGGTCGTCAAAGGAAATTTAGTGTTTACCGAGTTCAGTCGGTTATCGAAGGTAAAGGATTGTCGGTGTTTACCGAGTTCCCTCGGTCTCTGAAAGATTGTAGAAAGGTATGGTCACCGATCACTGTCGGCCCTTGAAGGATTTTTGCAAATAGAGTTTGCTTAATTCAGCCGACTGTTATACTAAATAATTTTGATTTGACAAATCTAAAATCATATAAATAAAAGGTCAAATGTGAAAAATAAACAAGAAATACAACAGAAGATTTACAGAAGAAAAGATAGGAAAGGTGTGTGCGAATTTGTGAAGGATGTTCAGATATCCTTGAGGTGCAGCATAGATTTATTCGATCAGGAAGGATCACACATATGCAGAACAGAGATCTGTAATCAGCAAGGCAGTTGCATTATTATACAGGTCATTTTTCATTGTTACCTTCTTATCATTGTAACAGTGAATTCTAAATCTCTTAACCGAGTTGGTTTAACAACCATATTGTAAATCCTCTAACAAGGTGACAATTCCATTGAATTGTTTTCAAGACCTCTTACCAGGCCACTCCTAGCAGGGTGATTAAATCCTCTAACAAGGTCACACCTAACAGTGTGTTTTGTAACCTTTTACCGGGTTGGCTTCTAACTGGGCATCACTTCAGAAAAGTGAAAATCAGTATCTAGATACATTGGTGGTTTTTCCCATATTGGGTTTCCACATTAAATCTTGTGTCTCTTGTGTTCTTAATTGCTATCTTAATCATACACCAGTGCTGATGAATATCTAAAAGATAATTTTGCTAATACTTTATGCATCTTCAAAGTTACTGCAATCTATTTACCGAGTGCTAAAACAAATAACATTTTAAGATATCCTAAGGGATCTGGAAAATTGTGAAGTGTTTTATGGTTGACTGATTCACCGCCCCCCCCCTCTCAGTCACTTCATCCATATTCCATCATCATAGTTGTATGCACAAAATGTTAAAGGAGATACCATTGGTATTGGATTCAATGAAGCACAAAATAAAATCAATGATATGTGAGAAAGAATGAAAACACCAAAACAATCTATAGAAGCTAAGAAGATTGAAAATCATACTGAAGATAAAGTTGAACCATCTAAAGATAAACACAAACCAGTAAACTGAACTTGTTATGCCTGTAACAAGAATGGACATATAGCAAGAGATTGTAAAGATGTAAGACCTTTCAATGGTTATTATTATTCATGAAATAAGCTTGGTCATAGAGCTATGAATTGTATATCAAATCAAAGAAGTCATACTTAGAAAAATTAGAGAAATCAACCACAGCAAAATGTTAGAAGTCCTCAAAACATTACATGTCATATATGTAATTATAATGGTCACATAAATAGACAATGCAATATCACAAGCACAAAGACAAGGAAGACCTAATAAGTCTCAAGCATAAATTTTGGATGAATCTAGAGAAGTCAAGTTTGTGAAAGCTACAGAAGATGCAAGCAAGATTTTGATGGAAATAAAGCAAGATAAAGTTGGTGAATATGTAGTGGATGCATCCGTAATGTACACACCTTCTACTTCTAAATGAATGACTCTAATGGTCATAGAAGGAGCTAGATTATCTCTAGACCCCTGCGCAGTTGGTATACTCACCCACAAAGTATGTTCCTTTGGTTATAGTTGTTTGGATACTAGTTGATGCTATATACAAGATTGTACAACTTGATCATCAGCAAAAACAAAGATTTGAATTCTCTATTGCATTTCATGTTATGGCGGCAAGCATTAATTGTAGAAAGTTTTTTTAATAGTCACCAAAGATCCTTTATCCACACATTTTCATTCAAGATCGAGCCTTTGGAGAGAACATGATATCAAAGTAGTTAGTGTTGAAATATTGCAATTGATTTCATCAATGGAAGGAAGTTAAGATTGTTGCGAAACCCTTGTTCAAATGTGAAGTTTCAAAAAACCTTTGGAACCCTATTTGCGAGATTGATCAAGTAAGTAATGGCCACTCTAGTTGTGTTTGATGTTATTGAAAGAAAGAGATAAATTTTCAAGAAGCATCCTTTTAATTCAGTCTTAGATGATTTGGAAGGGGCAGTCTCTAGGACTTTGATGGGAGTTATGCATGTAGAAGACATATGCGCATACATATACTACAAGAAGGAACCTGTAGGATTAGACAGGATTAGGTCACACCTTGAAACAATAATGAAACTAGACATGACATTCATGGATGAGTTCACATACCTTTCAAATCACTCAATTATTGATTATGTGACTACATATGAGTTCTATGAGTCTGAATGGATCAATATCCTACTAAGAAAAATACATTATGACCTATTTTGGATAGGAGAAGTTCTAGTTTGCATTACTTCAGATCTCATTTATGAAATGAAATGACTATCCAAGACTAGTGCTATTCTTCCTACTGGTAAGGATATCAGGAAAAAAATGGAGCAAGCTTGTAAGTCTCGTAGTGATAAGCACGGCATGATAATTGAGCTGATACATGAGAAGGATATAAAGCTAATGTTGATGATACTTGGTTACAAGTTACAACATACAAATAGAGTGAATAGTGTATCCACAACCACTATTTTGGTAGCTATAAGAATAGTGAAGGAAAATGGTGAGTTCAACCTTTGTGAGATCTTGCGTGCATATTTGTTGGATAACATAAGGGCTATTAAGAATGATAAGAGAAAAGAATTTAGGTTTGGGTCATTGATCATCTATATGTACTTTCATATTTTTGGTAAAGTATCTAATCTATACCTTGATAGGAGTTTACCTACAATGCCACAAATTCCATTCAAGGCATCATCTGAGAGCACCTTGAAGGATTTCATGGACTTAGAAATAAAGACATTCATAATTAGAATGCAGAGAAGGTATAGGATACCTAAGAGTATAGTGGAAAAGTATAAGGATAGTATATGTTTCATGGTAGAAACTAATATCACATGCATGGAAGCAGTGGAGCCTAGGACTAAGTGGATTCATCCACTTGGTTATGAAGTAGAGGAACACATTCTGTAAGTTTATGCACAAGTTCTTATCAGCACCTAAGGATCCCTATGAACCAAGATGGGGTACTTATGAGGAAAAGACAATAGAAGTAGACTCTATCTTATATAGTGAAACAACAAAAAGGAAAGCATCTAAAATCACATTAGACATACTAAAAATTGATGGTGTCACACAAGAAGACTTGGATAAAGCTAGGGAAGCAAAGATTGCAATACAACTTGAGAGCGCACCCTCTTCTGAATTAAAAATAAAGAAGACTGATGATCCTAAGGAGAAGAAGAAAAAGATAGAAGAAAACATCTTCGCACCTACACCTGCTATTAATCTGGAGTCCACTCCACCTCCTAATCCTAGTAGGATGCCTAAGAGGAAGAAGCAGACTGACACAAGCCACCCATATTCTATGACAACAAGATGTCAAGGAGAGAATACACAAGCACCTCTTGAGGTAGGATTCAAAATGAATTTTTAAGTCTTGAGAACTAGAATTGTTGATGAAGGAAGGTTAGACCAAATAGCTAAGTTCTATGATAAGTATCATGAAATTGATAAATCAGAGATCCATTCTATGATTATCAAACACATGATCAATTTTTAAAAAGATAGTTATGGAACTTAAGACAATGATTCATGATCAAGTATGGAATAAACTTGAGTCTTTGAAAAGAAAAGCTATAGAAGAAGATTTCAAGATAAGGGAAAAGACTTTAGATGACAACCACCCAATTTTTTCAGTTAAAGATTAAATATTGTTATTGGACTTAGTGAAGCCACACCTAAGAACTAAACTTGAAACTCTGCAAATTAAGAATAAGGATTATGAGTTAGTTGCAAAGGAGACAGAGAAGTCATTTGAGAAGGTGTTCTTGGAAAGACACATGTATCCTCCTATTACACCTACAAACCAAGTACCCTCTAAGCCAGCCAAAGAATTTTAGATCCTTAATGCACCTATGACAGGTCCATAGGATTCTACACCCATAGTTCCAACACCTACAGAAGCAATGAAAGCAAAAGAAGATACTATAGTATTTGATAATATAGAAATATCCATGACGGCATCAGATAAGGATCTAGATAAATTTGAGGAAGCATTTGTGAGCATTGAGGAAGTAGAGATTCTATGCACTGATGATTCACCTAAGTAGCAAGAAGAAGTTCAAATTGAAGACATAACTAGATAGGAAGAAGAGAAGGAAGTTGAAAAAGAAGATCCCTCTATTGAAACTCCAGTGAAGATAAAAACTGAGATAATGGATGTAAGTCAAAACATACTTCTTACTCCTAAGCCATCAGTTTTATTGTTGTCAAGTTTGACCCTTGATACAACTAGTCTAGATTCTTGGGGAGAAGAAGATTTAATAAAGATTAGTGTGTTAGCAATGGAGAAAGAAAAAGAGAAACAAGTTAGGAGAAATCCATTGTTTGTTGAATCAGTCAACATACTGAATATCCTACTACCTAAACACAAGAAAGTATCAAGTGTACATTTAGTGGATGCTATCAGCACCATCTTGACATGCTTTAAAGAAAATTTCTCAAGTCTTGAAGAATCAACATCTAAAGTTACAGAAGAGAAATATCTCAAGAAGAGACTGAATGAGTTGACAAAAAATTTCTCACTTGATCTCAATTATCTTAAGGTTTGTCAAGCTATGTTAAAGGAGATAGAAGAAAAAGGAAGGAAGATAATTGCTGATTATATGAACAAAGACAAACTCACATCATACCTTTCAAAGAAGATTCAGGAAGTTGAATTCCTGATGGAAGCTATGAAAAAATTAGTAGAAGATCCCTCCTAAGATATTAACATGTGTAATAATGTCTATCAAGGTCAAATAGACAATATTGAGAAGGTAGAGAAAGATTGGGAAAATAAGGTCTAGGAAAGCACAGTTAAGGAATACACTTGCACCTTCATTGGATGTATTGAATCAGAATATCAAGCATATTGATGCTACCATTATAACATATGATCAAGGTCCCTATACAAATTTGGAAAAGAAAGAGAAGCTAACATATGCGCTATGCACCCATCTACAGATAGTTGATGCATTAAAGGCATTTTGGTAGCAAGAGATCCAAAACCTTAAGATTGCATACCCGGATGTACTATTTATGTAAATACTTGAAGATTCATTTTTGTGCACCTTTTCCATTAGTGTCAAAGGGGGAGTAGAGTAATATGGAGTAGTAGAGTAATACATATATAAGGGAGATATAAGATAGATAGTATATGATATACAATATATAGGAAAATATAAGAGTATAAGATAGAAAGTTTTTGTGTAAAGATGTAGTTTAGCAAATTCGCCATATTCCTTTGTTGTCATTAATGACAGAGGGGGAGATTGTTGGAAAGTTGAATATACTAGTGTATATGAATAAGTTTATTGTTGTCATTATGGAAAAAAATTCATATGAATTTTTGGTGTCAATGCAATAACTTAGAAGATCAAAATTTGGCTAAGTATGGAAGATAGGATAGTCAATGAAGCACCTTATGAATAGAGAATCAGCGCATGTGCATATGCCTAAGTTTTGGTATGCACCCTTGAAGATAAGATTTTGAGTATGTTAGTAAGATATGTCTAAGAACACATGATTAGATGTGATAGCATGAAGAAGTTAGAGCAAGTTGAAGTGACACAGATAGTGAGCGGCAGAATAGAATAGAGCATGTAGCCGATAGGAAAGATTTTGATTATCGAGTACTATTTTGTTTTGTAAATTCTATGAACCTATTGTATTTATGTTGTAAAAATGTTAATAGAAATTTATGTAAACATGCTTGAGCCAATTCATTTGGAAGCGTTGTATGTCATAGGTTATAGGCTGACTTAGTAAATAGTTTTGGTTGCACCTATATATAAGACATGCACTTTTGTATAAGAGCATGAGATGGAGATAGAAGATGTAATAGAAGTGCAGAAGTATAAGAAGTATGTGTTAATAGAAATAATAATGATATAGATATTTATAAGAGGTTAAAGCATCAGTGTGTTAGTACATGTAAAAGATTCCATGGCTTTACCATTTTTCTCCAGGCCTCTGTAATTATTTTTCCATATTTTTGGTAAACCCTAGGCAAAATTCAAAATCTAGCCATTTGCAAGGAAAACCCTAAGTGTGCCCTAGCCCTGTTCTAATTTCATGTTACTTTTTCAAGCCACTTAAAGTTTCATTAAGGCATGTGTGTTAAATTTTATTACCCTGGTGGCCTTTATTTTCCTAAGTCTCCAAGCACCCAGCTTTAATTTTTCCTAAAGTCTGGCGGCAGTAATTTTTCGTAGGTCTCAATGCTAAATATTTCCTAAAGTTTTTGGCCTTTATCCTTTCCTAGGCCTGGCTTTCTAACACCATCTCAATCCAATGATAGGCGTAAGATCTTATGGAGTGTCTTAGAGGGTTGCAAAGTTGTGCCAGTTGTTGATTCTTTTCTGTGTCAGAGGTTTGTCAGAACAGGGGTGAGATTCTTCATCGACGGTGGGCATATGTTCTGGTGGAATCTTCATGGCTTATAAGGGCTTAATCCTGACCATAGATTTGTTTCATGTCAAGGGATCTATTAGAGCAATATAAAAAGGTTGATCCAATGGTTTTTGTAAGATCTTATGGAGTATGTCAGAGGCTTGCAGTTTTACGACAATCCTTGATTCTGCTTTGTGACGTAACCTTTTCTTTCAGTGGGTCCAATGCTAGGTGTGCCCAATTGGCCATTTCTTATTGGTTAGCATGGGAATATGTTAGATGTGTTGTTAGGTGGGCCTGGTTGGTAGCAGAGTGTGCTGGCGATTAAAGAACATTTTGATCGTGCGGTTGTCGTTATACCGCTGGATGAAGATGTTTGATATTTAAAGTCACGGTATAATGATGACCGTCTGATTTTATAGCTTAGAGTGGGTCCTATGTCAGAGGTGACTGGGCAGAGGTAATGAATGGTGTGATGACATCTAGTGGTTTGTAGGTGGGCCTAGGGTTAAAAAGTATTTTCTAATTTCTGGCGGCTCAGACAAAATGTTTAGTGGGACTGATTGCCATGTGTTGCTGAGATGTCAGGTTTTGATTGGCCATGGATTTTAGGTATGAAGACATGTTAATGGGCCCGAGAGATTCTAAGGGATGTAGAGATAAAAGATCTAACAGTTGTCTAATGTTCACATAGAATCTTTTGAGGCTATGTGAACTTACGACAACCATTCATTTTAAAGCTTATGAAGAAGTGGGTCCAATATGCTGATTCATCGCTGATGTGCTTTTTTCTCATTGGTCACAGGTTTAGTGATGTGTAAAGCATTTTTTGAAGATTTTTGTTGACTGTTGTGGGATTCTACGAGCTGCTCAATCTACCGGGAATAAAATGCATCAACGGTCATGTTTTAAAATTGAGTCGGTTACCATTTTATTTCAAATTCAAAATTCCTGCAGGGTTTTGGCTAGGGTTTTGACGTAGAAAGTTGTATAAATGAAGCGGTGGCCAGGAATTTATTGTTTTAGGACAAATTGTAGTTGGGAAAGGATATAGAAGACATAAATTACTGCTAGAATCAGATTTTGTTTTTGATGATGTTGTGCCAGTTGATTTTCAGGGTTGAATAATTATAGAAGGGCATTCATTGCAGATGGACAGTGAGATAGTAAAATCAAATTTGTTGAAAAATGGGCCAGGGATAGCATTGAAGACATAAAATATGTCAGCTCAGTTGTAGATATCTCATCTATTTCATCAGTATAGTTATTGTAAACCCTTTGGGGTTGTTGTAAAGGTTTTTAGGTTAATTTTTGTAACCCTAAAATGATTGATTGCTTGTTGCATCTCTTGGTATAAAGGGAATTTTTTGATCATTTAGAAAGGGTTGGCTAGAAATTCTTGACACGGGAAGCTGAAAAGCCAAGTGTGTATCCTTAGTCTAGGTTGTAACATTTTTGCTCTTTGTATCAATACTAGGGAGAAAAATTTTGTATCTTTTGCATATTGTCTATGGTATTATTGATTCAATTTGTAATACAAGGATTTGAGTCCACATACTTAATATAGTTTCTCATTCTTGGATCTCTCCTTCAGTTGTTCTTGATGAATTTTGAATTTTCCAACTCATTACATTAGGTTACTAGTGTATATGTTTTGTCTCTCAGCCTTGATCTAGGATCAGGTTAAAAGTCTTTGAGTAAAGCATAGGTTCATTTGGTTCAGTCAGAAAGGATATTTGTAAGTAGTGTAAGAGATGTTTACCTATGCTTATGGCTTGGATTCACGGATGAATCTAGTAGTTGTTCTTGTATTTCATGTCTGTTTTAGGTATGATGCCCAATGGATAAGGCACTGATCATGAGCTAGTACCCCCTATACTATTACATGTTTTGCATGATTGTTTACACTCTACATGAAAACATTAAATCTTTACCAGTCTTTACTTTCATTTACATTTATGTATTGTCCTACCCAGTGATGGAGGATCAATGAACAATAGGTTCTTGTTTAGTATTCTCTCACTATAATCATCTATTGAAAGATCCAATAAAGAAATAAGGGGTAGAGTTAGAACTATCAGTTAGAGTTAATACTATTGGATCAGGTGCACCCGCCTTGGTTTTGTAGAGCCAGAAGTAGAAGAGGGTAATCTTATCCCTATAGTTGGTCCAATTGCTCATAGATTGCTCACATTTGGAACTAACCAATCCTTAATATCCATCATGGGCATATTGGTATCTCATGGAGTCTAAAATCCTATTCAGGAACCAATACAATGCACAAAAGGAACTGATCAGACAAATAGTGTCATAGCAGTAGTTCACCTTGCAGATATAGTGTGTATCTGATATATAGGAGGTTGTAGCCTTCCTCATTGAGTAGTGAGCTCTAGTAGTGATGTTGGAAATTTGGCTGAGTTGATTACATATATTTTTTCATTATGGAAACATATGATCCACAAGAAGATTGCACAGGTCAGAGAGCAAGTATGACAGAGCGCATTGCAAATTTGTCTAAGTGTGAGATAGTATTTTTACCAGTGAACCTGGACATAGTTTTTGTTTGCAATGTTGATTGGAGTAAGTTCAGTGCTTGCACACTTGAACATAGACTCTATGATGACTATTAAACACGCATCTTAGAGTGCAAGCTAGTACGGCATGTACGAAAGAAGTTATGATAGTTTTACTGAAGGCAGTGTCAAGCTGACAGGAGAGAATATGAAGACAGAACTAGTAAAGAGTTAAGGGATTATTTTGTTTATACAAATAATACCTTAAAAATATAAAGATATGAAATCCTAGATGTTAACCCTTGGATAAAGCTATTGGTATAAATGTGTATGGTGAAAATGTGACCACACTTCTATGAGCCATTACATGTAAGGTTGCTCAAAGGTGAGGCCTCACAAAGTGGCTCATAGCTCTCTATGCATGGAGTTGCAAGACACTATGATAAAATTTCCCTCAACTAGAGCTACAAACTTGTGACCTTGCTAGTCAACCACATAATGAGAGATTCAAATCCAAAGACAAGGGCAAGAGTGCCAAAATCCCCAAAATGAATCAAATGTGCAAGATGCAAATGATACTAGTATGAGTGCAAAATTAATCTATCAAATGAAAAATGCAAACTAATCTATGAATGGAAATTGCAATGGATTACAAACCCCTAATTAAGCTATGTAAGCTAAATCTATTGCATAAAAGGAAAATTACTCTAAAATGCCATGATATGCAAACTAGTCAAATGAAATGTGCAACTAAATGATGAAAGCAAATGAAAGGAAGAAAGTCTTCAATGTCTTTCAAAGGAGTCTTCAAAGTAAGCTAGAAAACCTGCAGCATAATAATGTCATAAAATTCCAAGATACCAAATGAAGAAGAGAGCCCTCCTTTTATAAGAAATGAGGTGAAATGGACCATTGAGATTAAGAGGCAAAAGACTTAATCAACGGTGGAGAAAAATGGAAGCTTGATCCTTGTGCACAAATATCCTCCAATGGAAAAATAAGAGTTGACTTTTGTGTCCACATGAGACAAAAAGTATTTTTTCTCTTTTTATAAAATAAGAATAGTGCTTTATTTGTGCAACTTAGGATAAGAAGAAAAGTGAGGGCTTTTTATTTATTAAAAGGGAAGGAAATATTCCTTTTAATTAAATAAAGACTTAGGATAAAATGGTTAGCCCAAGGAAAATAATAAAAAATGATAAAATAGGATTTGATCAAGAAACTGATAGTGTTGAAAAATATTGATTATTGATAAAACTGATTCAGAGATAAATAAATCAAATAAATGGGGCCCAAAGTCTAGGTGACCATTTTTGGGTGCATACATTTGCCCCTCTTTGACTAATGTGTGATCGATCTGGGATCACAAAACAACTTAGATATGAGGTCGATTCAGGATTATATCTGAACAAAGCATAAACAAAGGCCTTTGAACATGAGGTCGATTCAGGATCACATTCAAAGTAAGAGATAAGAATCTCAAATTTGAGCAAAAACCCACAAAAGATGTCTGAATTAGGAAAATCAAGAGAATCAGGGATGAGAATCCCATAGGTACTACCCCCTCGGGATCGAAATTGAAATCAGATAGAGGAGAACATAAAATTGATAAACGATGATCAAATCAAAATGAAATCATAATCAAAGATAAATGATAACAGGATAACCATTAGGCAATGAAACATGCCCCAGTGAGGAAGTAAAAGAATAGAAATAGAAGACTAGAAATAGAGCGAATGAAAGACTAGAAAATTTGAGAGACATGGCAGGAAGAAATTCCATCAAAGATCAGAGAATTATGCCTCAAATGGTCAGTCAACTGCGTAGAAGAAGGAAAATTTTGAAATGCAAATTTGACTAGCAAGATGACCTCAGATTTTGATTTCAAGTCTGAAAATGGATCCAAGACGTCGAAATTAGCTAGGGGTGCAATTTTCGTGCAATTTTGAGATGTTTTGAAAATTTGGTCAAAAAAGTCAAAACGCTATAGGAATAGAAAAGGATGTGATATGAAAGACAAGAAGTGAAAGACATGATCAAGAAGAATCAGAAGATGAACATAGTTGACCGACTAGTCTGTAAATGATGAAAAGGAGGGCTCTCTCCATATGCAAAATGCAAAACTAAACTAATCATGAACCTAAGAATGCAAGCTACTATGAAAAGTGGTTGACTTGCAAGGTCACAATGCTTATAGACATCTAATTATCATCATCGGGCTTTATTGGTAGTGTCGTAAGATCATACAATGCACACTAGCATAACTATGTGGATATGAATATGATCTTTATTAGATAGAAATGTGGAAATCCTACCTAAGCATCAAAGACATGTAGGTTAAGATGACTAGTGCAGTGAGATTACCTAATTTTGATATGGCGAGATTATGCTTGTATCAAGACACATGAAATTTAGGATAACTAGAAGCATGCACTCACATAAAATAGTCAAGGATAATACCTTGTAGATCCTAAGTGTCAAGTAAGACCAGCATAAATGCTCATGACAGTTAGGATCAACAAAATATTCCCACAAGCAGATAAAGAAATAAAACATGTTCTCATACCCTCAGTCTTCTAGCTATGCATCATCAAAAAATTCTCAGGGAGAGACCACTCATCAAAGAAATCCTCATAGACAGCACACAAAGAAAAAGAAAGTCAACATATCTCAATGAGTTGATTGTTTAAGTGCGTGTGTGTTGGTCATAAAGTCAAACTCTAAGTATCACATCTGCTTAGTGAGAAATATCACATTACACTTGGACTATTGGGTAAGACATCTGATAAGTGTTTAAGAAACACTCGACGCAAGGGTAGTGTTGAGAAATACTATTGGGGTGGTGTTGAAAAACACCTAATTGTGAAATGCCCCAAGAGACAAACGCACCTAAAGGACCTATGCAAATAGTTATGCCCCCTAGACAAAGGTAAAGACCAATTCCAGACTAAGCCAAATAAGGTCAAGGTATAATGGAGAAAGGCTCAGTGTCGAGGACACATGCTAATAAATAGGAGTGTAAAGGCCTCAAGTAGCACCTGTTTCCAGATTTTCACCACTTGGAATCTTTTTGTATGTTTTTTTTTTAATTTTTTAATTTTTTGATTTTTTTTTTGTATTTTTTCAGGACTTTTTATACTTCTTAGGATTTTTCAGCATCATATATCAATTTTTTTGGTATTTTTCAGGATCATAAAATATGTACAAAGGATGCCCCCAGACAAAATAGGCATCAATGATAGAACTTCTTTAGGTGCAAAATGTTGATGGGCTCAGGTAGCGGTTCTCCATCTTCATTTGACAGTAAATAGGCACCTATACCAAAAGTTGATGTAATAACATATGGTCCAAGCCAATTAGGTTCAAATTTTCCCTTTTGTTCTTTGTTCTATTGATTCTTAGGGTTCTCTCTCAAAACAAGATCACCTATCTGAAACTCTCTAGGGTGAACCTTCTTGTTGAATGCCTTGGACATACGTTTCTGATATACTCTCATGTGATCAAAAGAAGCCTTACGCTTTTCATCTAGAAGTTCTAATTCCTGTAACCTCATGGCATGATAATCCTCATCTTTAATCAAACCTTTGAGAGAGACTCTGAGTGAAGGAATCTCTACTTCTAAAGGCAATACTACTTCAGCACCATAGGTAAGGGAAAAAGGAGTAGCCCCTGTAGGTGTGCGAATACTTGTCCTGTAAGCCCATAGTGCTGGATTGATTTGCAAGTGCCAATCCCTACCATTCTTGTGTACTATCATATGAAGAATCTTGAGAATGGTTTTATTAGAGGCTTTTGCTTGTCCATTTCCCTATGGAAAGTAAATAGAGGACCAATGCTTCTTGATTTTAAACTTTTTGCATAGATGCTTGAGGTCTTTATTCTTGAATTGTCCTCCATTGTCAGTGATGATATTAGAAGGCACTCCAAATTGAAAAATAATATGATTCAGAATGAAGAGTGAAATTGTTTTTTTGGAGGTGACAGAAAGAGGGACTGCCTCTACCCACTTCATGAAATAATCAGTAGCTATGATGATAAACTTATGTCCACCTGATGAGTTGGGGTGAATTTTCCCAACAAGGTTAAAGGCTCGGCACTGAAATGGCCAATGAGAAATAGAAGGAATTAGCTCCCTACCTAGAGCATGAATCAGGTTTCCATGTTTTTGACATTTCTCGCAAGACTTAGAGAAAGCTACTACATCTACTTGCATTGTGGGCCAGTAATACCCCACCCTAAGCAATTGACGAGCCATGGCGAGACCATTTGAATGTCCACAACAAATGCCCTCATGAATGTCAACTAACGCTTGGTTGGATTCCTCCTTTTCCAAGCACCTAAGAAGCGTCCCATCAAAACCCCTCCTATATAGATCACCAAAAATGAGGGTGTGGTGAGAGGCATTACATATGAGATTTCTGTGTTCAAAATGGTTGAAAATGTCAGGGATGATGCCATCACAAAGATATGAATAGATAGCACCATATCGGGAGGACTCATGTGTGACAAGGGTACAAATGACTTGACTTTTAGGTAAATCAAAGATAGGGTAATGCAGTTCTTCCACTAGGAACTCAAATTGGGACTCATACTGCTCCAATTGCAAAAGTGGAGCTAATGTAGCCATAGCATCTGTGGCTTTGTTGTCTATCCTAGGGATCTACTGAAATGTCACAAAAGTGAAATAGCATCTCAAAGAATCAACCATCTTGTTATAGGGTATTAACTTGTCATCTTTGGTTTGATAGTCTTCATTGACTTGGTTGATTATCAATTGTGAATCCCCAAAAATATGCAACTCGGTGATATTCCATTCTATAGCCATCTTTAATCCATTTGTTAATGCTTCATATTCTACTATATTGTTTGTACGGAAAGAGTAATTTGTAAGATTTTGGTATAGTATATCCATGTGGAGAAACAAACAATATCCCCGCACCTGACCTATTTTGCATATTAGAGCCATCAAAGAACATTTTCTAGGTGTGAGATGTGACATGTAGTATTTGTTCATTGGGAAATTCAACTTGTATAGGCATGCTATCCTTAATGAGAGAAGATGGAATGGATGAAACATGTAGAAGAACTACGCATGATGCTTGATTACGAGGTTTTCATAATGGTACTTATCCAAGGTGCCACAAGGGAGTGGTTTTCACCATAGGATGAATTTATTTCTCTTTACTTTTTCTACCAAGGTGCTTGTTTCCAGGTTTTCACCATGGCACATTTTTAATTTTTTAATTTTTTGTTCTTTTTGAATTTTTCTATTTTTTTTTGAAATTTTTTTTTTTTTTGGAAGAAGGAAAGCTTTTTAGATAATGCTCCTTGAAAGGATAAACCATGATATGCCAAGGAATCAAAATGATATTCTCAAAGATGCTGATAGGGAAACAAAGATGGAAGAGAAAAATGAAGAATAAGGTTTTATGTAAAGTGAGTGAGGTTGGAAGATAGGAGGAATAGGCAAATGAGGAAAAAGGATAGAAGGTAGAAGGATAATGAATGGAAGGATTGTGAAAAGGTAGATGGAAAGAAAGGTAAGATCAATGTCAATACACACCTTGAAGGGTGGAGGGAAAAATGGAGGAAACGTAAACCATATTCTAGTCCAAATGTGAACCATATTCTGGTTCATTATTGTTGTCTGACTCCTCGAAGAGAGGATTGGTGTACTTGTTATAATTCTCAAATGTGAATGGAGGAATACGAGAAGGGATATGACAAATGCGTAGCAGAGGTTGTGGTTCAGGCACATGGAATGGAAGAATATTTTTGGAAAAAGATGAAGTGGAAGCTTTTGGAAGCTTGAACGTCAACTTCACTTTTTGCTCAACATAAGACTCTTTCAAGAGAGACTTTGGAATCCATATAGCTTTAAGATTTTTATTTTGTTTTGATGTGTTAGAGAGAATATCTTCAATGATAGATTTTGGAACCCATACTTGTCTTGTAGTTTTCTTCTTAGATATCTCTTTTGACTTTATGCCTCCATGTCGATTAGAGGAGACATGGTGATCTTCTTTTTTTGATGGATTCTTGTATTGCTTCTTTTTCTTGTAGTGAACATTCAAGTTACTTCCAAAAAACTTGGGACTTGTGGAAAAAGAAGGAAAATACGACTGGTTTAGATGGGTGGATGGATGAAAATGATTCGTATGCATCTATGTTGATGTTGAGGGAA
This sequence comes from Chamaecyparis obtusa, assembly GCA_027943335.1. Lineage (NCBI taxonomy): Eukaryota > Viridiplantae > Streptophyta > Pinopsida > Cupressales > Cupressaceae > Chamaecyparis > Chamaecyparis obtusa. The sequence continues at coordinate 1,870,349 of BSBK01000373.1, read as the reverse complement.
GATAGGAGATGGAGGGATGTAAGGACCCAAAATATATGATGAATTAGGAGAATTAGGAGGGGAAAGTGAAGGGACATAAGGGCCCAAGATGGAAGGAAGACATGAAGCCCTTAGTATCAGTGGAAGAGGTCCAAGGATGGAAGTGGAAGACACAAAAGGATAATCAATAAGTTCATTAGCATATATATGACAACCAAGGACATCAGCATCTTTAGAGTGAACATTAGAGTTTTCAACAGGATCATGCACATGTTGAATAAGAGCACCTTCTTTGACAAGACCGTTCATAGCTTGCAAAGATTTAGGAAGAGAATAAAGTGGAAGTGAACATGGAGTGGTAGAACAAGAAGATGGAAGACTTTGATCTTGACAAGGATCGTTGGGTAGCATAAGCGTATCAACTTTCTTTCAATTTTCAATAGGCTTTACATCAGAAGTAACAACACCATTTTTAATAACCTTAATGGAAGTATCATCTTTGGAAAGCGCAAGTGTGGTAAGGTTATTTTGATTATCAATAAGCTCAACGGTGTAAGTAGTAGCTTGATCTTGCTTAGGAGATGGTGGAATGAATGCGGAAGAGCGTAGAGGATCAAAAGAACCATGAAATGGAGGAGATACATCATGAAGAGAATTGGATGATATGGAGGGTTCCTGATCTTGATCTTTATTTATATTTTTTTCTTTATCATTTTTAGGGTCCTCTTGACATGCACTAGTACATTTTGGCAAATATGTGACTACATGACTAAAACTTTTAGTCACATGACTAAAATTGATCATATTCCACTAATGTTTTGTACTTCACAAATATAAATGACTAAATACGTGACTAATTTGATCATAAGATAAAACCACAAGTGTAGACAAATAAAAATGACTAAATAGATGATCAAATAAATGACTAATTAAATGATTAAATAACTAGTCACTAATAATTCGTTACCCAAACAAAATTTATTAAATAAATGATTAAATTAATGACTACATAATTAGTCACCTAAACAAAATGACTAAATGAACGATTATACCTCATTTATAATTATAACATTTGAATATAATATCATAGACTTAGAAATTCCAATTGACCACTAATGCTTTCTCGTCAGTAGGCTTATTGTGTGAGCAACTATATGCACACGGTCCTTCTCATGCCATAAATCTTGGTTTTTGGTGATTTCAAAACCGATTGATAAACAAGAATTAGAGATAGTGTTATCAAAAGGAATAGCCAAATTATAATTAACAAAATTTGTTGTATGGGTCTTAACAAATAATAGTTCTAATTACATTGAAATTGACTGCAGTCTAGTCCACTTTTCCTTAATTATAATTATAAGGATTGAAAATTAGTACAATTATATTGCTTACATCATGATGAGAATCCAAATCACCTCAATATAGTACAATATTTGGTGGTTGACATATATAGATGTGTCATGGTCAACGTAATATATTATAGGAGAAAAGGGGAAAAAAATCCATAAATGTATATAAATTTTTATATAATAAGGTAAAGTGTGAAAATATGATATTAACATAAATCAAAAGTATATATAGATATTCTATTGAAAGACTTTTGAAAATGAGACTAAAATTTCCCACAAATTTGAAAAAGTGAATGCAATGCATTCAAAATTGTTATAATAATTATAAAAATTACACATTTGATGGGATCTATAAAAAAATCAAATTTTATTTGCAAGAAAAATAGAATATGATGTGATTAATGAAAATTGAAATTAGGAAAGACAAGATATGAATTTAATTGTAAGAAAAATAGAATATGATGTGATTAATGATAATCGAAAGGAAAGACAAGATATGAAACTTAGTAAGCTTAACAGACTCTAATTTCATATCTACCAATATAAGAACCCAAAACATTAGTGATAAAAATTCCACTTTTTAGTTTTTGAGTCAAAGTAATTGGATGTTTCATCAATTGTGGTTAATAAGAACCCATCTCTTTTGAGAATGAACCAAACACTTGGCACTTATTACATCCAGGTGATGCTTCGAGAGGTGAAGTATGGAGACTTTCATCTACAAGCATCACTTAGATGCAATGAGTGCTAATTGCTCCATTCATTTTTATAGGAGACATGTTCTTCGACTTTGTACAAGTATTACCAAAATGCAATGAATACTAAGCAGTTTTATTCATCCTCACTAGAAAGGTGCTTGCTATATTAGAGCCAAAAATTTGCATCGGAGTTTTGCACGCTTCTCCACGGATGTTGAGTATGTCAGTGCAATTATGTCGTCTATGTCAGAGTAGTTAATTTTCGCATCACACTTTTGAATTCTAAAAAATGGTACCATTTTGATAAAAGAAAACTACATCCAAATTTTTAATCATTAAAATAATTAATTTAAAAGTATGCTTAACTTCAAATTTTTAATATTTAAAAGATATAATGTGGGAACATCAATACTTAAAGATTAAATTTTAAGTTTTATAATTTTTTTTATTTTTTATTTTTAATGTTTATTTTAATTATAATTTTATATTTTCAATTGTATATTTATATATTATAATATAATTATTATTAATATAAATAAATTTTTTATTTTAAAATTAAGTATATAATCTATTATTAAAATTTTAAAAAATATATAATTATATTAATAATTTTAGTTATTAATAAAATGCTATATATTTTAAATGTTAAATAATAGTAATATGAATGTTTTTTAATATTAATCTTATTAAAAATTACAAGCCTTAATATATATATTTATACAAGTATAAATAAGTAAATAAATAAATATAAAAAATTATAGTTTAAAAATACTCACCATATAAAAGTGTCTTTTATTAAAATGAATATCCTATTAATGTCTAAAACTCTGCAAATAAATTAGAGGATCGACATACACAAGTCCATTTTCGAGTAGGTTGAGTTTCCCGCGTAGAGGCAGGCATGCATTTTCGGCACGGGAGAGCAGGGCATGCATTTTGGGCGCAGGAGAGCAGGAAGAAACCAAAATGGAAACCGCCGGATTGTGCAATAAAATCTCCACATCCATTCGGTGTCGACAAATGGCAATTTTTGCGCATTAGAAAGCTTCAATGCTGGGTGCAAGAGAGCGAAGGATCAATTCTGGGCACAAGAGAACTCTACATTGAAGGTATGTTCAATGAATATTCAGCTTCTTGTTAAGACTGTCTTCTACTTTCCTACTATCAATAGCTCTTTTCTTTCCTATCCCATCCATGAATATTCTGTTCCCATCTTTCGATGACAGATTTGTCCTTTAACATCCGTCAATTGATTTCTATGAGTGTGAAGATAGCATTATTGCAATCTTCATTGTGTAGGATATTTGTATTGAGCATGAAACTGTTGTCTTTTTTGCACATTGTTAACCATGTTGTTTGTTAGTATGTTCATTCGGATAGTTTGATGATCGGATAGAGTTTAAGGGTATACCCTCACACTGTAGCCTTGCTATAACCAAGTCCTAAAATAAGATGCATTGTCACAATTTTGGCATCTTATTAATTGGAAATACTTCTAGAAAATGGCCAACTGCCAGGTGTTGACCCAAGTTTGTAGTATTTTAAGATTTCAAACCAACCCTAAGAATTTACTTGTGCCAATTGATTAATATCAATAATGTACTCTTCCATCAATTTCACAATGTGCGTTCTCTAATTAGTTCAGAGATATCCTCACATTTCTGTCACAAGACACACTTATAAGAACAAGCTTCACATGCAATCTGCCACTGTTTCTCTTTAACTCCACTTAATATTTTCATCTAGAGACATGCATGAGACCTAAAAGTCCAGAAAAGAAAGTAGTCCACATGTATGCAGGGGAAAATATGCCACGGAGAAAAATGAAGAATAGGGGAACATACAATTTTTCATTGCTTTAGCCACAATCTAATACGAAGTTTTTTTTTTGTGCCTTGGAGAACGTACTGATTGATTAAGGCATATATTCTTAGAGTATGCTCAAGAAGGTAGTTATATACTGCTCCCACCACTCCTCCAATGACACCTAATATCACTACTGGAAGTAGATCAATAGCCATATATTTTATAGTCACTGAACTCACATCAAACATTATTAGTCCTCCACCTCCAAAAAGCCCACAGTTTCCACTTCCACAATAATCAATGAATGCTTGCAGTACTACAACAACCACTGCAATTGTGAAAAATTTCCTCCAAAGAAGAGCACTTCACCACCTGCATGTATCTTTTTAAAATTATTGTGCTTTCATTTTTTAAGGATTTGAATTATAAAATCATCCTAGCCATTAGGCACAAATAGAACATCGAAAGAAGATCATAAAGAGATTGAACATTCCAGACAAGTTACCAAGGTGGTCTAAATAAAAAACCATCTGGCCATTCTGCTGTTGTCATACATTTATTCTGTCAGATGTCTAGTCCCAGTTCCCTAGAGCATGTGTTGCATTTGATTGATTGATCCATGACACAATAACAGTATCACTGCATCAAATTGATCACCGGATCAATGGATCTTTAATTTCTCAATGTGTATTTACTTCAGCACTTTGTATTCACCATATAAATTTGGTATTTTACAACTTTATACTTTGTAATTATAATTTTGAGTTTTAGTTTGCACATTAAGATCATTAATCATTTAATCTTATTGTTTGACCATGGAATTTGGATTGAGTTATTATTAAAACTATTTTAGTTTTAAATCTAGTTTTAGTAAGAAACTTTTTCTTTTTAGTCCTATCATTATGGAGTTCCTTTTTTAATACTCCTCATTAGATGTTTCTTTCTTCTCATCATCCAGAATGAAAAGATGATCATCAATACCTCCTAGAATTCTTATTCTTCATCAAAATCTCTTTAAATATTTTTTAATTAGTGGGCAACTACACAAAATCCCTAAGGAATTCAAATATCAAACTGTTCCCATTCCACAATGATGAAAATATATCTGAAATAGGGGTCCAGGCATGGTTGACATATTTACAAAAAACAACCTCAAAAAAAAGCATATGATGATAGTTGAGCATAGTTCCCATGCTCCCAAGGAAACAATTCAAACTAGTAGGATGAAAAGGGACCAAAAAGGAAATCACAGATTACTAATGACTTATCAATTAAGAGAACAACAAAGCATAACTACTAGATGCTCAGAAAAGCAAGAAGTGGAAAAAGGGAGCATGTAAACAGTTAACGACAAGAAACAACAATTTGAGATAAAGGCTAACAAGAAACTAGGTGCTTTAAATTCTACCATGCACATGCCTGTGAAAGATTTGATAGTGTGAAGAGTACACAGATATTATGGAAAAAAATTCTCTCACAAAACAATTAAGAATTATAAGATCATCTCAGCTTCAAAGGTGCTAGAGGCCAAGAAAGTTGCTCCTTAGCTAATAGATACTTGGCGATAGGGAGATGTAAAAAAAGGATCATCTAAATGGAATGAAGCCAGCAAAGGCAACCTAACATTAAAGTCAGCCACAAAGACACCTTTAAATCTGAAATGAAATCATGCCTCAAACTTTATATCAACAATGTCTACATTTGATGCAGAGGATAGGGTGGTGAACCAAGAAACAACCCAAAATGAGCAAAAGTGTAGAAGTGTTCCAAGTGACCCTTCTAGGTCCTGATAGGCATAATCTACAAACAATCAACTCCAAGATGTTTTAAGGCTTCAATAGGTTTATTCAAGCATATATAACATGTTCCAAACAATATCTTTTAGTATCAACACCTTTTAAGTAAAAATGCCCAAAGTAGCCAAATGTTGTCAATGCAACTTTTCAATTCTGTGACAGCAGCAAGACAAATGTGGACTTAACTTTTGATTTTCTCAAAAGACTCTTTGAAAAAATGACCTTTTCAGACACCCTTTATCCTCATACAAAACATACATAAGGCTGAGATGCAACTCCTTTGGAAAATATCAGAGATTCTTCAGACTACCCCTATTTTCAACAATCTAGGAATGGTGCATTTACAAAGCAACTGATAGGAGGGCATAAGATGTGGATTCCAAAATTTTCATAGGTTCCTCAAATGTCTTTAATTAGAAAAATACACTCTCAATTTCATGCTAAGGGTTCCCTAACCCCAAAAGCCCCAATTCATCCCTTATAAACCCTTGTTCCTAGGGTATCACCAATCTCAAACGTGCAATGACTTCTTTGACTAATTCCAAGTGCAAAAATCAAATTTTCAACATCATAATCATGAATCAAAACTCAAATATTGTCCTCCTTAAGACCAATCACTCTCTATAATGACTGTCCCCTCACTTTTCCTCTTATTTTCACCTTTTAAATGCTTGGTGGCCACCAATTATTACAGTTAGATGATCATTAATGGATTAGAAATACTCATACATGTTAGAGCAATACCATTCTATGAAGAAACAGAAGACATTTCACAGAATGGTCATGATTATTTGAAAGAAACTTCAAAATTGTCAATAAACTATCTGTAACAGTCAGCACTCAGTGAATTTGAACAAACCACTTACAAATTTGGGTTCAAATCTTGGATCTTTACATCAAAACATGTCTGAAAACACCATATAATGTATCCCACTACAAAAGATGAACAAGAAACTTGAAATTCCTGCCAATTTCTATTAAAACAGAGCACTTTTATTCAGTTTTGAGAAACAGTCCGTACCATGCTGCTTCCAATCCGTACAAGCAATTATTTATAGACTTGAGGGGTGGTAACTAACCCCCTCAACTAATCCCAACCGGTCTCATATGTTAACTCTTTATAAAATTTAAACTATGGAGTTTCCCTCCAAAATGCCCATATAACTGTTACATTCCAAATTTGAATTTTATAAAGCAATAAACTATATTTTAAAGGACTTATTGAATGTTTTAAATTTATGAAATGACTTGATATTATTATGACTTCATACTAGACCCTATCAAATGACTTCTCTACCCTAAACAACCTCTAGATCCTATTCCATGGATCAATTACATCTTTTCAACATTGGAATCAATCAAGACATCATACAAAATTATAACTCTTTGTGCTTTCAAATGCCATGATTGGCCGAAGAATTGACCAATTGACCTTATAAGATGCTCCATGTCCATTGGAATGCCTTGGATCTCCAAGATACCTATGATGAGCATATGATGCCCCTACATCAAATTCACCACCTTGAAAGTTGTTCTTGTCCCAAGAACATTGTCTTGCATTGATGACTTCCCTTTCTCCATGTCTCTGCACTTGATGCTTAGGAATGAAGTCCTCTAATGTAAAATGCCCTCTCTTCCTAGGACCTGCATGCAAAAACTTCAAACATGGGTTAGCCTTTATGATCTCTGCCTCTGAGGTAGTCACCACTACTCTTTTGTTGGGTTCCTTGACTGTCTTGACAATCTTTATGTCTTCCTACTCCTTCTTTGTCTGTGTCACCTCATGACAGGGTGAGTGCTATCTTTTCCCATGTTGCTGTACACTCATTTGACTATCCTTGTCAGGACAATATACCTTACCAACCCACACTCCTTCACCACTTTGAAACGCTGTCCTAATCTCTGTCATAGAGTTCTAAATTTTCTGCCCCTTGTCTTCCATCATGACCTGTTGTTTCAATTGCATTCCACCCTCTACTTGACCAGTATCTAGTTCTCTGATGCTCCTTATGAGAAGAGACTCATTCCCTTTGCAAGGTAATGGTGTCAATTGAATATTTTTTCCATTACTCCATAAGGTATAAACATTGGTGTAGCAGTCATGTGCAACTCGCCTAGAGACTTGCCAAGTTCTACCTAGGATGACATGTGCACAGTTCATATTGACAACATCACATAATATTTGATCAATGTACTCACCTATTGAAAAGTTTACCATGGTCTGATGATGCACTATGAAATTCTGGTTGTCTTCCACCCATGTAGCATAATAAGGCCTAGGATGGTGTTGAATAGGCAGTTTCAAAGCATTGACAACATCCCATGATATTAGATTGCTGCAAGTACCTGAATCTATGACTAATTTATAAACTTCACCTTGTATTAAACAATTTGTCCTAAAAATACTTACTTGTGGTGTCCATTCCTTGCCTCTCCTAAACATTAAGAACTCTCCTGTCTCAGGGTCTGCATTACCTTTTGGCATTTCTTCCTTGTCTTCTTCTTGGACCAGGTGTATTCTCTTCTCTTTGTTAGGACATTGGTAGGATTGATGCCCGACCTTTCCACATGTGAAGCATGTGCCCACAAACAAACCACTTCCTCTTCCTTGTCCACTCCTACCACCTCTCTAATTTGGTCCTCTTCTAGAATCAGAACTAGGACCTTTGTCCTTCTCCTCCCAAACTTGAGTTGTTCTTCCTCTTCCTCTCATGGAAGATCCTCCCCTAGCATTGTGTCTTTCACTTCTCCTGTGATGAGCATATGATGCCCCTACATCAGCATCTCACGCATGAATTATAGATGATTTTGAATGCAATTGGAATGTTAATAAAATTATAAGTAGTTACATCAAAAATTCATCCAATAGCCACACTATGGTATTAATCACTAGATATAAAACTCTCTTTTATACTTATTTTTCTTTCATGATATAGCTTAAGAAAATTAGTTGATAAATAAGTTCTTCCAGACTCCCTTAAAAGATTACAGAACATACTCCACAACACACAAAATTTGTAATAAAGTATTAAAATCTTTGCACTTTTTAGATAAAAATTCCCACCATTAGTTGAAGGTTCCCAATTTGTCTTAGATTTTATTGACTGCATCTTCGATATATTGTCTCTACTTCCTGCATCTGAATCGTATGAATGTGGAGAGTCACTAGCAGACCCCTTTAGAGATGAGACCCCTGAATCACTTCCATTGTCACCCTCTGTACTCACATCACTGGAATTTCTAAACAGTGATATGTGATTCTTCTTAGAATGATTATCTGCCTTAGTTTTCTTTGCAGTCTTTACTTTTGGACTGATAGTGCTCATATCTCTTTCCCTATTCATAACTTTTCCATCATGAGTTCTCCTAACTAGTTGAAGTTTCCCTGGATTACAATCAATCCCACGTTCCTCTCCTGCATGCTGACTATCTACATAGGCATCATTAGCAATCTTCTTCTCACTGTTACGACTAAGAGTATTGTCCTTTCTATCATAACGCCCATCTGCACCTTGAGACCAGTCATTGTTAGTGACCCAATTGATATCTTTGTTCTTTTCTGGAGATTGAGTTGTGCCTGTAGTAGAAGAGCTCTCTCTTTTCTTCAGTTTATGATCACAACTCTCAGCGATATTTTTTTTAGAAGCAACATCCTTGTTTTTGGGCTGGATCTTTTCAGTAAAATGAACATCACCTTGATTTTCTTTTGGAGATTTCTTTACATAAGACAAGTCATTAGTGTCCAATTTACTTTTTTGTGCTAGTTTCTGATAGAAACCTTCAGCTGTGGACTGAAGTTTAAGGCCCTGAATACCAGTATCTTCATTAGGTCCCAATGAAGGATTTGTATTGTTTGTGTCAAATTGAGGGATTGTTGTCTTCTCCACCTTGCAATCAACATCTGCAGATCCTTTTCTTCTCTGAACAATGTTTTGATCCACAGAATCATGAATTTTAACTACAACATTGTTAGCGTGTCTGCCTTTTAGCAACTGATTTGAATTAGAACCTTCAGGGATGACAAAACTTTTTGATTTGAACCCACCACCTTTTTCTTTCTTCTCTTTACCCCTTGCATTCTTCTTAGAGTTACTACCTTTTGCAACCACATTATCCATTCCTCTTTCCACAACCTTTGTAGTAATGTCTTGGTTTATTTTGGATGGGCTATTCTTTGAGGATTTTACTTTCTCAGTATTACAGTCTTCAATGCTAACCATAGATGTAGTTCCTATTGTCTCCTTGAAGTGTTCAAGATCTCTGGCAGCATTACTTTTTGAATGGGATGCATTTAGATATTTTGACATATTTAGTGCCCTATGTGGCTTGTTTGACAACATTTTGACAATTTGACATATTTTTGCTATTACGTCATATTTGTTGCATTTTATATACACTTTATGACTCTTTGACCTCATTTATGCACCCTAGTACATTCTAGGACTCCATTTTCCATTGTACTACATTGAATGACCCCTAGGTAACCCTTGTCCTTCCATCATGCCATTAATGAATTACAATTTTGAACTTTAACAAAATGATTACAAAACATATAAAAAAGGACCTTTACAAGGTCTTATTACATTCAATGACCCAATATGGTCATGTTGTCATCTTGTTTCCTCTAGTGTCTTCTTAGTCTTCATCCTTGGCCTTGATGCTCCTGCATCAGGTTACCTTTCACACTTTGTTATCTAATCTTCCTAGGTCCATCCAATGGATCCCTCATTCATCCACCCAAGGACTTCCTAAGTCCCACCCTGTCACCTGCCTCCAAGGTATGATGACTTCTTTAATGTGGATTCTTACCCCAATCTCATCAACTAGCCCTTCTTTACAAAGGAATCTACAACCCTTCTTCAAGTACCTTTACCCCTACTATGTTTATACTTCCAAGTTACCCATAAGACCCCGAACACCTTTCACTAATCCCCAAATCCACCTCTGACGTCTTCTCTAGCAAGTACATGCAGACATTAAGTACCCTTGATACTATTCCAAACAGTGTAAACACTAACAGGTTTCCTAACTGGTAGTATGACTATTTTTGGGTCTTAGTCTGTAATTCCCCTTAATGATCCTATCATGGTTTAGTGATATATATATCACTAAACCATGTCAAGGATCGTGATAAGTGTTCTCCATGATCGTGATAACTCTATCATGGAGAACACTTATCATGATCCTTGACATGGTTTAGTGATATATATATATATATATATATATATATATATATATATATATATATATATATATATATTAATAACCATAAAATTTCTTTTGTTCAACTTCTTATTTATGTTGTTTTTTTAATAGGTTATAGTGTCTTTAATTATCTGATGTGTGTATTTGAAATTTTTTATTTTAGGTGCATATAACTATAGTGGCTACTTGCATGGGTGATAAAGCTTGTTTGGAGAGGACTCGGAGACTTATTGAAAGATAGGGAAAGAATTCACTGTTCGTAAAAAAATTGATATCATCAAGCCTCTTTGAAGAAAGGTCAAATTTGGGGACGCCTTCTGCAATTAATTCAAAGGTAATTCAAAACTTTGCTGCTTTTTATGCTTTGAAACATACTTTTTCACTGTTTTTTATGCTTTATTTGATTTTGTTTTCAGATTTATTTTTCGCTCTCTTGAAATCAGATTCTAATTTAATACTAGAATGCAGAATATTACAAATGGATCAGCAAAGAAGGTTGACTACAGATCAATATCATGCATATGATGAGAGAGTAGCTGATGAGAGGGATGTGGAAAAATATCCATGTCCATGTAATAACTGTCTTGGTGGAAAAATGAAAAATAGAAATTTTATTTATCGACATATGATAAGACATGGGCATAGTGGTATAAGCCCTTGGGCTTATAACTATTACAAAGATATGATAGAATTGCAAAATGTGAGAGGTGAAGAGGCAGCAAACATAGATGAAGTGGCACCAAACATAGATGAAGGCACAATAAAGCTAGACGAAGGGTTTGAAGTCAATAGAATGTTGAACGAGGGTTTAGACGATGATTGGGCCAAGGCAATGGAGGATTCTTTAACGCCTGTGTATGCTGATTGCAAGTTAAGTCATTTGACAACAATCCTTCAAATTCTTAACTTGCAAGTGGTGCATGGTTGGACAAATGAGAGTGTAGATCAGTTGTTGGCATTATTATGTTCATTGTTACCTACTGACTCCACATTGCCAACAAAATGAAGTCAATGTAAAAGGCAAATCAGTAAGCTCAGATTGGGGTATGATAATATCCACACAAGTGTGAATGGTTGCATATTATTTTGCAAAAATCTTGCAAATGATACTGAATGTCCAAAATGTCATGAAGCAAGGTACAGGAAAGGATTGAAATCAGCTGTGGTCCCTAGAAAAGTTCTTCGGCACTTTTCGATAATCCCGCGATTACTATGAATGTATCGGTGTAGAGACATTGCTCAGCTTATGCAGTGGCATGCTCTAAATAAGAGCACTGATGGGAAACAACGACATGTGCCTGATTCTAATATGTGGATGGAGTTTGATAACAAATGGCCCAATTTTTCTCAAGATCCTTGTAACATAAGGTTGGGTTTGGCTCTAGATGGAGTGAACCCATTCTCAGATCAAAGTATGAAATGGTCAACTTGGCCTATTTTTTTATTAAATTATAATTTGCCTCCATGTCTAGTAACCAAACCATTTTTCTTGATGTTATCATTGATTATACCAGGAAAGAAAAGTGTGACTTCAGATACAATAGATGCTTATCTAGAGCCACTATATGATGAGCTAATGGAATTGTGGACAGGAGTTGAAGCAATTCAATCTTTAAGGGATGGTCATTCAATCAAATTCACTTTAAGAGCTTCCTTATTGGTTACAATTCATGATCTTCCTACATATGGTACATTGTCTGGTCTCACTGTTCATGGATATCATGGTTGTCCAACTTGTAACTTTAAGGATTTTGTGAGGCACTCAAGAAGTTTGCGTAAGTGTATTTATTGTGGACATCATGCTTATCTAAAAGTGGATCATCCATATCCTCAACAAAAAACATGTTTCAATGGTCAAGAAGAGAATCGTGAAGCACCTTTGGCAATAACAGGTGATTACATTGTTGACAATGGAAAAAAAAGAATGTCATTTATTACAAATGGTGGTGTTCCTGGTAGCAGATATGATCCATGTAATCAAAGCGGTGTAAAAAGGTTGTGCATATTCTATAATTTTCCATACTTCAAGGATATAACCATCAGGCACACTGTTGACTTCATGCATACAGAGAAAAATATAGCCTATGCTATTATAGAAACTCTTTTTGGTGCTTTTGATACTATTTCATCACGCGAAGACTTCTAAGATTTAAAGATTCATCGAAATCTTTGGGTTGAAAAATATGATGGTGAAAAATATGGAAAACCTAGTGCTCCCTATGTTTGGACAAAAGAACAACGTGCACAATTCTTACAGTTGATGTCTCAGACTCACTTTCCTACAGGATATGTAAGTAATGCCATTAGAAGCCAAATTGACATTAATAGCTTAAGAGGCCTAAAGACCCATGATTATCATGTGATAATCAAGAACATTTTACCAATTGTGGTTAATATATTGGGTTTGGAAAAAGGGCCAAGATTGGCAATCATAAGGTTGGGGCTAATACTTAAGAGAATGAGTTCACATGTAGTAGATCCATCAAACTTTGACAGTTTGAGGGAGGAGGTTGCTGAAGTTCTTTGTCTTCTAGAATGGGAATTTCCACCAACAATCTTTAACATCTCTATGCATCTTTTGATACATCTAGAATGTGAACTAGAGCATTTCGATCCAGTAAGAACAAGATGGATGTATCCTATAGAATGATATATGAAGGTTTTGAAACAATTTGTTCGTACTAGGGCAAAACCAGAAGGTAGCATGGCTGAGGGATATTCAATGCAAGAGGTGATGGGATTTTGTACAGAATATATGAAGGATTTTGAAAATGTGAATCGACGTGTATTGGATGATGATGAAGATGAGAGAGTTGCAAGTGAAGTATTAGAGGGCAATGGATGCCGCTTCAAGCTATCACATCAGGAAAGAAGTACATTGCATGCATTTATTCTTCAAAACACATCTTCATTTGATACATGGCATAGGTAAAACATTCTACACAGTTGTTTATTTACTCAAATGTATTACACATTTATATTATTAATCTTACTATGTCATTTATGTTGTCTGTAGAAAATATGAGGAAGAAAATCAAAGTTTCTTGCAACATCGACCTCAAAAGCGCAAACATCATAGTTTGGTTGGAGGTGATACTTTTCCAAAATTTGAAGAATGGATTGCCAGTGCTGTTCATGATGCAAAAGAAGAAGGTCAACATATAACAATAGAGGAAAGTGAGCTTTCACAATCTCCACATTTATGGGCTATACGATTTAATGGCATGTGGGCCTATGGTAGTCATTTAAGGGTAGAGCAAAAAGACAAAGGAAAGATAAATTGTGATTGTGTTGTTAGTGCTGAGTTTCATCATGAAACTGAGAAGAAATTCTATGTTGGATTCATCCAAGAAATTATTCAAGTAGATTTTGGTGAAAATAGTCCTATATTGTTAAAATGTAAGTGGATCCGACCATCCGCAGTACAATTTGATGAGTATGGATTTATACGTGTTAATATAGGGCAATTCTTATCAGAGATGGATGAGCCATATGTTTTCCCTTTTCAAATCAACCAATCATTTCTAATTGATGATGTAAGAAGCCCAGGATGGTCATATGTCATTCAAACAGAGTCTCGTTCAAAATGGAAATTCATGGAAGTTGTTGATTTAATTCCTGATGGGCAATATATTAATCTACAAGAAACATTTGAAGAAGTGGATGAAGATGATGATGGACTATTTCAAGAAGATATTTTGATTACCAGTGAAGAGACTGTAAGAGAGAATGTATTGCATGCCATAGATGATGATGACGAAGAAGATCTAGTAGATGCAGACATGAGTGATCAAGAATTGGACCTTGCTGGCAGTGCAGATGATTATTGATGAGCCCCATTTCATGAACTATTATTAAAGTCTTTTAAGTTGTTTTAAAACTGTGTTTATGTTTTGAGAACATGGACCTTCTTACTAATACTATGACCACTATCTTTATGAAAATCTGTGAAAACCATTTAATTCTACAATAACTTCACCATGGGGATGGAGCATTTAATTCTATAATAACTTTACACATTGATTTAGTCCATTTAGTTGGAAATTTACTGGTGCCTACAATGTCTTACTGGAATAATGTTTCAAACAAGAATTTTGAATACAATTAACGTTCTCTTTTGTTGTTGAAAAGAAAATGACATTGTATTTGTGCAAAGATGAAACAGTCAAAGAAAAACAACCACAAGACAATTGATACAAAGATTCATTGCTCAGCTTCCTCTCAATCTGTTGGCCAATTCTAGTTTCAAGTTGCTTATATAAAGCATGTTAATCATTTGTCCTACCATCACCAACAAATCCTACTACTTCAGTGAGCTGAACTCTCTAAAACTTAAAAGTCAATTTTAGATTATTCTGCTTGAATGAGCTTATGTCTTTGAGCCTTGTTGATCTTTTTTGGTTGATCGTGGATATTAGTATTATTTTTCTTTCTTTCTATCCTTCTAGCTATTACTATGGAATAGAGGATCTAGCCATGTTGCATGTGTTTTGGAATCTCTGTGCATCTATGTAACACTTCTTTTCTTATATTCTATCTTAATTATGTGAACAACATTGTAAGAGTATCAAGTATTATGCTTTTTGTTTGTATTATTAAAGATTTTCTTTCATAAATGTGAATTTTGAGCTGGCATATGAATAAAATGTCAAATGTCTGGAATATTTGGCAAACTAGGAAACATTTTGTTTGCTACTAGGTGTTATATATTGGCATTTCCTTACTTGTCCATCACCACTTATTCTAGTATGTCATGTTTACCACTAATAACATAATTTTGCAGCTTGTATTTTCAGAATTTGTAACTTAAAAAAATTGGAAACAGTGTCTTAATTGTATATTTAAAATATTGGCATTTGACACCTATGTTAGCCATCACAAATTATTTTAGTTAACATTTCTTTTGTCTTTGATAATGTTCACTTAATACATGCATCTGCCAAGTACCATCTTTCTTAGGCACTTTTATCATTGGACAATTGCAAGGTAATGTGCTTGGTCTTATTGCAACTTTGAATTCATTGGCTTTAACTAGGCTTTGCTGATAGTATCTTATGTTGAGAAGAAGACAACTGAGTAACAATTGAATCTCATGCCTTTTTTATCTGCTTGTAGGAAACCCCTTAGGCTCTTCAAAGAGCTCTTTAAAATTCTGTGTCAATTGATTTATGGCATTTTCTTCCTTGCTTGCATGCAGCCCATGGACTATTTTTTTTCAACTACCACATTTTCTTTTTTACTGCACATAGAAGTAGCACCAAATTACCACTAGAATAAGTTAACCACTCAGCTTGTGAAGCACTCACTAGAGGAATTTTGGATTTTCCCACATATTAGTTGAGAACTATTGAAGTATAATTGTAATATTTAGTATAAAATGGTCAATTAGTATAAAGCTCTTTTTGAGTTTCTTGCCAAGCATTTAGTTGTTGAAATTTGTCTTTGTTTACATTTTGATTCAAGTTGCTGATTTATACATTATCACTTATTTGGATTTCAGGAAATGAGGAGAAAGAATGTGAGGCCCAAATTAGATGATAGTGGTGAGAATGCTGAAATTCTATTGACAGAGTACGAGAAGTTTCGTAGAAAACGTGTGTCAAGGAATAATGAATATTTGTCACAGCTTGGATTAACAAACAGGTAAGTTGTAAATCTAGTGAGTAGTATGTTATTGTTAAATAGTGTTTACTAAAAATTTATAGGCTTGAGCTTTATGTATACAAGATATAATATGATATTTTTGGTTATATAGGAAAGAAACAAACTACATAGGAAATGAAAAAGGAAAACAAAAGGAAATCAAAGATAGAGTGCCGACAACTCGTAGAAGCCAACGAATTTGTGATTCAATAGCACATGCACTTGGTGGAAACAATAGTTGTGATGATGTGCAACTAGGTATAATGCATAGTGATGTGCATCTTGATAAAGTACATGGTGATGCACAGTTAGATATAGAACATGGTGATGCACAATTAGATATAGAACATGGTGATGCACAACATCACGAAGATCTTTTAACACAAAGTCTCAAAGAGATTATTGAAAAACATGGGAGTCAAGGAATAGAAAATATGCAAAAGCTTTTTGCAAGAGTGATAAAGGATGTCTTTGAGGAAAAGTCTACAAAGATAGGTAGTGATATAACTACTCATGACACACTTAATGTGGGTAAAGATGGTGAATTTTAGGTTGCTGAAAGGAATGAAGAGATATTGCTTGCATCCAATGTACCTATTACATCTTCTGATGGAACTAATAAATCAGAAAAAAATATTGGCAGCGGTTTAAACATGGAAGATGTGCCTGCTTTTGTCAAAAGGAGAAGATTGAGTCAAAATTTATATAGATCTCCAGAGAGGGATGCAAAACAGAGAAAATTAGAAGGCAAGAAGCCATTCTTGGTTGAGGTATCAAGAGATGGTGAGCCCATTGGGAAAAATGTTGCAAGGTGGGCCTCTGAGTTGGGCATTCGATGTAGAACCCATTTGGATATTTGCAAGACAAACTTTGCAGATCAAGATCCATGAAATGTGGAAATTGTCATACAAAAGATGGAAAATAATTTCGAGACTACTGGTGGAAAAATCTCTCGAAGATATTACAAGAAAAAAATGAGAATTTTGATGAATAATTTTAGATACACTTGCAGAAAAACTATCATGGATGGGAAAGACAGGTTACAATCTACTCTATCTCCTAGACAATGGGAGGCATTGAAAGAAAGCATGAGTTCTGAAGAATATTTGATTAAAAGTTGTAGAGGCAAGAGAGCAAGAGATAATGTAACAGCTGGATACACATTTGGCCAAGGCGGGTTGCAGGCTAAAAAGGACAAATTTGGAGTAAGTGCCTAATTTTTTGGTTCAATTTATGTGAATATTTATTGGAATTATTTATTGAACTAACTATTTGTTGATATTAATGTTGTATTGTAGATGGAAAATAATAACAAAGAAGCAAGTGTAGAAGAAATTGTTAATTATATGGAAACATTGGATCCTAGATCGAACAACAATATGAGTTGGAAATCTAGTCCATCAAATGAGATCTCACAGCCATCTGTTGCATGCCATGTAATAGCCTCTGCAGATCATTTTAGCTCAAACGATGGGTATGAACAAACAATGAATTGCATACATGGACTCACTGAGAAAGTATCCCAGTTGGCTGCCTCTGCTACGCATATGGATGGACTGGCTGAGATAGTATCACAGTTGGCCACTTCTGTTAAGCCTATAGTTTCTACATGGAATGTCCATAATTTTATGGATTCAAATAAGGTAAGAGGCTCTATTCATTTAATTCTATTTTGAATTTTTTAGCATTGTCAACTAGTATGTTATAAAACACCAACCAAAGGATGTTATAAAACAAGTTTTTACTATTTTGCAAACTACAACTTTGAACTTCACAATGATGGAGATAAACAAGTAGAAATATTACTTTTAGTACACAATGAATAGAAATAAAAAGGACTATTTGTGGAACATTGGCTGTCACGTAACAGCAACTCTATTTTCTGAGACAATTTTAGAGAATGGAACCCTCCCACTACTGTAGGGTCTTGTAACTCGTGGGAGGGGTGTACTTAATATTTACTTTTAGTTTGAGGATGTCTACTTTGGCCACAACTATGTAGTCTACCGTAAATCTTTATTGTGTGTAGAGAACATTTTTAGGGTTATAGCTCCCAACGTACTCCTTCCCAGTCAAAATCAAAGTCTAAAAATGATAAATATTTTAACAAGCCACTTTTTTGTGTGGGTTCATTTTAGGTACCGTTGGGTTCTGCTGGCCCCTTCATGGGTGTGCTCAGTTCATCTGGGATGAATCCACCATCATTTGCATGCACTTTGGTCTAATTCCCTATTGAATTGGCCTTGAAGATAGATCAGGAAGGAACTGAACCTGGATCTGGGCATGGTAGGAGGTGAATAGGTAACAATGGATTTAGCATCTGTGAATTGATAGTGCTCACTTGTTGGAACTAGTCACATGTGATTGCAGTTCATTTGAAAATGAATTGAGAGGACTCATTCTGATTCCTTACTCAATTCTAGTTCAAAAGTTGTTCATAGACAAAATGATGAATCAATTTTTTAGAATACAGCAAATTGGTTGCTTGCTTGACTTTTATACTGGTAGAGTCTGAAGAATTCTTTTCATTGTCTTTCGAATTGATTGGGTATAATTGCAAGTGCAAAAAAAAAATCAATTCAGTGGAATTCTGATAATAGCAAAAAAGAATGGTATATTTACAGAAAATGAGCTCTGTCAGAGTTTAACGTTACCTTTTGATTTGTTTTAGTTTTAGTTTTAAGCATATAGATTGTTTCTTTTGAGAATTCATGCTTACTTATGACTAAGGTAATTTTTGCAAAGTAGCCTTTGAATGAGGTGATTTTCTACTACATGTGAGGACAAAAACTGATGCAGAGCCTTCCAATATCCCCTTATGGAACCTTGTTCAACTCGAGGATTCAACAACATCTTGGAATCCACTCAAGGAACAAGAGTTCAACCCAAGGTTCAATAAGAAGTCCCTGACTTTAGGACAACAAAAAAACACTCCTCTATCATAGGTTCACTATCTTGATTCATTTTAGGCAACTTATCAATTCACCATACCAATAGTTCAATGTCCCTCTCCTTGGGAACACTCCTAATTCTCCTTTTATGCAATCAACTCTTAATCTCTATCTTCTAGGATTCCACTGATCCTTCTAAGGCTTCAAAAATCTTCAATTACCCTGACTAAGGAGTTCCAACCCTTATCAAGTAATAGTCTCATCCTAATCTTCAAATCTGCCTTTTATAGGACTGTCTAATTAGCCCTATCTAGCAAATAAATTCCACTTTTCTCCTAATCTTCCCAAACAACTTGGTGAACTATCCACCTTTCTAGATACCCTTTATGGAGTACTTCCAACCCTACAAATATCAACTTTTCAACATATGACTGTTACACTCTTCTATGGCTATCCCTAAGACAATTAGGCCTAATTAGCCCTCCTTCTCTAAAGAAACTCCTATTTTCACTTGCTCCCAATCTCCCAAACCTATGCATAGTCTAAAGGCATCTAATCAACATCAGGATTCCATGATTGGTTTGACCCTCCAAGCTTTCCTAAGCCTCTTTTCAACAAACCCTCCTTTTCAAGGGTTTCTAACTAGGGCTTTGTAGAAATGACCCTAGACTAACTCATAAAACATTTCCAATGGTTCAAATATCTTGAAACACATCCCCTCAAACATTTCCAATAGTCTTTTCTCGAATCCAACCCTCAGATTAACATATCCACCATGTGGTACTGTCAAATGCACCCTTCACTGTTTTGTGTAACAGTCATATACACTGTTCTGCCAGTCCACTTTCTCTTGGCACTTCCCCTACATTCAAATCATAAACATATTATATTATTTACATTTATAAATTCCTTTCCCACAAGGAACAGTGATACAACAGAAAGTGGGAGAGGATCACTCCATTTTATTACAACAAAACTGTTCCAAACTGTCTTGTGACAGTGATAGACAGTGAACAAATATTTTGATTAAAGATTACACTTGAAACTATCCAATGCCTTCCCAAAGTATAAAATAACTTCTACATTCCTATTAAAGACAATTCCAAATGCTTAGGAGAGTTAGAAACAAATTAAATGCAAGGAAATAACTTGTATTAATATCAACTTCTTTTTGGAACAGCAGACTGTTATATGACAGTCAATACAAAAATATCACTGATTTCTTCCATTTTTCCCCCAGTTTCTTGACCAAAAACTATTCTATATTTTAAAAGACCCTACTTTCAAGACTCTTCTCTCTCTCAACTACCCACAAACTAACTCCCCAAACCTCTAAGATTGACCAAAACCCTGTCATAACTGTCATGTGACAGTAAATAAACAATTTTTATAACTTTTTAACACCAATCATTATTTGTTTTGTTATCCTTCATGATTTTCAAGACTAGTGTTTCAAAGGGAATTATTAGTCGATCCATATGAACTAAGTTGTAGAGATTTGCTAGGAGTAGCAGGAACCTATGATCTTACAAAGCTTGCAAAGCTGTACATTAAAGAGTATCATGAGCTTGAGGAGTGGCCAAATCTTTCCAGATCGAGCTGCTCAGAGCAGATTGAGATTGTTTCTAAGCTTGAAAAGTTGTACATTAAAGAGTGTCCTGAGTTTGAAGAGTTGCTAAATCTTTCTAGACTAAGCTGCTTGGAGCAGATTGAGATTGTTTCTTTTGAGAAGCCATAGAAATAGTTTGGATTGTTAGGATTATGCTAGATGGAATGGGCATGATGCAAATTCTGTAGCTAAGGACCTCCTTAGGCCTTCCAAGGCCTTTCCACAACCAGGTCTAAACACCAACACTCAAATTTGGCAACTTACCCTTCACCCGGGTACACTCTACACAATGGGGTTATGAAGCAACACTACAAAACACTTCACTTCTCAAGAAAATTCCTTTGGAGATAGTCTATTTGTGCCCCTAGCACTCATATTCCACAACTTGTTTGGACCCCCCAAGTCTCAAACCCTCACTTCTAGTTATTAGGCCTAATAGGCCAATTAGCCCTTCTAACTTAGTTTTTGGGCTTTAACTTACAATTTTCCCACACACCTAGGGAAACTAATCACCATTCAAGATACCCATTTGGTAGTTTTGTTGGATTCCAAAAGGACTTGGATAGATCTTAGTCCTGCACCCCCAAACCCCACTTGCACTCCTAGGCCTAGTTAATCAGGCTAAGCTAGGGCATCATGGAAAATGTCAAGATGGGTTCCCAAAACCCCAAACCCTCAAGGCTATCCAAGAAAACTCCAAATCACTCAATAACAACCTCTGGTACCTTTGAACAACTCAGATTTCAAGACTGTCTCCACTTTGCTCATTCTCCTAATCAAGTTTGCTTATTAACTTGACCTAGGGCCGGCTTGAAAGTGCCCTAACCCTACTCCAAACGCCCTGAAACTCTGGAATCATAGAGTTTAGACTTATAACTTGTATTCCCTCCAGTTTTAGAATTTTCCACTGTGGGGTTTGCAAGTTAGACCTCCATTAAGGCAAACTGTTCTTTCTAGACAGAATTCTGGACCAGTCCCAGAAAAAGTAGGATAACTTTTGACTCCCTGATCAAAATGGATTCAAACCAAAACCAAAAGATGACTAAAACATTTCTCTACACAGAAAAGTACATTATCAATCATGAACAATCCATATCAGGCTGTACAATTTGCTGTCTCACAGGTTTTTTTTAGAATTTTAAGGGTTTTTTGCATTTATTAACTTCAAGCCTTCATACAAATGATACTCTCCTCTGTCTTGGATCACATTACAATGGTTTAAATACAATTACTGACCATTTTTTCCCATTTGACCATTGGGAACTACCTTTTGAAAACAAAAGACACACCTTTTCAAAAGGTTGTTAAGACGTAACAATGCCATTTGTATTTTTTGGTGTACATAGGCCTAAAACATGTTCCTAAGGTTGTTCCTGACCTATAGACCCCTAGAATGACTTAGGCCTATCATCTAGACACACTAAAACATGAAATCAACTAAGATCAACTATATGGACCCCATGGTTGCATTGATCCACTAGGTTTATAAAGTCACCTTAGTGATCAAGCACCTTACAAATAGTTCATTACAATGCAAACAAGGACCAAGATGAACTACTAAACCTACCTATAAATTTTGACTACCATGGAGCCATAGGTGCCCTGCACCAGGGCACCCCTCTGGGGTCTTGGTGCAGGAGCACCAAGGTCAAATCCAAGAGGCAAGAAGAGCAATGGGGTCACTAATGGATCCCTGGGAGGTGTTGAAGACAAATGGCCTTCAAGGGTCATTAAAACATGTAATAAGAATTCTTATGGTCTTGAAATATTATGTTGATCATCCATTGATCATTTTGTAAACAAATCATAAATGTAAGCCTTAAGGGCAATATTGAGTTTAGAAGGTACCTAGGAATAGATTTTGTTGATCCTAGGTTAGTGGTTGTTGAAAATGATCTATAGGGGTCTTAAAATATGTAACAAGGCTATTAAAGCCTCTAAATATTGTCATAGGCACTAAAAGTGCAATATTTGTAAAAATTGCCAATGTTGGCAATAGAAGCCAAATGGGCTTAATGGGGCTAGTTGGGTTAGTAGAGGTTATAAGGTGATAAATTGCACTTTACTCCCAAATTTCCCAAACACCCTAGTAACTCCTTCACCTTTTAAAATACCCATTATTGAGTTCTTAAAACCCTATAAATCTCAGTCCTTCAACCTGTGACTGGTGAACCTTTCTATGACTGTCTCTACATGTACCTACGCCTAATTAGCCCTCCAATTCCAAAGAAACTACCCTTTTCTCTTATCCTCAACACTCCAAACCTTGAAATAGTCTTAGAGAATCTACTAAACATCAGGATTTCTAAATTTTTTTGGACATCCACTCACATCTAAGCATTCTTTCAACAAAGCCTCCTTTTAAGGGTTTCTAACATAGGGCTTTCTAGAAAAGTCTCTTATCCAACACACAAAACCTTACTAATGGTTTAGAAACCTTTAAAAATACTCTCTCAAATTTCTTCAACACTCTTTTACCCACTCCAACCTCAATTTACTCATATTCACCATGTGGTGCCTTGCAAATGCACCTTCACTGTTTGGTTCAACAGTCACACATAATGTTCTATCTCTATACACTATCACACACCCTCATGCATTAAAATCATATAAAAAACATAATATTTATACACTTAATTACCTCTCCCACAAGTTACATTCCAATCACAGAAAGTGGGAGAGGCTTGTCTCCATAAATGACTACAAAACAGTGACAGACTGTCACGTTTCCTGTGACAGCAGAGATCTCAAAAATAGTTTTGCTTGAAAATAACTTACAAAATCTTTGCACAAAGTTAAAAAATCATGACAATATTTTCAAGGAGCAAAATAGTAAATCTTGAATGGAAAGAACTTTATTGGATTACCAAACTAAATCTTGCAAAATAGAAAATTGTCACTGTGACAGTGAGTTACATAATTCCTTTATTTATTTCTTTTCCTTGATACATTCTTCTCTCTCGACTACTACCTGTTGTGTCTTATAAAGACATTTCTTTCTAGACTTTTACCTATAATCTAACTCCCAAAAATGACTCAAAGTCGATCAAAACCTTATAACTATCCCTTAACTGTCATATGTCAGTAAACAAACTGTTTTGATAACTTTTAAATGACAGTCATTACTTATTTGTTTTCCCTTTGCCACTTTCTTGGCTTAAGACATTGGGAACATTTATTATTGTATCTAAATGACTTTATGATACCTAAGTGACCTAAAGACTCCACCTTTACCCTTAACTCCCTCTAGTGTGCCATATTTGGCCTATATTGTCAATGTTGACAATGTTACAAAATCTTGCACTTTTAGTGCCCTTTACACATTTTAGAGCCTTATTACATTATGTAAACACTATTATTCATTCCATCAACCTATAACTCTTCTTGGGACACTCTAGGACTTCAAATGACCCCTTACATCACATTGACTTCACAATGACTCCTCACATCACATTGCCTATTCTTGGCAATACCTTACAATTTGACAACTTTATGAAATTCCTTACATTTTGATGGCTTCAATAGCCATAATCCATCATCAAATGACTTTAAATGTCTTCATTAGGCATTGATTTCCCTTGGTACCTTCATGGTCTCCTGGTGTACCCTGTAGCTTCATGTGTCCATTAGGTGCCCCTGCACCAGGAGTGATCTGATGGCTGGAGTAAGAATGTGATGTTATAATATGACTAGGTGGATGTATTGGAGATTTTTTGAACCATATTTGAACTTATGTATTTTTTGTGAAACATGTTGCAAACATCAGTGCAAACCTATGTGTTCAATCATAAATTTGGGGATTTAATCATTATTTTGCATCTTGATGAAAGCATCACATGTTTTTCAGGATAAAAAATTCAAAACCTTGGAGAACCATGTCATATTAGAGGACCTTAGAGAAACTTTTTAAATTATTTGAGTTAAAAACATATGTTTGATTACAAAGGTTGATACCCATTCTGAGTTGTAGATTACTCATTTGAGGTTTAAAGTACCTTCATTTTGCATCTTTCATTGCATATCAATAGCATTCTCTGTTGTGTTGCGTCAAAGGATGAGCTCATAGGCAAAGAAGATTATGGGTAAGCAAAGAAGATTCATCCTCTTTTTGTCTATTAGTATGTCTACTGCTAGTATGTTTGAATTGCTTTCTCGACTTCTAAACAACAACATCCCTCTAAGACTTTATATTGAGACAAGTAATCTAAGTAATCTCTACGACTTCATATTGAGATGAGTAATCTATGACTTCAGGAAACCCACTACTCTGACCATCTTCTATTATGTTGTTGTCTATATTTGAACTTAAGTTTATGTTACGGGTTCTAAAAGGTAAGTACATATTGTTTTTTGCATGTCTTATGTAAGTTTCTCATTTTTTCCCCTCTGCTTGTTCTTTGCAAGGTTTGGAAAGAAGGTGAAGGCTTGGGAAAAGATGGTCAAGGAATTAAAGAGAATGTTACATTTAAGAAGAAACAAGACTCCACAGGTCATTTCTCACTATCTTATTATATTTGAATTATTATATATGCTTATCACTCAATTTAATAGATATTTGGAATCTCTTTTTAATGTGCTTGCTTTCACTTATCTCCAAATATAGGTGTTAATAAGGCAACTAATAACTGGATATTCAATACTAAGGTATGCTTATCTTCTAAGCCATTTATGCTTTAATTATTATGTTATTTTAGTGTATGCCTATATTTTGGAGTTGTTACAACTTATCATGTTGTAACAAACTATAATGTCCCCTTATGCAATTACTTCAAGTTTGTCTTATCTCTTATGATCGATGTTGTAATAAATCGATTATCCTTGTTTGATGGCTTGTGAGAGATAAAAGAAATCAATCAATGCAAATTCCAAATATCTTTATATTAATGAGGATAAAGTTTACTTTAATTTCTGAGATTTATTTCCAAACTAGAATGCTGATATAACTTCTGATCTGAAAATGAAGGGTAATATCTATGAACCAAAAATTCTTTGATATCGATACTATAGAGTACATTGGGGAATGCAAAATGCT
Organism: Chamaecyparis obtusa; assembly: GCA_027943335.1. NCBI lineage: Eukaryota > Viridiplantae > Streptophyta > Pinopsida > Cupressales > Cupressaceae > Chamaecyparis > Chamaecyparis obtusa. The sequence continues at coordinate 1,844,341 of BSBK01000373.1, read as the reverse complement.
GTCAGATTAATATTGCTCTAATCCAGGATGATGCTCTGCCTAGATTCCTGATCTATATTGCTTTGATTTATTGAGATGCTTATTAACGAACTATGTTGAAATAAAGCATCTGATCCTTACAATAATCTAATCACCTTCTCTGAAATTGTCTTTCATAATCATGCAAATGGAATAGACGTAATTTGGTATGAGAAATAGGATCTTGTACTTGATCCTCTTTCAAATTATTATCCTTTAATTTTATGTTTCTTTAATGCCTTCTTGTGAGTCTAATCTCTGTCACTGTTGCTGAATAATGGCTCAAGTTTCATGCAATTTTATGTGAGAAGTTTATGCCTTAGTTTGATTACAATCTTTTATTCTTGCAATAATCTGGGATGCTGTTTCTACTTGTCAATTTCTTCTTTTCATGTGTTTGTGACCTTGCCCAACAGGGGACAAATACCTCCTTTAGTTGGCTGTATTAAATCCCTTTAAGTGCTTCAGGTATGAAGACTATATGCCAATAAAATATGCCCCTTGAAGAAATGGATGATCTTCCCTTATTAAGAAACAAAGGGCATGATGTGAAAAGTTGTATCTCTTTGATCAGAACTCTTTCAAACTGAATTACTATTTTAACAAATCGTACCTCTTCCTTGTAACTAACAATATCATTAGTTAGTTATCTAACTTAGGTCATATTAATTCCTTCCTTTGGCTGCAATTATAGATGAGATGTCTTCTTCCTTTGTGCAATTTGACTTCCTCTTTCTAGACAACAATTACTTATTTCTTGGATAATGTTAGCCCCCTTATTTTCTTCTTTCTTGTATAGTGATAATACTCCTCATTGATCTGTGTAATAATGAGAGGGGAATATGCTGATCTATTTATAAGACCTTAAAGAGTTATTTGTCACTTATCTGATGTAATAATCCTGTAGCAATGATGACTAGTGATGGTCAAACTACAATACACTATTGTTGTTTCTAACATGGAAGAAAATACCACCATTGCATTTAATCTACCATTGCATTGATCTATCTACTAACAATTTAACCACGTGCAGAGCAATTCTATCAAAGCTACACAAAAATGCTTTGATGCCAACAAAGCTACTGATATTGATAGTGATTGCGATGAATTAGTGGACATGAATGTGGATCAACACAGTTATAGTTGTGGTAAAGTTGAGGTAATGTAATAGTTGTCAATTATCTATCCTAATCTTCATGCTTGAAATGTTATTTTAAACAAATAATTATAGATTTTGCATTTTTCCAGATGTAAGTTAATTTGTCACAATATTTATTAGCTATCTTCATTGCACAATTTAGAATTGTACTTATTTCTTGCCAAGGTTTACATATCATACCCTCTTCCAGCATATGACTTGTACTTGTTTTCTCTTTAGTCTACTGTGCATACAGGGAAAGACGCTCTCAATAGACCTATCTATAAAGCTCCACAATTTGAGAAGGATGTTGATAGTGAACATGTTGAACTGGATGAGGATCTATATGATATTCAAAGAAGACTTCATGTTAAAAGCAAGGTGATTTTTATTTATTGTTGTGTATTTCATGGTATTTGTTTTAACACATGCAAGTACTATTTGAGCAAGTAATGGTTGTTTTATTATGTTAATAAGTCAAATGTTTACCTATGTGATAATTATTATGTTAATAAGTCACATAATTACCTATGCACTTTTTGTTTTTGCAGAAAAATATTCATGAACTCCAAGAAGGAGATAAAGTCAGAGTGTTGGATCCATTTGATAGTGCTGCTTTTGGTGTTGGGCGGATCCATTCACTATCTATCATACATGGAGAAAACTTGAAAGGAACGAGTGATGCAAAAGTAGAACTTGTGAGGGTCACAAGTAACGTACCACTTGTTTATGAAGACAAACTAGATGGAGCAATCCGTTTAAATGAGAAAGAAGGATCCTTTGCACGGTGGCCAATAATTTTTTTGGAGAAAATGAATTAGTTGATGTTTATCATGCACTAGATACCATACATTCATGGTGTATTTAATGAGTTGGAAACTCTTAATAACTTTGATATTTTTAGATATAATTATGTATACTCTCAATGTTGACATTTTATTACTTGATACATATTATATTTTAAAATTGCAGATTACCTTTCTTTCTCATGATGTTGAATATTGTTTGTATATGTTAATATATTTTTAATTTCTTTTATGGTTTACTTCAAGTTTAATATATGCCTTTTTTGCATTATTAAATTTATGTAATTTAATACATTATTTATATCACAACTAAATTTAATACCAATTAATGAGAACCAAAATATAATAGTGATTAAATATACTCTTAGTAGATGGAAACATAAGAGTGACAATGACTAAATATATTACCAATCGATATCAATTAATTGTTATCGTGATTAAATAAATGACTAATTATTAACAACGTTGACTAAATTAATGATTAAAATGATCAAATATACTACCAATGGATGGAAATTAGTTGATACAAATGACTAAATATATTACCAATCGATATCAATTAAGTGTTAACGTGATTAAATAAATGACTAATTATTAACAACATTGACTAAATTAATGATTAAAATGATCAAATATACTACCAATGGATGGAAATTAGTTGATACAAATGATTAAATATATTACCAATTGACACAAATTAATGATTTTAATGATTAAATAAATGACTATCAAGATTAAATGAATGACCAATTAACAACAACAAATGACTAAATTAATGAGTAAAAATACTACCAAATTGATCATTCAAAACAACCAACAAATGACTGGCAATAAACTATTACTGGTCATGTGATCAAAATTGGTCATCTATATGTGATTTTTAGTAGTTTTTTTAGTCTAATTTTGTTGTTTTTGTACTAGTGATGGAGCCACTTCTAAGGACAAGGAAGCATGTTGGAATTGTATGGAAGACTTTGGAGGAGATGATGAAGGAATAGCTGAAGTAGGTATTATAGCATTTAAAGGCTTAGGCTCTTTAGGTTTAGCATTATTGAAAGTATTTGAAGCCAAGTGAATGTTAGCTTGAGTTTCTTTAAGAGGTAGCCCTTGAGAATAACTATAGGGAACTGCATGAAAAGCATTAGGATCTTTGTTGGATGAAGGATTTATGAAAGATTTGGAAGAATTAGAATCTTTAGGAAGTGTGTGGGTATTAGAGGAAGTAGAGGATGGAAGGGAACCATCACAAGACAAAGGTTCAACATTAATATGATCTTGCTTGAGAGCGCAACCTTTATTTTTAGCATGAGAACTTTTAGAGGAGAGATTCTTTTGACGTTTGAAATCAGTGCGATAGATTTTCTCTTCCTCAGTAGGAATATTATATTGTTCGCAAAAATCATCAAAGAATTCTTCAAATTTAGAATCATATGGATCACCATCATAGTCTACCTAATATGACTCCCCCTTAGAAATCACAAGTGTACCATGAGGATGATGCTTAGGAATAGAATTTTCATAGGCATCACTACATTGTCCATCATCATAGTCATCATAGTCATCATAGGTGGGTGTATCACTCTTTGTGGAAGAGACATCACAAGGACTATCATGTTTCTCTTTATGGTATGTCTTCTGAAGAGAAGTAAGACTCTTGGGAGAAGTAGAAGAAGAATGAGATCATGAAGAAATTGAAGACTTAGTGGAAGAAGAAGACTTGGATAATGAAGAATGTGAATAATGTTTAGAAGAGTCATGGTAAGATTTGGAAGATGAGGAAGAATGAAAAAACTTAGATGATGAAGAACGTTTAGAAGAAGGAGGTTGTGATATGATAATGTCTATGATCCTAGAAAAGGCATCTGATTTAATCATCTTTTCTTTTATTTTTGCCATAAGTTTATCACCCATGAGATATTTGGAAGGACTATTGGAGGAATAAAGATACTCTTCAAATTGAGTAATGAGTTCAAGATCATCTATTCTCAAGAGAGGTTCCTTAACAAGATAGTTGAAATTCATGGTTCTAGAAGAGGAGGAATCAAGCGTAGAAGAAATGAATAGATGAATAGAAGAAGGTAGACTAGAAAATAAGAGGAAAAGAATCAAGAAGAAGAAGAAGAATTTCCCATGGGAATAGAAGACTTTAGAAGAATATGGGAAATGGAGAAGGAAGAAGACTAAGAGTCATCTTATGCAATTGATACCATAATGTTCATTGAGATGTTGAGCAACATGACAACACCTAGGATCTGACAACTGGAGGTTGTTTCCTTTGACTAACTTGGTATCTTGTTGTAACTAATATGAAAGAAAGAAACTCTAGGTGATAAGTCAATCTCTCAAAGTGCCAATGCCAACCTAGGATAATTAAGATTCTCTATTGTCCAAAGAGAAAAATGAAAAGATAGAAAATAAAAGGGCTTTACCAACACTGTCAAAGAGGTGCTTTAAATCAAAGGATGAATATCCTTGCACTTTTGAATCAGGAGGTTAGACTAGGCCAAAATTCAATTGAAATTGAGATAGATGAAAAATTATTTGGACAATAAGAGGACCAAAATTCTCTGAGGGTGTAATCAACAATCTTAAAGATAAAAATTTTACTAAGAATAGCTTTCTAACTTGGCAAATTATTTCCAAGACAACCTTATAAATCAATTGAAATGATCCCTAGAAGATTAAAATAAAAAATTTGTAGTCAAAACAGGTCTCTAACAACAAGGTTAGATAACCTACTCAAAGGTCAAGTCATACTAAAAGCAACTCAATGACTGAAACTAAAAATGTTGTTGAAAACTTCTAGGCGATAGACTCCAGGCAGACCAGGCGATATACCTAGGACCAGGTGATACTTCGCACGATGCCAGGTGATAAACCTCAAAACTGGCAGGCGATAGACCTAATAACTGTCAGGCGACATAGTCTAGTGCGAACTGTCGTACAATATTTCTCTCTTAAGCAAGTGATACTGATGCAATTTTTGACCAAATGTGTGCAAAATTTTGAGTTTTTAAGGTCTGATTTTGGATTTTCTAAATGTTAGGGTGAAAATGTCTAATGTCAATCACAAATTTAATAGTATTTGGATAGGTTTGCAAATAGTAGGGGATCAAACATGTCTTCAAACACTTGAAATAAGGGCAAAAGAAACCTTTCCAAGACAAACACTTTGTGATATCAAAAAGTAAAATTGCACCCTATGGAAGCTACCGATTGTTTGTATGTTGAGAATGTTTACACTGGTATCACACAATTGAAAACACTTCAAGCAATTTCTACCTACAAGACAAGGCTCAATACTTACCAACTTAGCCCACAACTTGATGTCCCCTTGCCTCACACCAAGTGGTTGCCCACAAGAGATATTGGCTTTGTTGTGGAAGTGTCAAATAACACAACAAAAGGGACACATATGGTGAGTATCTTGGGGTGATCCAGGTTAGTCCACTTGGATCAATCCTTGCACTAAGAAGATAAGAGGCTAAATAATGGTGGCTTCTAACCTATGGTTCTTAGTAAGGGCTTCCATTCATAACACCCCTCTTGCTCCTCATAAAGGACTAAGACCTCGCGGCCTTAAGAGTACCTTAAGCATTCTTGCTCAATGATTTTCCCATGGTCGCAATCCCATGAGCTACTCACGTCAAGAAAAGAAAAGTGTTATGTCTACCAAGGTTTTGTGTCCTTGATAGCCTTGAGATTATAGTGAGTCAGAATAGCTGGCAAAAGGCTTGTCCCCACTTGGGTCATTCCTCTTGATTGCTCAAGAGCAGGCCCGCTAAAAGATCCTAAACTAAACAAAGAATGGATTATTTTGAGGTTCAAGGTTTTTGGTGCACCACAAGGGTGAAGAGCATACTCCCCTATCTCAAAAAATTCTCCCAAACACACCAATAAAATTCAATTACCCTCTTGCTTCCAAAATTCCAAGATGGGTCAAGATTTTCTAGTTCACCACAAAGGTGAAGAGAATACTTCTCCTACCACCTCAAAATACCTTCCATGAGATATTAAGATTCCTATGAAAATGAACAACTAGTAATTGCCACACTTGAAATGGATAGTATAGCTCTCTATCCATGGAGTTGCAAGACACTATGATAAAATTGCCCTAAGCTAGAGCTACAAACTTGTGACCTTGCTAGTCAACCACACAATGAGAGATTCAAATCCAAAGACAAGGGAAAGAGTGCCAAAATCCCCAAAATGAATCAAATGTGCAAGATGAAAATGAAACTAGTATGAGTGCAAAATTAATCTATCAAATGACAATGCAAACTAATCTATGAAAGGAAATTGCAATGGATTACAAACCCCTAATTAAGCTATGTGAGCTAAATCTATTGCATAAAAGGAAAATTACTCTAAAATGCCATGATATGAAAACTAATCAAATGAAATGTGAAACTAAATGATGAAAGCAAATGAAAGGAAGCAAGTCTCTTCAATGTCTTTCAAAGGAGTCTTCAAAGTAAGCTAGAAAACCTGCAGCATAATAATGTCATAAAATTCCAAGATACCAAATGAAGAAGAGAGCCCTCCTTTTATAAGAAATGAGGTGAAATGGACCATTGAGATTAAAAGGCAAAAGACTTAATCAATGGTGGAGAAAAATGGAAGCTTGATCCTTGTGCACAAATATCCTCCAATGGGAAAATAGGAGTTGACATTTGTGTCCATATGAGACAAAAAGTACTTTTTCTCTTTTTATAAAATAAGAATAGTGCTTTATTTGTGCAACTTAGGATAAGAAGAAAAGTGAGGGCTTTTTATTTATTAAAAGGGAAGGAAATATTCCTTTTAAATAAATTAAAGACTTAGGATAAAATGGTTAGCCCAAGGAAAATAATTGAAAATGATAAAATAGGATTTGATCAGGAAATTGATAGTGTTGAAAAATATTGATTATTTATAAAACTAATTCAGAGATAAATAAATCAAATAAATGGGGCCCAAAGTCTAGGCGACCATTTTTGGGTGCATACAAAATGTAATTGTAATTGTATAGAAGAAGTGTAGTATTATGTAGTAGTAGTGAAATGTAATGAAGCAGTGATATGATGTGAAGTATATGATGCATATGTAATAGCGATAGTGAAAGAGCAGCAATGAGATATTGATGCAAGAAGTATAAGGTTATGTACCTTAACCTATTTTTGTAATCAGTGTATATTATGCATTACTTATTTGGGCAATGGGCTCATCTGTTAATCACATTTTGTACTACCAACTCCTAACAGGGTTGAGGCTTCTAACAAGGCCTATAGTCCCTTAATTAGGACTGATACACTATATGTTTGTAATGGACTCCTAACAGGGTCAACATCCTTAATATGATACTTTTGATAGTGGATCTTTGTGGGTACCATCCCCACCAGGGTTTTCTCTTGACCAGGGTTTCCTCAAGAACAAATAATGTGTTATGAGTTCTTTATTGTTATGCATGTTGTTTAGCTTCTTATGTTATGCATGTATAAAGATAATCTATTATATCCATAATGGGGAAAAAGATAAACTTTTTAGAATATTGATTCACCCCCCCCCTCTTACTATTCCCTATTTCTAACAATTGGTATCATAGCTTAGTTACTCGAAAAATAATCATTCAAGAAAAGCCTAGAAGCTTGAGTAAGATCTCTATGGATATGGATCAACTACAAAAGAATCTTGAAGAAGCTCTTGAATAGATTGACTTGCTTACTATTGAAAAAGATACTTTGAAAAGAAGGTATGATGATGCAAAGAACCTCATTGAGAAATTGAAAAACAAATTGGAAGATTTGAGATTTGAAAAGGAATCCGAAGTTTTTATTGAAGATTGTGATGACAATTTAGAAAAAGCAAATGAGATCCTTAAGCATGAACTGAAGATAGAAAATTTGAAGCTTAGTTTGAAATATGGAAATGGAAAGAATGAAGCAAATTTGAAATCTGAGAATGGAAGTCTAAAGACTAAAAATGAAGGAATAAAATCTAAACATTGTAAAGTAACATCTAAAATTGAGAAAGTCAATTTGCAATATGATGAACTTGAAAAATACAATAAGATTGTGAAAGGTGAACTGACTCAATCCAAACAACAACTTGAAAGGCTATATTCGACTAGTGAGAATATTGATGAACAAATATCTTATAAAAAACCATTCTATGATAAGACTGGTCTTGGATTCAACACTTTTAAAGAAAATGATGAAAGCAAGGAACCAAATATAAAGATATCTGAAAGCATAAATGAGAAGAAGCCTGATGAGATCAACAAATCTGAAGATACACCTAAAGAAGAAGATTCATCGAAGCAAGAGGAATCACCCAAAGGTATGCAAAGAGAATTCAAAGGTAGATGTTTTTCTTGTAATACTATTGGTCATATGAAGAGAGATTGCAAAGGTAAACAATTTAAACCTCTTAATGGTTATTGTTACAATTGTCATGGTTTTGGACAAAGAGCTATTGAATGTAGGAAACCTAAATTTATTGAGAATAATGATGGTAGTAGAATGTTTAGTAATACTAACAATGTAGATAAGAAACCTACTGAAGATATGAATAGAAGAAATGGAGTAGTATGTTATAGATGCAACAAGGTTGGACACATTGCTAGAAACTGCAGATCACAAATCAGTCAACCTGGACCAAGATATGGAAACAATGGAATTTTTTGTCAAATATGCAACAAGATTGGACATACAACAAGGTTCTGCAGAATGAACAATAGAGTTTTTCATCCTAATCCTAATCCCAAAAATCATGCAAGAAGAAATGAAGATGCGAGTAACAGTCAGAAAGGATGTTGTAGTAATTTAGATGAAGTGAAGTTTATCAAAAGCACAAATCAAGGAGACACATTCAACATGAAGGTAATCAAGAAGGTGAAGTATTGAGAGGTAAGAATGAATCTTTACCTGACCTATCTCAAAGTACTTAATTTATGTAAATTGCAGTAGAATAGGAACTTAGATTAGTGTAGAAGTAGATATATGATGAACTGAGTCTTGCATAGTTAATGCAAGGTATTTTATGATGTTCTAATGCTATGGTTAAGAGCGCAAAGAAAAATATTATGTTTTGCGAGATCGCAAGAAGTTTTAAGTTTTGCAGGTTAGCAGAAATAACTTTTTGGAAAGAAGCGGCAAAAGAATTGAATGCGATGTTAGATCTAAGTGAGATTGAATTAATAAAAGGTTATGATCAGTATTATTTGATCATCAAAGTGAATTCAAGTGTCAAGGAGATTAAAGAGTAGTGATTGAAAGCATTTTGCCAGGATTTGGAGAAGAATTTTGTGCTGAATCTACGCAAGCCCTAAAATCATGAAATTAAGGTATTTTACTTGAAAAATCTTTGAATCAGTAAAGGAATTTTAAGAAATCATGGATGTTTCTTTAATACACAATGTCAGAGATAAGAATAGACCTAAATTGAAAAGGGAACCAGTAGAACCCTTGGAAGATGACCCTAGGTTTGCATTATCATCCATACCAGATGAAGTTTTACACTTAGAAAATGTAGAAGTTATCTTGGATGCAAACTAGAGACAATGAGTGATAGTGATTTCATAAATGAATATCAGAAGATTTACAATTAGGATATGACACTGAAAAAAGGTTTTGAATATTTGGAAAATAATGAAATTGTTAAGTATGGATTACAGTATGAATTTGATAATGAAGAATGCACTAAGATTATCTTGAGAAAAATTCATAATGGAAAGTTTTGGCAAGAAGATAGAGTGATAGATATTACAATAGATTTGATTCATGAAGTCAGTAGATTATCTAAAATTGGAGCTATTCCTTTAAATGAGAAAAACATGAGGAAAATAGTCATTGATAACACAAACTCATCCTATAATGGTAGATGAATTATGATTAGTAAGATAAAAAAGATGATGTGAGATACTTATGCGAGATCCTAACCACTAAGTTTTGTGCAAATTCAAGAGAGGATGACATGGCAGCTGGAATGGTACATGCAGCCTATATAATGTGTGTTGACAAGGCACAAGTTGATATGTGTGAAATTCTAAGAATTCAATTATTTGAGAACTTGGAGAAGATTAAGAAAACTAAGTATACACAGTTTAGGTTCTCATCCCTAATCACTTATATGTTTTTTCATCTTTTGAGGAGATTTCCTTACACCATCGGAAATGACTAGAATGATGGACAAAATATAATGGAAAGGATTAACCTAGTGTATAGAAGACATGTTATTGACAGTTTAAATGAGAGTGCAGTACTTGTTATTAACACATTTTAGAATATTGTGTCTAGCAGATCAAGGATCCCTAAGTCTCTTGTTGAAAAATATAAAGATGATATATGTTTTATGGTGGATATTGAATTTACCTATATTGAAGCAGTGGAGCCTAGAATAGAGTTCATAGACCCTCTTGGCTATGAGATATCTGAGGTAGAGACTGAAGAGTATGTTAGCAAGTTACTTAAGTGTAAGTTGGACACTCAGTGTAATAGGTTTGGAACCTTTGAGGAGAACTTCAACTCCGAAAAGATCTTAATTAAAGAGAAGCTATCTAAGAAGAGAGTTGAGAGCACCATACAGAAAATCCTAAAAGATATAGGGATGTCAGAGTGTGATTTTTTGGTAGCAAAGCATACAACAATAGCAATCAGAGAGAGTGGACAAAAATAAGTTTTGTCTATCCCTCCTTTATCATCAATTGTAGTACAATAGGAAGAACCACAAGTGAAAGTGAAAGTGGAAGTAACTAAGAAGGACATAGAAGAAAAGATGTCTACTAGATCTACTTCCTCCACACTTAGAAAAAGAGTAAACGAAAGTGCTACTGGACTAAGAAAGAGACATAAAACTTTAGTGCAACTAGTTCCAAGAAAGATTGCAGAAATAAAAGATGATGTTACTACTAAGAAGAAAGATTGGAAACCAAAAGTTGAAAAGCTTAATGAGTAGATCATTGAGAATGGTGACTTTGCAAGAATAAACAAGTACTATGACCTTTATGATTATACAGATAGACTTAATCTAGAGAATGCAGTTGTGAAGCACATGATTTTGGCTGACAAGAAGTTTGATACAATTCTGGGACATATACCTGATGACTTATATAACAAACTTGTAAATAGGAAGAAGAGAGCATCAGAGGAGGACACAACTATCAGAGAAAAGCTTGGGAGGAAGCTTTGTGAAATAAGAGATGAAACACATTTTAATTAGATCATGAAAGTCTTAAGCACCCATCTAAGAACCAAAATGAGAACTATTCAGATTATGGGAGGCAAGTATGAAGAAATCAATTCTAAGATAGAGAAAGCTATTATCAAGGTTATGGAAAAATATGTTGGAGAATCATTAGTTGTAGGAGAGAAAGTAGGTGAGAAATAACAAGAGGACATCCCTCTTCTCTAGCTATTAATATTGAAGATGAAACAATGAATGTAGAAGGTACAAAAATCACCTTGGATACTGATGAAAATGTATTCAAGAATTTGGAGAAGATTGTTGAAAATTCAGCCTTTGAAGAATAGGAAGCTACAAAAGAAGAAGAGATGATAGAGACAACAGTTGTGGAACCACCAGTAATAGAGGAACAAGTTCCCATTCCCACCAAAGAAGATATCAATCTTACTCCTGAGATTGGAAAGAAGACTCAAATTGGATCTATGATTGAGCATTTGGGAAAGGAAGTAGATGATGATGATCAGTTGGAATTGATCACATCTTTGAATGAAATCATTGGCAAGAATAAGAAAGTGAAGAGTCTTGAAAGGTGTCTGAAGGAACTAACTGAGAAGTTATAAAGCACTGTAACTACACAAATTGCAGAAGCAAACCCTATGGAGAAAGAAAATAAGGTAATGAGAACCTTTGACAATGAATTCACAAACTTGTTCGATATTGCAAAAGTGAAAGAACAAGCAACCTATGAGGCTAGAATGCTTTTGAACATTAGTTAGAATATCAGGAATGATATCAACACTCTTGATATCTATTTGGAAATAGGTAAATCTTCATACATACAGTGTAAAAAATCAGAGACCTTGACAGCAAAAGAAAATCAAAAGATAAAGTTGAAGGAAGCAGAAATTCTAAATGAAACAAACCTTCTATCTAGCCCCAATGTGAAGGTATGTGATATTGAGAAGAAAGTTCGAAAGCTTTATGATGAAATCAAAGTTGTGCAAGATGAGAGAGATAGAAAATTGAGAAGATTCACTCTTTTGAGAGAGCATGCTTGTATGAAGTTAAGCATTATTGAAGAGCAGTTGGAAGAATGTCTTTCAGCTAAGACATCTTTTCAGAAGTTTAACTTTGAAAACCTCCAAGCATGTGAAATAGCATCTTATGGACTGAGCACATTACTTAATGTGTTAGATTCCATTAAGAAATCATGAGAGAAGGAGATAGAAGCCATGAAGATAGATTTTGTAGATTATGTTGCAAGCCTACCGGCTTTGCAATAATTGAATTGAGGTATAATATTTTTGTGATACAATTTTGTAACCCTCCCTACCCTTACTTTGTCATTGTTGTCAAAGGGGGAGAGATATATAGAAGAAAATTGATTGTATATGATAAGGATTTTTACTCTTAGGGGAACTACTATATTAAAGATAATAATTGTTTGAGGGGTTATAAGGATAGTATATATTTTATACTATGGCCACAATTTTGAACAATTTTTAGATTTTGACTTATACACTTAGCCAATTTTCTCATATGTTGCCACCAATGACAAAGGGGGAGATTGTTGGCAATTTGGATGAGTTTATTACATAGATGCTGTCATTATGGAAACATATGATCTACATGAAGATCACACAAGTTAGAGAGCAAGTATGATAGAGCGTATTGCAAATTTGTCTAAGTGTGAGATAGTATTTTTACCAGTGAACCTGGACATAATTTTTAATTGTGATGTTGATTGGAGTAAGTTCAGTACTTGTGAACTTGAAAATAGACTCTATGATGACTATTTAACACCCATCTTAGAGTGCAAGTTAGTATGGCATGTATGGAAGAAGTTATGACAGTTTTACCGAAGACAGTGTCAAGCCAACAAGGCATAATATGAAGATAGAACTAGTAAAGAGTTAAAAGATTATTTTGTTTATCAAAATAATGACTTAAAAATATAAAGGGATGACATCCTAGATGTTAACCCTTGGATAAAGCTATTGGTATAAATGTAATTGTAATTGTATAGAAGTTTAGTATTATGTAGTAGTATTGAAATCTAATGAAGTAGTGATATGATGCGAAGTATATGATGCATATGTAATAGCAATAGTGAAAGAGTAGTGAAGAGATATTGATGCAAGTAGTATAAGGTTATGTACCTTAACCTATTTTTGTAATCAGTGTATATTGTACATTACTTGTTTGGGTTGTGGGCTCATCTGGTAATCACATTTTGTACTACCAACTCCTAATAGGGTTGAGGCTTCTAACAAGGCCTATAGTCCCTTAATCAGGAATGATACACTATATTCTTGTAATAGATTCCTAACAGGGTCAACATCCTTAAAAAGATACTTTTGATTAGTAGATCTTTGTGGGTACCATCCCCACCAGGGTTTTCCCTTGGCCAAGGTTTCCTTGAGAATAAATAATGTGTTATAAGTTCTTTATTGTTATGCATGTTCTTTAGCTTCTTATGTTATGCATGTATAAAGATAATTTGTTATATCCATAATTGGGAAAAAGCTAATGTTTTTAGAATATTGATTCACCCCCCCCTCTCAGTATTCCCTATTTCTAACAAGTGAGGCTTCCACCCCTAATAGGGTTTGTTACTTCAAGACTCCTAACAGGGTCCGACCCTTGACAAGGTCATTGTACTAAAGCATTTTAATGAGTACTCCTAATAGGGAAAAGGAACATTAACAAGTTCATAATACACAATTACAATTATTAGTTGGTATTAATTCCCACTGGGGTTTTTCCTTTGGCCAAGGTTTCCTTGTAATCATATTTGGTGTTATGTGTTATGGTTGTTTACTTTACTTTCTTTAATATTCAGTTTAGTAATTGAATAATTGGGCTAAGTTTCAAGAAGCATAAAAAAATTAATATTATAGAACACTGGTTCACCCCCCCCCCTCTTAGTGTTCCCATTCCTAATAATTTGTACATAGGAATGGCTTTGAATAATGGATCCCCCATAAAATAGCATCATGTGTTCATCATGGCCTATTGGGACATGGGAGAGGATTCAATGTACAATGTCCATAAATATGTAGGAGGTCTGAAGATGTGGTTGGAAAAATTTGTGACCTTGTACTAGGTGAGCATAGTCATTTCCTAGCTAGGAACAAGGAGATGAAAGATTACTTATAGGAGTTATTGTTTTCAAATCTGATGAAGATGACTGATAAACTAGTCCAAAAGAGTTGTTCATTGAATGTACACAATGGTGAAGAGCCCTCAACTCCTACAAGATAGTTAGAAGAGGTACAAGGAGGCTAATGAATGAACTTATCATTGTGAGTTAATGGGAGGAGAGAGAAACTTGAATTGGTAGGGAAAATCATGGAGAGTAGGAGTTTAGTTAAAATAACCTCCTAAGGTAATAGGGTTACAAGAGGGAAGAAGCCCTAAGAATTCTAAAAATAGACTTAGTGAAGAACTAGGATAGTTCTTAGAAGAGTCTCCCTATCACTAACCTAACCAAATAACTTCACCACATCACCTACACCCTCTTGGGGTCTTTATTAACCATCTAATCTAGCTAGGATTAGTACAAGACAAAAAGTAGGATAGGACACTTCAACTATGTCCTAGATGCTCCTGCACCATTCTCCCCTAAACAAAAGAGATCAAGTCCAATTGGAATGGATCAAGTTAGGATCAATTCCCAACTTGTGAAACTCTATCTCAGGGACCCATGTAGCCTCTAAATCTTCCTTTCCCTTTAATTTTATGAGATATTACATGTATATTTTATGCCTTCACTTCTTAGCAACCCAGGAAGTTAAGATCTTCTCTATCTATGGTCTTTGTGTGACTAGCAACTTCAAAGTTTCTACATCTTCTACAACCTTAGATTGTTCATGACCTTCTAATAGAATTGGTCCTTTGTAAGGCACCAAATTTGAAACTTTAAACATTAGAGAGAATCCTATATTTGTAGGAAACTATAGCTTATAATCATTGTTCCCATACTTTTCTAGGATGGCACAAGGGCCTATTCTTCTCTTGGAGCTTGTGAGGGACCAATTTTTTCAATCTTTCTTTGTTCAATTGAACCATAACTAGATCACCAACTTGGAACTAAATATCCCTCTTCCTCTTATCAACTTTATACTTGGTCTTGGTGGTACTATCTTGAAGTGCTTATTTTACTGATTCATGTACTTCCTTCATGGAATGAGAAAATTCCTCTGCATAACCACTCCTAGTTATTGTATCTCCTAGATATTTGATCTCATGGATGCCTCTTAGATGAATCCCATAGACCACTTCAAATGAACTCTTTCATGTGGTTCTATTTATGGTGTCATTATAAGAAAATTCTTCTTGAGCATTGACTTGGTCCCATGTTTGACCATATTCCTTGGTAAGACATCTTAGGAGATTGCCCAAACTCTTATTAACAACCTTGGTCTATCCATATATTTGGGGATGGTATCCAGACCCAAAAGAAAGGTTGGTGCCAAGCTTCTACCACAAGGTCTTCCAAAAGTGCCCCATGAACTTGGAGTCTCTATGTGACACAATACTCAAAGGTAGACCATGCATCTAGAATCCTTCTCTAAAAAACAAGTTAGCAATGTTGCATGAATCATGAGTGTTTCTACATGACACAAAACTAGCCATTTTTTTGAATATGTCTACAATCACAAATATATTATCAAATCCATGTTTTTCCTTGGGAAACCCTACATAACAATCCATACTAATACACTCCCAAGGTCTATGAGGGATTGGAAGGGGTTGATACAACCCTACATTTGATGAAGCTCCCTTAGCTTTCTAATAGACAATACAAGTTTCCACATACCTCTTGATGTCTTTTTTCATCTTGGGCCAATAGTAGTATCTTTGAACCAATTCTAAGGTTTTTGAACACCAAAGTTCCCACTAAGTGATCCATTGTGCTTTTATTGGATTAGGTTCTCTCTCATTGAACCTCTAGGCACACAAAGTTTCCCTCCCCTAAACAAAAGACCTTCTTGAAGACTTTAATCATAATAATAACTATGGAAATGATTTTAAAAGTCTTTGCATACCTTTTAAGTAGTTGAGAAGTATTCATCCT
The DNA here is from genome assembly GCA_027943335.1 of Chamaecyparis obtusa. NCBI lineage: Eukaryota > Viridiplantae > Streptophyta > Pinopsida > Cupressales > Cupressaceae > Chamaecyparis > Chamaecyparis obtusa. The sequence goes on along the minus strand of BSBK01000373.1, from coordinate 1,828,137 downwards.
CTGGGTAAAGTTCCTTGAAACTGTTTATGCCAATGCTCCTTAATTATATTTCTTGGACTATTAAGAGTCTTCTACTCAAAGCATTTTCCACTTTTCTTTTTTCTCCTTTCTTATGCCTAATTTTGAATGTGTAAGATTGGATATACTCTACCCACTTCATATATTTGAGGCTTAGCTTGTTTTATGAGTTTAGAAAGCTTAAAGCGTGTTTATCTATATAGAATATAACTTATTTGGGGAAGAGGTAGTGCCTCCATTTTCTCAAGGAGTGTACTAATGCATACAAATCCAAGTCATATGAGGAGTACTTCTTTTTTTCATCACTTAAGTTTTCACTATGAAAGGCCATTGGTATGTCTTCTTAACTTAGGACTTCTCTTATAGAAATATTACTAGCATCATAATAAAAAATGAATAGTTTCTCAAAACTAGGGAGTACTAAGATTGGTTGGGTAGATATCTTCCTCTTCAAGGTCTCAAAACCCCTATTGGATTTATCATTCCACTAAAACTTAGCTTTGATACCTCCTTTTATGGTGTCTAGGACTGGTGCACATATCTCACTAAATTTCCTAATGAACTTCCTATAAAATTGTGCCAAACCATTGAATATCCTTACTTCTATAGTAGACTTAGGTGCAGGCCAAATTATGATTGCATCCAGCTTTCTAGTAGCCATTTTCAAGTTCCATTGTGATACAACAAAACCAAGGTACACCAACTCCTATGTCATAAATTTACACTTATCTAGATTGATTTTTATCTTTTCCTCATGCAACCTTTGGAACACAACTTATAGATGCATCAAATTCTCTTCCTTAGTCTTAATGAAAATTAAAATGTCATTTAGGTATACCACAACCCATTTACCCATGAATTACTTTAACACTTCAATCATGAGCCTCATAAAGGTGCTAGGGGCATTAGAAAACCCAAAGGGCATGACTAACAATTCATATAGGCATTGTGGTCTTAAAATCCATTTTACACTCATCCCCCTCCTTGATTCTTATTTGGTGGTATCCACTTTTAAGGTCAATCTTTGAGAAATACTTGGCTCCTCCTAGGCAATCCATAAAGTATTCTATCCTTGGGATCGGTAACCTATACCTTATGGTGATTCTATTAATGGCTCTAGAATTTGTAAACAAACTCCAAATACCTCCTTTATTTGGAGCTAGGATAGTAGGGTCTACAGGAGGAATTATAATTTTCCTTATTAGGCCTTGGTTAAGTAATTCTTGTATTTTCTTGGCAATTTCCTCATTTTGGTGTGGGGTCATTTTATAGGAAGCTTTATTGGGCAAGGATGCTCCTGGTATGAAATCTATTTGATGGATTATGGCTCTTTTAAGTGGTAGGGTGGCAGGTTATCCATCACTAACTATCTCCTTATACTATCCCAACAAATCCTTAACTTATATGGGTACATCTGGCTTCTTCTCCACTTTCTCATATTTAGGCTTCAACACTAAGGCAAATATCATTCCTTCACCTTCCTCTAGTGTGCTTAAGATTTCCTTTTCTCCCATGAAGAGTATATTAGAACCTAATATTTTCACTTCTCCTTCTAGGATTAACTGAATTCTAAATGTGACTCCATCCTTCTTAAAAGAGTATGATTTTTTGGCTCCATCATGAATGGCGTTCCTATCAAACTGCCAGGGTCTTCCCAATAAAAGATGGAAAGCATCCATTGGTAAGATATCACATGAAACCCTATCCTTATATCTCCCTACGGTGAAGTCCACCCAAGATTTCTCATTAACTAGCACATGTTGACCCTTGTTCAACCAAGTGACCCTATAGGGGTTAGTGTGTGGGATTCTTTGCAAATTCAATTTTTTGACTACCTCATTAGAAACTATATTATCAATGGATACAAAATCAATAATGATCTTGAAAACCTTACCTAAGATCTTGCATTTGATCCTAAACAGTGATCTTCTTTGGCTTGGCTCCTCTCTGATTGGTTCTTTGATGAGATTTATCCTAATCATGAGGTTATCTCCTACCTCTAAATCCAATTCTACTTCAAGAGTCCTATTGTTTGAGGACTCCTTTTGCACATAGCTCACTCTTTTCTCTCTTCCTTGGGATGATGAACCCTTCTCAGGACACTGGTATTCATGATGCCAAAATTGATGGCAATTGTTGTTAATATGATTTAGAACAATAGAGAGGGGGGGTGAATCAATTGTTCTTAGGTCAAGATGTATAAAAAAAAACTTTAAACTCTTTAATAAATCAGATCTAATAACCAACAGCTACTCGGTCATTACTGATTGCATAACAGAAACATATAATAGTACAGTCCACTTAGCCAATAGCATCTAACATGTAAAACATAGAAATGTTCAAACCAAAACATTCACACAAGTATCAACACTAGGATTTATAGTGGAAACCCAATTTGGGAAAAACCATAGTGTAACATGTTACTATTATGTTCACTCTTCTAAAGTGAGCTTGGTGAAAAGCCAACCCTGTCAAAGGTTACAAACACACTGTCAGGTGTGACCCAGTTAAAGGATTTAAACCACTCTGTTAAAAGTGCACCTTATTATAGGACTTACATACACTCCATTAGAATGCAACCTTGTTCAAAGGATTTATACCTATGACTAGTAGGTCAACCTCTGTTAAAAGGATTTTGACTATTACAATGGTTAGAAAGTAGTAGTAGTATTGATTTGAAAAGAATACAACTCACTTTGCAAATATCAGATCCAATTTTGTACACATATGTTGGCTTATTGACTATGAACCTTTACCATCTCCATCATTGTTCTACTCGGAACTCTCTTCAAGCAATCACAACACTTCTCCTTCAGCCTTCTCTGCTTAGATAGTCAATAACATCAACAACACTTCCAACATTCACTCCATGTTCAACATCTAGCTTAGGTTTCCTTAATACTTCCTCTATTAGGTCAATACATCTTTTGTTGCTTAATCTCCTTCATAGATATTAGGGTTAGCTCAGATTCATTGAATTCATCCTACATTATGTTCTTCGGCTATCCTTCTAGAAATATCTTGAATCTATTAATAGATTTACAATAAAATGTTTTTCAGTGCATTAAATGCTTTCATACAATCAATAAGTAAAGTCAACACATTTTACATACTACAAGAATTCAACGATGTCAGCTGGAAATCTGAATTCTTCATCAAATGCAAAATACTGACACTCGGTCAATACTGTGTTCAACTTCTTGGTCTTCACTAGAAAGCTCGATCACCAGATAAACTATTTCGTTGGCTAACACTGTCTTCCTCGACAATTAACTGGTGTTTAGTCAACACTGAATTTACTCAGCATATACTAGCTTGGTCGACATTAACAACACTAGGCTTCAACTATATTTCTTCACTTTTTCTCAGTTAAGCCTGCCAGTTTAGTCTTCATTCTTACTTAGATAAACAATACATTGTCTTATCATTGTGGCACATAATCAAATACTCATTGAAGTATCAAGATAACTAAACCTTTCCTTAGGTTATATTGTTACCAACCTTTCCTTACCACTTAGCAACAATCAAATATATATAGTACTTTCTTAAATAGCAAAAGTCTTACTAGTTAAGGTTTGACATCAATGACAATACAACAATTGCTTCAATTGTAGTTGCCAACATTCTCCCTCTTTGGCATTGATGGCAACATCATATGAATATCACATGAATTACCAACCAATCCAAACACTTATCTATCCATCAGAAATATTTATAATATCCTTAGCTTCATTCTGATACATAATCAATTAGCCATGCTTGACCATTCACTAAATTTATCCCTTTGTCTTGATCTTCTCATTCTATGTATTCATCTATGATCATCTGCCTCTTTGACAAAAATGCAAAAGCAGCAACAAAAACATACATCCTACAGATGTAGATATCATCTTTTTAGTTTAGTAACAATATTTCTCCCTCTGTCATCTTTTCTTATGACTGATTCTTGGCTTTTCTATATTTTTCACAACTCTAGGCTGCTCCTAAAGTGTGACCTTTCTCTGCATCAATTTGTTAGATATTCTTTGCAGCACATTTGATGTAGTGCTCCTAGCTTGACTAGGCAGCCTTAGTTAGGGGAAGGACCCCTAATTGACTTCTCAGGTATTCATGAGCTTCTTTAGGTAAAGCCTTAGTGAATATGTCTGCTAATTGTTCCTTTGTATTGACATATTCCATGTGGACCTCTTTATCTTGTACCAATTCTCTCAAGTAATGATACTTGATGGCTATGTGTTTGGTCTTTGTGTGCATCACTGGAATCTTAGATATGTTGATAGCACTTGTGTTGTCACAAAAAATAACAACTGGTTAAGTGATTTCTTCTTTCATGCCTAGCAACAATTTCTTTATCGATATAAAATTTGAATAGTTCACAACTGTAGCCACATACTCAGCTTCAGCAGTAGATTGGGAAATGCAATTCTATTTCCTACTAGTCTAGGAAACTAATCTTTGTCCAAGAAAGAAAGCTCCACCACTATTTTTTTTTTTTTCATCTACATTTCCTACCCAATCAACATCTATATATACTCTCAGTTCAAACTTTTCATGCTTCATGCAGTACAATCCATAGTCAACAGTCCCCTTCAAATATCTCATGATTCTTTTAACCACCATCATGTGAGTTTCCTTAGGATTGGCAGAGAATCTTGCCACAATCACAAAAACTAATGCAATATCTGGTCTTCTATGTACAACATACTATAGCTTTTTGATCATAGATCTATATAAGGTCTGGTCAACTTCTACAACATCATCATTTTTAGATGACTTTTGTCCAGTAGCCATGGGAGTACGTACTGGCCTTGAATCTTCCATACCAAAGGTTTTGAATATCATATAAACATATTTAGACTAGGTGATGAAAATTCCTTTCTCCATCTGATATACTTGTAAACCAATAAAAAATTTGATCTACCTAAACATAATCATTTCAAATTCAGTTTTCATTTCATTTGAAAATTTCTTACACAAGGCATCTTGTCCACCAAATATAATATCATCTACAAAGATCTTAGCTAACAAGATTCCTTTAACTTCTTCATCTTTCATGTACATATTTTTTGTATCATTTGTCCTTGAGAATCCAATTTGTATTAGGGGAAAATTTCTAACTCCTTCCAATCTTGCTACAAGGAAAAATGTCTCTCCATAATCTATTCCTTCTTCTTGTGCATAGCCTTTGCATAGCAGCCTAGCTTTGTTTCTTGTGATATGACCATGCTCATTCAGCTTATTTCAAAATACCCACTTTGTCCCAATGACATTCTTATTTTCTGGTCTTGGCACCAGAGTCCAGGTATCATTCTTCTCTATTTGGTCTATCTCTTCGTTCATTGCTTCTATCTAGTCTTCATTTTCTAATGCCTCCTTTGTTGTCTTAGGCTCAAATTCAGATAGTAAACATGTTAGATCTCTTTCCTTGCTTCTGGTCTAAATTCTAGTATCTTTATCTACAATAATTTATTTAGGCTTGTGATGTCTCCTTATATATTATGCTACAATAGGTTCTTCTCTTCTTTCATTTTTCTCATCAGGCTCACCAACAAGATTGTTAGATTCAACATCTAAATGCTTAGCAACCTCTTCCTAATACTTGATAGCTTCTTCCCATCGCTCGGCATGTTCTTCTTCTCTCTTGACATTTCTTACCCAAGACTCAACATTAGGTACAGGTCTGTCACTTGCCTCTTCTTCCTCTATATACACAAAAGATCTGTAATCTTCTAGTTCTCTTTTACTGTCAGCCTCATATTTCTCTGCATACTCATCAACTTTGACATTCACACTTTCCATAATTTTGTTAGTTTTAGAGTTCAAACACTTATAAGCTTTACTTTTTGTGGAATAGCCTAGGAATATACCCTCTGTTGGTGTTTGAAAACTCTTATGCCAACTAGGGCTTCCAATATGCCTTGAGACTAATGTTAGGAATGGTTAGCTCCAAGTATGAGAGCTCTGTAAGACAACTAGACCAACTATAGGGACAAGACTACCCTCTTGACTTTTGGCTCTGCAAAACCAAGGCAGGTGCACCTAATCTAGTAACTTATGGCATTTTAGGACTTTAAACTAGATTCAACAAAGTAGATGATAGCAAGAAAGTACTAAATGGTAGCCAGACATTCATTGACTCTCCATTGTTATGGTGGAACATTACTACTATCAACCAAATAATAAATAAGACTTGAAATGGTGTTGATATATGAAGATGGAAAGAAGTAAACAAGAGCCAATCAAGCATTGAACTCAACTGAATATACTAATCCATAATCAGTGCTATTATCCATTGGGAAAATCTCAAATATAGACATTGAACATGAACCAACTACTATCAAAGACTCATAGCCATAAACATAAACATTCCAGCCCATCCACTACTTATAGTATCCTTCTGTAGAAAAACCAAATGAATCTATGTCCTATCTAAAGTATATTTCACTTGATCCTAGATCAAGAACTAAAGACTAGAACATATACAAAGGTAACCCTATGCAATGGATCAGAAAATCCAAAATTCATAAGATTGACACCAAGGAGAGACTTGAAAGCTTGAAATAATTATATTAAGTATGATGGGTCATGTACATGTTCAAAGCAAAAAAGAGAGAAGACCACTTCAATAACCTACAAAAGACTACAAGGAAAAATCTATTCAATCTACATACAATGAGATACAGCCTGCTACAACCCCCCAGAACCAACTGAAATTAGAACCCTTTGGAACCAATCTAGATCTGAACCCTTCTAAATGATTAAGAAAATCCTTTTATAGGAACAAGGATAGAAACAAGCAAAGGATCATTTAGGGAAAAAATAGGTCTGTAACAACCAAGTACAAAAAAAAGTAAAGAATGCAGGAAACCCAAGAAACCCTAGAAAATCAAATCAAATCTGATGTACAAATGCATTGGTTTATACTCAAGGTTAACTGCAAATACAAATTCAACTGACTTCTTATTGTAGGAAACAAAAATTAAATGCTAGAGTCGACCTGCATAAGAACATGCATGTACCAGTCATGGAAATATCTGACAAAATCAAAACCCTAGCCACCTACAACATGCATCGAGCACAAAGAACATAGTAGAAACCCCTACAAACAATCATAGAACACCCTGGACCACACTGCAACAGTCGGCAAAACCAATTCTACCAGGTTCGGCTGCTAAAACAATAAATTTCAGTCCTTCCTCTCACAAAAAACCTCTAGAAAATTCAAATTTGAAATACAACGGTTATCCAGACAAAGTTTAAAATGTGACTGTAGATTTCATCATCTTCCCGACAAATCGGGTGGTCCACATCATTCTTAAAAATAGTCATGAACTCTTTGAAAAGTCTTCGGTCTAGTCAGCACACCACAACCAATAAGAAATGAGCACCTTAGTGCCATGTAGCACATCATTCCCACTACAAAGTATCTCCCCCTAGAAAAGATCAACGACTGTCATTATACCGTGCACTTAACTATCACGCATCTTACCCCAGTGGTATAGTGACAACCACAAGATCCTGTAGTGCTTTACCCTCCTTGGAGAAATGGGCCCCACTGACACCATCCCAGTCACAAACATGCTGACCAATCAAAATAAAACAACTCTGCAACACCTCGCTATGGACCCGCTACATCATTATCCCTTTCGCTAATGAAAATCACACACATCGGCTCCATGTAGCAGACAGGACCCACAAAGTATAAGCCTTTAATCAAATGACTGTCACATGATTGCATGGCCTAAAAATATTCCATGTGATCACATGACACCCATAGATCCTGCATCTATCAGCCCCTTTGAAAGATTTGGGCCCACTGACAAGTCCACCACATACACCAGCTTGACCAATCACAAATGCACATGTCAGCACCCACTAGCAAAAGGTCTCACACTAACATCTCATCGACCAAGCAAGATCAATGGCTGTTGCTATACTCCTGACCTTAAAAATCGATCAATTTGTGTTAAAAATAGGAAATACTGAGAGGGGCGGGGGGGTGAATCAGTATTTCACAAAATTTTTCTTTTGCCCACTTATGGATATAACAGATTACTTTAGTGCATACAAAGATTATCAAGCTGATTAACAAACATAGCAGTAAATAGAAAGAGCTCATAACACATCATATGTTCTCAAGGAAACCCTGGCCAAGGGCAAACCCCAGTAGGGATGGTACCCACAAAGATCACTAATCAAAAGTATCTTATTAGGGATATTGGACCCTGTTAGGAGTCAATTTACAATATATAGTAGATCTGTCCTGGTTAAAGGACTTTAGGGCTTGTTAGAAGCCTTAACCCTGTTAGGAGTTAGATTACAAAACCTGATCACCAGCTGAGCTCACTACCCAAACAGGTAATACAAAAATGTTTCTAACTATAATATGGTACTGCTTACAACTTCACATCAATAGCCTTTTCTTCTATCACAATAAACAACTATCGCAAGTTATCTTTTCTTTCTTTTTACATATCACTTGTATCTTTCATTACATTTCAAGTATGCCTAATATATGAGTTATTAAAGCTAATAACTTTACATGGTCAGCTTCCAAAATATTTATCCAAGAGTAAACATCTAGGATGTCATCCCTTCATAATGTTAAGTCATTATTTTGACAAGAAAAAATAATCCCTTAACTCTTTCGCTAATACTGTCTCCAAAACTGTTCTGTCTGCAAAAACTATCTTCGGTAAAATTTGAATAACTTTGTTCGTACTACTCCAAACTTTATGTGCACTGAGATGGGGTATCCTCATACTCTATAGAAGCTTTAGTTAACTATGCAAACAAAAATATTTCTCCAGTGGACGTCGCCAACTAAATCTTCATCGGGTGCTCTGTCAGGATCACTGTATCCATACTTAGACAATTTCTTCCTTCAACTTGCCATACTTGCATTCTAGATTTTATGCTCTTAATAGAGATCATATGTTTCCATAATGATAACATTTATGCATCCACATTAGCCAAATTTCCAACAATCTCCCCCTTTGTCATTGGTGGCAACATATGGGAAAATTGGCTAAGTGTGCAAACAAAACTTCAAAAAAAAACTTATACAAAATTTTGGCCAAAAGAAAAAGTTATACAATATGTATACAATATCATACTCCATAGAATAGCTCCCCCTATGAGTATCCTTCCTCAACATATATTCAATTTTTTTCTATCTCTCCCCCTTTGACAACAATGACAAAGATAGGGTGTACAAAAATTTCAAAAACTTTATACCTTATTATCAGTTATTGCAAAGCCGGTAGGCTTGCAACACAATCACCAAACTCTAACTTCCAAGATTCAAAATATTTCTCCCATATCATTCTAATGGATTTAGCAACATTGAGTAGAGTACTCAATCCATATGCTACTATCTGACAAGCTTGTAGGGAATTGAAGCTAAACTTCTGAAATGATGTCTTTGCTGAAAGACACTGCTCAATTTGATCTTCAACAATTGATATCTTGATTGAGACATTCTCTCTCAAGATGTTAACCCTGATCATCTTTCTATTCTTCTCCTCTGCTAACATTCTGATTTCATCTTTCAATTTCCTTATGCTCTTTTCTATAGAACTTATCTTGACATTAGGGCTTGTCAAGGTGTTTGTCTTAGCTGTAATAGCATCTAACTTCTCTCTGATCTTCTTATCCTCTTCAACTGTTAGGATTTTTGATTTAGCGCATTGTATGTACAAATTCTTTCCTGTCTCAAAATGTCTCCTCAAATTCTTTATGCATACATCTAAACTACCAATATCATTTTGAATATTTACACTTAAAGTTTGTTGCATTTTTGCTTCAAAGTCTTCCTGAGCTTTTATTCTAGCAATATCCTTCAAGTTAGAAAATTCAGAGTCAAAAGAATTCATTATTGATTGAGCTTTCTCAAGTGGATTTGATTCAGATACCTTAGTGTTGATCACACTCTCAAGTTTCTCTATCAAAACTCTAACTTTGCCTTCAAGGTCTTTCACCTTCTTATTCTTTCCAATAATTTTATTCAGAGATGTGATGAACTCAAGCTAATCATCATCTTCAACTTCTTTTCAAAGGTCTTCAAACATTGAGCCAATATGCCTCTTCTTACTGTCAGGTGCACTAATGTCTTCAACTGGTATAGAAGGTGCACTAGAGGTAGTGGCCTCTGTCAAAATTTGTTTGCCTTTAACTGACTACTCTGCTAGAACTGATTCTAATACAGTTGGTGCTTCCTCTACCTCTATATTCTTCTTTGATTCTGTGACCTTCTCTTGCTCGCCCAAAGCCAAATTGTCAACAATGTTTCCTAGATCATGAAATACTACATCATCTGATTCTAGAGTCACTTTGGTGCCTTCAATATCCATTGATTCTTTGCCAATATTGATATGTGAAGAAGATGGAACTTCTTCAATACCAATTTCCTCTACATGTGGTTCCTCTGATTGCTTCTGCTGAGGGTCTGATTCAACATGCTTTTCTACAACTATATCTGTAAGAACTTGCATTACTGCTTGCTCTGTCTCTTTCTATACTTCCTCCTTTTTGCCTCCCATTATAAGGATTGTTCTTCTCTTAGTGCTCAAAAAAGTTCCAAGAGACTTCAAGAATCTCTTCAAATGATCTTCATCCTTAACTTCACAGAACTATTTGATTACATGTTCTCTCATCTTTATGTCCTCTTCTTGTGCTCTCTATTTTCTATTCACAAGTTTGTTATACAAATCTTTTGGGATCTTACCATGAATAGTGCTAAGTTTCTTATCTACCACAATCATGTGTGTAACCATTGCATTTTCAAAGTTCAATTTGTCAAATGATCCATATAGATCATAGAATTTATTCAACTTAGTGAAGTCTCCATGCTTCAATATATCTTCATTAACTCTTTCAATTCTTCGTTTCCAAGTTTTCTTCTTGATTGAAACTACATCATCATCTTTAATTACTACTACATTTCTAGGTATAGGTGGTACAGCCACTTTCTGTCTCTTGCCGGGTCCTGTTGCACTCACTTTTACTCTTTTGCTAGGAATAGGAGAAAAAGATTTATCTCCTTCATCTTTTTCAGGTACTTCAACTTTTACCTTTACTGCAATAGGATCAATAGGATCTACACTTGATGTCTAAGGTGGAATTACAAGATTTTCACTTTGCTTCAAGGCTTTTGCAGTCTTCTTAGCTATGTCAAACTCATGACTTGACATACCAGATTCTTTCAATATTTTCTTCATAGTAGATTCAACTCTCTTACTAGATTTCTTCTTTTCTCTCAAACTTATTGCAGAGGTGAAACTCTCTTCATAGGTTCCAAACCTATTTGCATGACCATCCAACTCACACTTTAACAATCTATTCACATATCCTACTGTTTCTACTTCAGATATTTCATAGCCAAGAGGGTCTATGAATTACATTCTAGGCTCAACTGCTTCAATGTAGATGAAATCAGTGTCAATCATAAAACAAATGTCATCTTTATGCTTTTCAACTAAGGATTGAGGAATCCTTGATTTGTTCTTAACAATATTCTGAAAAGTCTTCAATACAAGCTTCACAGTGTCATTAACTTTATCAAAAAGGTACTTCATGTAGATTGAGTTTATTCTTTCCAATGTGTTCACATTGTCACTCCAATCAACTGTGTAAGGAAATCTTCTCAAAATATGGAAAAACATATAGGTTATCAGAGATGAAAACCTAAACTGTGTGTACTTAGCCTTCTTAATCTTTTCTAAGTTCTCAAATAACTAAATTTTCAAAATTTCACATATGTCTACTGGTTTCTTCTCAATACACAGGATAAGCTACATGAATGTCATCTTCCCTTGAACTACCACAAAATTTAGTTGTTAGGATCTTGCAAAGGTACCTAACATCATCTTGCTTAATCTTACTTATCACAATTCCTCTACCATTATAACTAGATCCAGTGTTATCTAAAACAATATTTCTCATGTTCTTTTCATTCAGTGGAATCTCTCCAACTTTTGATAATCCAGTAACTTCATGAATTAGGTCGGCAGTTGTATCAATAACTCTATCCTCCATCCAGAATTTCCCATTGTGGATTCTACTTAAAATGATCTTGGTACATTCCTCATCATTGAATTCATACTTCATGGAATATTTGATAATTTCATTATTCTCTAGGTGCCCATAAGCTGGTTTAACTGACATGTCTTGATTGTACAATTTCCTATAATCATCACTAAAATCTGCATCTCCCAAAGTTTCAAACTTGCAACCTAAATATCCTTTAACATTCTCAATGTGCAATACTTCGTCTGGTACATATGATAATGCTAGACTATCATCAATTTTAGTTGGTTCTATTGGTTCTTTCTTAATCTTTGGTCTACTCTTATCCTTAACATTATGAACCATAGAAATATCCATCTTATCAACTAATTAAAGATCAAAAAATACCTCAACTTTGCAAATCTAGGGTTTCGGTATGATTGTCGCTACAAACTGCTTCCAAACTTCTTCAAATCATCCTCAAGTCACTTTTCTTCTTTCAAATCACTTTTTAATCACTTTGTAATCATAATAACTTTGATTTTGACCTTATAACACTTCACATTAACTTGATCTGACATTGCATTCATTCATTTTGCGGCTAAAACCTCAAAAAGTTGATTCTGCAAACCTGCAACCATAAAACTTTCTACGACCTCGTAAAACACAATATTTTCTTTTGTGCAGTTAACCATAGCATTAGTACAACATAATAAACTTATATCTAACTATGCAAAACTTAACTCATTCAAATTCCTAATCTACACTAATCCTAAGTCCTAAACTACAAAAACTTACATAATTTAAGTACTTAAAGAAGGGTCATGTAAAGATTCATCCTTACCATCGGTTACATTACCTTCCTGACTAGTTTTAGTGCTGACTATACCTCCTTGATCTGTGCCTTTGTCAAATTTTACTTCATCTTTATTGCTACAACAACCTTTCTCTTTGTTTTCTGCATTTTCATTCCTTCTTGCATTGTTCCTAGGGTTAGGGTTATGATGATAACCTCCATTGTTCATTCTGCAAAATCTTGCTAAGTGTCCAAACTTGTTGCATATCTGACAAATGATTCCATTGTTTCCAAATCTCTATCCTTGCTAGTTAATTTGTGACCTGCAATTTCTAGCAATGTGTCCTACTTTGTTGCATCTAAAACATACTACCACTTTTCTTTGATTCATTTCTTTAATAGATTTCTTATCTGCATTGTTAGTATTCCCAATCATTCTATCATAATTATTCAAAATTACTTTAGGTATTCTACATTCGTAAGCTCTATGTCCAAAACTATGACAATTATAACAATGTCCATTAAAAGGTTTAAATTGCTTACCTGTGCAATCTCTCTTCATGTGCCCAATAATATTACAAGAAAAACATCTACCTTTGAATTCTCTTTGCATACCTTTAGATGATTCTTCCTATTTTGATTCTTCTTTCTCTCTAGGTGGTTCTTATTTAGGTGGATCTTCCAATGTGTTCTCATCTAGCTTTATTTCCTCCACACTTTCAAATGTCTTCAGATCCGGCTTCTTACTTTCATGGTTTGTTCTAAACATACTATATCCAAATCCAGTCCTATCAAAGAATGGTTCTTCAAAAGAAATTTTTTTTTCAGTCTTATCACTTTTTGAATATAGCCTTTCAAGTTGTTGTTTAGATTGAGTTAATTCACCTTTCACAATTTTATTATACTTCTCAAGTTCCACATACTGCATTTTTACTTTTTCAGATTCAGATGTTTCCTTTTCAAGTCTTGACCTCAGATCTTCATTCTCAATTTTCAATTTTTCATTATCAGATCTCAAATTTCCATCTTTCATACTAAGCTTCAGATTTACTATCTTCAACTCATGCTTAAGGATCTCATTTTCTTTTTCTAATTCATCACAATCTTCAACAAGCATATCAGATTTCTTTTCAGATTTCAGATCTTCAATCTTACCTTTCAATTTGTCAATAGCATTCTTTGCATCTTCATATTTTCTTCTTAAGGAGTTTCTTTCATCAGTAAGCATATCAATATGTTCAAGAGCTTCTTTAAGATTCTTCTGAAGTTGATCCATATCCATAGAGATCTTACTCAAGCTGCTAAGCTTTCCTTGAATGTTCCTTCTTTGAGTAACTGTGCTCTGATACCAATTGTTAGAAATAGGAAATACTGAGAGGGGGGGGTGAATCAACATTTCACAAACTTTTTCTTTAGCCCACTTATGGATATAACAGATTACTTTAGTGCATACAAAGATTATCAAGCTGATTAACAAACATAGCAGTAAATAGAAAGAGCTCATAACACATCATATGTTCTCAAGGAAACCCTGGCCAAGGGAAAACCCCAGTGGGGATGGTACCCACAAAGATCACTAATCAAAAGTATCTTATTAGGGATATTGGACCCTGTTAGGAGTCAATTTACAATATATAGTAGATTTGTCCTGGTTAAAGGACTTTAGGCCTTGTTAGAAGCCTTAACCCTATTAGGAGTTAGATTACAAAACCTGATCACCAGCTGAGCTCACTGCCCAACTAGGTAATACAAAAATTTTTCTGACTGTAATATGGTACTGCTTACAACTTTGCATCAATAGCCTTTGCTGCTATCACAATAAACAACTATCGCAAGTTATCTTTTCTTTCTTTTTACATATCACTTGTATCTTTCATTACATTTCAAGTATGCCTAATATATGAGTTATTAAAGCTAATAACTTTGCATGGTCGGCTTCCAAAATCTTTATCCAAGAGTAAACATCTAGGATTTCATCCCTTCATAATGTTAAGTCATTATTTTGACAAGAAAAAATAATCCCTTAACTCTTTCGCTAATACTGTCTCCAAAACTGTTCTGTTTGCAAAAACTATCTTCGGTAAACTTTGAATAACTTTGTCTGTACTACTCCAAACTTTATGCACACTGAGATGGGGTATCCTCATACTCTATAGAAGCTTTAGTTAACTATGCAAACAAAAATATTTCTCCAGTGGATGTCGCCAACTAAATCTTCATCGGGTGCTCTGTCAGGATCACTGTATCCATACTTAGACAATTTCTTCCTTCAACTTGCCATAATTGCATTCCAGATTCTGCACTCTTAATAGAGATCATATGTTTCCATAATGACAACATCTATGCATCCAAATTAGCCAAATTTCCATCAACTTGTCCCATCGGTATAATGAAAACCACATGATCTTGTGGACCTGCACGCACTTTATCTCCTTTAAAAACTACAGACCCACCTAACAATTTCCAAGTCACTGCTCCTCAACCAATTAGAACATCTCATGTCAGCACCACCTATCAGAGGACCCACTTTCATCTTTAACATATTGGAAAATCTAACGGTCGGCATATAATCTCAAGGGCCCCAAAGATTCCTTGAGATCATGCGCCACTGTAGATCTCGAATCTTCACAATGAGATACTGGGCCTGACTGACAAAACATCCAACTCATGATCACACAGACCAATTAAAGAATGCCAATTGTGCTTACATGGCATGTGGACCCACTTTAAAGAAGGGATACATCATAAAGTAGAATCAGTGGTTGGCGCATGTTCGCAAGCCTCTGACAAATTTCATAAGAACATATGCCCACCATTGATTTTCTAACAATGTTAGGACCCTCTGACAAACCCAAAACTTAGGTCCCACTGACAACTGCCACTATATTAATGCATGGACCAATCACAGACCACCATTTGTACCTACGTGTCACCTTGGACCCACAGTTTGAAATGTCATGTCATAAAGGAAAATCAGTAGCCATTGTGACTTTGCATAGCTCTGATAAATCCCTTGCACCTTAGCGACAACAGTCAGATTGAGATGGTGTTAGAGAGACTGGGAATGGGAAATAAAACAAGTTGAAACATTAGGAAATATTAAGGCACTGACTTAGGAAAATTATTTTGCCGAGACATAGGAAAAATTTAAATGGGGACCGACCCAAAAAAATAAAGCATGTGTGTTTTTGGAGTTTTAAGTGACCCATAAAGGTAACTTAAAATTAGAACAGGGCCAGGGTATATTAGGGTTTTTCAAAGTAACGGCTAGTTTTTGAATTTTTGCTTAGGGTTTTAGCTAGAGACATGGAGAAACATTTGTAGAGACCAGGGAAAATACATAAGGCCATGAATTTTTTTTCAAATGCTAACAATGGCTCTGGTTGGGGATGTGTGCCTCCTGCAAGCATAGCAAGGATTCAAAATCACTGGGAGAAGCAAACCACCCACAGGACAAAAACTAGGGACCTCAAAAATTGGCAACTGAACTAGGGAGATAGGAAGGGAAACATAGAATAGAAAGGAGAAATATTTACATAATTTACAAAGAATTACAACTTCACTTGGTGGCCCCAGGCCGCCAAAATAAAATCAGTGACCCTCCTGAATCAAAGGTTTGATTTTCATCCACATATGTGACTAAACACCTGAAAATTTTATGACCATCTTTCTGCCAACATATGTGAATAACCATGGGCTGAAAAACAAAACTATACTAATCACTGCCCATGTTCTTCCAGTCATAATTACCACACTCATATTCATATTCTAAGAAGTAGGGAACATCATCTACTTCTCCTTGATGACTGGAAATAGAAAATTGATCTAGTAATGCATCAGAAAATGTGACATATTGATTATCATGCATTACCATAGGATTACCTGGCTGAAAAGGACCTGGATCCTCTGATTTACCTTCATGCATTGCCTCAGCCACTAAACAACTTGGCTCATCCATGATGTCTTCATGAATTGGATCATGAACCAAGTGAAGGTCTTCATCAAAATTTTTGTGATAGTGGAACAACTGATCTACATCATCATTTTCACTACAAGAAATTTTGTCCCAACTATTGAAGACTAAGTCCTCAACATTGTCACCATCACTATCATATTTATCAAAAGAAGGAAAAGGATATAAACAAGAAACTTGTTCATCACTACAATCTCTATGACAAGAAAACACACTGTCACATCCTTCTACCTCTTCTCTTGTAGAGTCACTACATGAGGGAATCTCTGGTGAAAATGGATCATCACTATCACTTTGAACAATGACCTCATTATTAGTGTCAAAGGATAGATCATAGGGGAGCTACACATCAAAGTCCAAAATAGGTGCATACCTCTGGAACTCCTCAGCCAAGAGTGCTAAAATCCTTTCACTGCTTAATGGACTTTGGGCCTTGATATCATCTTCCTCAGCCTCACCCTTAATGCTAAAAATATCATCCCTGTCAAGAATAAGGATACACATTTCTAGCCTTAGATCATCTTGTGTGAAACAATCTATGCAAGAATCATCATCTGCATCATATCCAGTATTCTGCCCTTCACACAAAACATCATCATACAGGGACAAGAAAACTACCTTCTAATATTGAACAGAAGAAAAATCTACAGACAAACTAGAAATATTATCAAATTTAGGTTCATCTTCAACACTCTCATATGTATTGACCTCAATGTTGTCTTCATAATCAATATCCTCTACAAAATGAGAATCAACATCAAAAACACTGGCCTCCTCATGATCATCATTAGGAACCACTAGTCTTAGCAATCTTATGTCCTTCTCTAATTGCACCAGTTCTCCATTTTTATCTTTGCTAATTCCTTCTTGAGAGTAGAAACTGTTGGTGTCCAAAATGATGCTTATGCTCTAATAGGCTGCCAATGTACCTTGAGACTGATATTAGGAATGGTTAGTTCCAAGTGTGGGAGCTCTGCAAGGCAACTGGACCAACTATAGGGACTTAATATGCCCTCTTCTACTTTTGGCTCTGCAAAACCAAGGCGGGTGCACCTAACCTAGTATAAAATATACTTCATACACCAAGAACTAGGTTTGAATAATAGATAATAGGATAGTAAGAAAGTACTAAGTGTTAACCACACACTCATTAACTCTCCATTCCTATGGGTAGAACCACATACAACCAAATACTCAAAACTTAAAAGGATGGTTCTTAACTTATGCTTTTGGGATCATAACAACAACAATCAGTATTTGTTGATAAAGAGATAATCATTTAGGCTAGTGCCTCGTCCATTGGGTAAGATCTCCTAGAACATGAATGCTACACACACCAGACAATAGCTAAGATTCTAAGCCATAAACACACCTACAATCCCCTTTACTACTTATGAGATATCCTTTCATAGACAATAAGATAGATCTATGTCCCATCTAAAGCATCATTTCATCTAATCCTAGATTAGAACTCAAGAATGGATACATATACATAAAACAATATGTAGAAGACTAGAAAGTTTAGAATCTAAGTTGACACAAAGGAGAGATAAGAGTCATGTACTTGTATTAAGTATGAAGAATCCTTAAGTGTAAACAATCAATCTAGAAGAGTCAAGCTTGCAAATTACAGCTTAGACCTGCAACTTTTTCTCTATCATCAACAGAATACTGAATGCAAAAGTGTTACAATCTTGGATCCAGGACTGGGAACACTTCAGAACTTTGAAGTTGGAACCCTTTGAAAATCAACAAAAACAACATATATACCCATGGTTACCTTGAAATCCCACACAAGTTAGGATGAAACAAGCTAAGGGTAACCATGGTTAGGGTTAGGGTTTTCCATCAATTAGGCATTTCAAGTTCATCAAAATCTGATACAATTCAGAGGGAAAACACTAAGTCTTAAATTCACTTAATCAACATCTAATCTTCAATCATGAGAAACTCTAAAAAGGCACTAAAGATCAATAAAAAATCTACAAAATTCAAACTGGAAGTGACCCTGCAATTGCTTTTGGTACATTTCATTAACTTCTCTGCATTGAAACATCTCTTCTGCAATCATCTCACACCCTGGAGCACACTGGAGCGGTGGAGAAAATTAGTTTTACCAACTCTAGCCCTTTCTATCATCAATTTCAATCCTTTCTGGTTGCAGGAAATGTTCTCAAAGATTTGAATTTGAAAAGCAACGGTCAATCTTATGGTGCCAGCAATGAATCGGTGGTCACAATTTAAACTGGGATCAACTTTATATCCCCATCGTTAGATCTTCATACTTCCCAAGCTTTATGTTTTTAACCCATCCAGACACCTCAGGTTAACTCCGCAATGATGACATACAATAGTTGTTGCATGATCGCATAGCACGGAGATGGACTATGCGAACATGCAACAACCCGTGAACCTTAACCGCCAGCATAACCACCACCGCTACCTGCCAACGTGACACCCTTGTCGCATGATTGCATGGCCAAAAGATGGCCCTTGCAATCATGTGACAAGGAAACAAGACTACCACCTCACCCCCTTTACCTTGCCGTATGCCTTGTCACAAACCTATTGACCAATGAAAAGCTTCCATCTCCACAGCACCTAACACTGGACCCACCACCGAAAAAAAAGCCTTACCTTTTGGGAAGATTGGATGGTGGTCACATGATCAAAAAGGGGAAGAATATTCCTCATGATCATGCAGCAACCATAGATCTCTTCTGCTTTTGCATTCCACCTAAGAAATACTGGGCCCACTGACAAGTCCAAATCATCACCCAGCTCATCGGATCAAGTGATGACACCTCAGCCCAAACAACCCCACTGTGAACAAACCCATCGGCATCCAATCGAACGGTGGGTGCATGGTCACATGGGGTGAGAATATTCCATGTGATCATACGCTGACCGTAGATCTTAAATCTCTGACACTGGGCCCCGCTAACATGAAATCCAACTCATCGCAGGCAACCAATAGAAAATTGACACATCGGTGCCATCGAGCAGACAGGTCCCACTACATGCCCATACAAGAAAATTGAATGGCTATCATAAAATCATGAAGGATAAACACCGTGCATCTTTACCATGCGAACATGTGACAACCACTGATTCTATCTGAGCTTTAACCACACCTGGCAACTGAGAAGAACTGGGACCCACGTGGATAAGTGGCAAGCAGTCGCATGATCGCATGTCAGAAAATTTTGACATGCAGCCATGTGACAACCAATCAAGAAGAGCCTACAGACCTAGACCCACCATCCATCGCACTTGCACAGTTAGGGAACGCCAGCAAACAGGAAACTATGAGGTTGAAAACACACAGGGTTTTTGACAGAAAAAATTGAAAACACACAAGGTTTCTGATACCAAAAGATAAGCGCACAAAAGCTAGAAGGCATAAGGTTGAAAACAACAAAGGTTTTCACACAGACCAAAAACATCATGGATTTTCAAAAATACTGTGGGTTTTCGACACTTAGGCAGATTATAAAATTATTTTCCTGTAGACCTTAGAACTTGAATAACTTTCTAGATTTTGTGATTTAGGAGATGCGATCTGGACTGAAGCAATGTGACACATGGAAGAACATAGGGCTAAGAGAAAAAACCATGAAATCAAGTGCATTTTCATCACACATTAAAACTATGACTTGCATGCATGGCAGGACAACATGACAAACATTTGTAGGGAACAGGCCATTTTCACAGGATTTTGCACTAATAGGAAAATGGACTAACAAAAACTTTATCAAAATGCTCTATAAACTTAGCTCTCAATACATCCCAAGAAGGGATTGAACATGAAGGCAAGGATAGGAACCACTTCCTTGCACCATTAGAAAATGTTTGCATAGGCAGCCTCATAGCAACATCTTCATGTTCAATATCCATTTCACCAAAAAGATCCATGAGGTCATCTATATGCTGGCTTGCAAAAATAGATCCACTAGGCATGAATCTAGGCAAGCATTGCTCAACATCAGTAGGGAACTCATTAGGGGCACCTTCTATGCCATCAAAACAAAAGGGCCTATATTCCTCCATAAGGAATTGCCCACTACTACTCATCCCTTTATGCATTGCTAAACACTTGATAGGGACACATTTTTGCAACTGATTTTCGTAAACATAAGACATATGAAAACCAAAATACCTTGAAGTTCTATAGTAGGAACTTTGTTGACTGGAAGGTAGGGCATATCTAGATCTCATCATGCAGCTCCATCAAGTTCATTTCTTTGTAGAGTCACCATCTCCTTGAAGAGGAAAATATTGTACTTTTCTTTGTACCTCTTCCAATCAACCAAAACTTCACCAGAGTTTACAAACTGTTTATTAGGAACTGCACTGATCAAACAAAGAACTCAGAGTCACCACTCAACACTTATTGAGAAGATGTTAGCAAATGCTTTATTTTTATATCTGACTCTTTCCAATGGCTCCCCAGCAGAGTCACCATCTTGTTGGTGTTTGAAAAATCTTATGCCAACTAGGGCTACCAATATGCCTTGAGACTGATGTTAGGAATGGTTAGCTCCAAGTATGGGAGCTCTGCAAGACAACTAGACCAACTATAGGGATAAGACTACCCTCTTCACTTTTGGCTCTGCAAAAACAAGGTAGGTGCACTTAATCTAGTAACTTATGGAATTTTAGGACTTTAAACTAGATTCAACAAAGTAGATGATAGCAAGAAAGTACTAAATGGTAACCAGACATTCATTGACTCTCCATTGCTATGGTGGAACATTACTTCTATCAACCAAATAATAAATAAGACTTGAAATGGTGTTGATATATGAAGATGGAAAGAAGTAAACAAGAGCCAATCAAGCATTGAACTCAACTGAATATACTAATCCCTGATCAGTGCTATTATCCATTAGAAAAATATCAAATACAGACATTGAACATGAACCAACTACTGTCAAAGACTCATAGCCATAAACATAAACATTCCAGCCCATCCACTACTTATAGTATCCTTCTGTAGACAAACCAAATGAATCTATGTCCTATCTAAAGTATATTTCACTTGATCCTAGATCGAGAACTAAAGACTAGAAAATATACAAAGGTAACCCTATGCAATGGATTAGAAAATCCAAAATTCACAAGATTGACACCAAGAAGAGACTTGAAAGCTTGAAATAATTATATTAAGTATGATGAGTCATGTACATATTCAAAGCAGAAAAGAGAGAAGACCACTTCAATAACCTACAAAAGACTACAAGGAAAAATCTATTCAATCTACATACAATGAGATATAGCCTACTACAACCCCCCGGAACCAACTGAAATTAGAACCCTTTGGAACCAATCTAGATCTGAACACTTCTAAATGATCAAGAAAATCCTTTTATAGGAACAAGGATTGCAATAAGCAAAGGATCATTTAGGGAAAAAATAGGTTTGCAAAAACCAAGTACAACAAAAAGTAAAGAATGCAAGAAACCCAAGAAACCCTAGAAAATCAAATCAAATTTGATGTACAAATGCATTGGTTTATACTCAAGGTTAATTGTAGATACAAATTCAACTGACTTCTTGTTGTTGGAAACAAAAACTAAATGCCAGAGTCAGCCTACATAAGAACATGTGTGTACTAGCCATGGAAATATCTGACAAAATCAAAACCCTAGCCACCTACAACCTACTTCGAGCACAAAGAACATAGTACAAACCCTTGCAAATGATCATGGAACACCCTGGACCACACTGCAATACTCAAAAAAACCAATTCTACCAGGTCCAGCCACTAAAACAATAAATTTCAATCCTTCCTGTCATGGAAAACCTCCAAAAAATTCAAATTTGAAATACAACAGTTATCCAGAAAAAGTTTAAAATGCGACCATAGATTTCAGCATCTTCTCGACAAATCAGGTGGTCCACATCATTCTTAAAAATAGTCACGAACCCTTTGAAAAGTCTTCGATCTAGTTAGTACACCATAGCCAATAAGAAATGAGCACCTCAGCACCACATAGCACATCAAACCCATCGCAAAGTATCTAACCCTAGACAAGATCAACGACCATTGTTATATCACGCACTTAACTATCATGCAACTTACCCCAGCAGTATAGCGACAACCGTGAGATCCTATAGTGCTTTACCCTCCTTGGAGAAACTGGCCCCACTGACACCATCCCAATCACAAACATGCTGACCAATCAAAATAAAACAACTCTGCAACACCTGGGAATGGGCCTGTTGCATCGTTATCCCTTCCGCTAATGAAAATCACACACGTCAGCTCCATGTAGTAGACAGGACCCACAAAGTATAAGCCTTTAATCAAATGGTCATCACATGATCACATGGCATGAAAAGATTCCATGCGATCACATGACACACATAGATCTTGCATCTGTTAGCCCCTTTGAAAGATTCGGGCCCACTGACAAGTCTGCCACATACTCCAGCTTGCCCAATTCTAAAGTACTTTACATTTAGTACATACCCATGCCATAATTCATAAGGTGTTAGATTTGTACCTTTTTTGATCTGTACTCAATTAAGAGTATAAAAAGTTTTACCATAGCTTCTTTCCAATACTTCTGTGCAACTTTATTTTCAATCATTAATGTCCTTTCATAATCCAAGATAGATCTATTCCTTCTCTCTGCTATACCATTCTATGGAGGAGTTCTAGGTGCAGACATCTATCTTTTGATCCCTCTATCATTGCAATATAGATTAAATTCATTTGATGTAAATTCTCTACCTCAGTCAGATCTTAGACACTTCAAGTTCTTACCTGTCTCTTTTTCAACCTTAGCCACATACCACTTAAAAAATTAAAAAGCATCAGATTTTTCCTTTAAGAACATTACATGCCTCATTCTAGTATAATCATCAACAAACAGGATAAAATATCTAGCACCACAATAGCTTTGTACACCCATTGGTCCAAAAAGGTCAATATGAACCAAATCTAAGATATTCTTAGAAGTAAAATTTTTTCTCTTGAAACTAGACCTCGTCATCTTACCCAACTGACATTCTTTGCACATTACATTCTCAGGTTTCTTCAATCTAGGTAGACCTCTCACTTTCTTTTTCTTACTAATTTCTACCAAATTATCAAAGTTAACATGACA
Source organism: Chamaecyparis obtusa (assembly GCA_027943335.1). Lineage (NCBI taxonomy): Eukaryota > Viridiplantae > Streptophyta > Pinopsida > Cupressales > Cupressaceae > Chamaecyparis > Chamaecyparis obtusa. The sequence goes on along the minus strand of BSBK01000373.1, from coordinate 1,804,229 downwards.
TGGCCACTTATTCCATAACCAAATATCATCAAGTTGTGTAGTCATACATGTTTCTTCAGATAGGTCTAGATAGAAAAAATTACCTCTTGTCTATTCTCCAATTCCAATCAGCTCACCAGTGGCATCAAATATTTTGGCCTTTCTATGATGAAATTCCACTTGGTAGCTAGTGCTATTAAGTTGTGCAATGCTCAACAGATTATAGTTAAGACCCTTAACCCAATAAGAATTTGCACAAGTGATCTTATCAGTTATCTTAATTAATCATTTTCCTCTAACAGGACATGGTGCATCATTTCCAAATTTTACACTCCTACCTTTATAATGATCTAAGGTATCAAACTTACTCTTATCTATAGTCATATGATGTGAACAATCATTGTTAATAATCCATTTATCATTTTTGTTCACATAAGACATCAATGCAGTTTTCTCATCCTCATCAGATTTATCTTTCATTGCAACATAGAAAACCTCAATTTCAAAATCATCACTATCAGTGTCAGTTTCTTCTTTGGCAATGTAGTAGGATTTCTTACCTTTTCCTTTGTAGTCCTTGTATCTTTGGTAACCTCTATCTTCTCTCTTGTCTTTATGCTTTCTATCTATTTCTTCATCCTTATTATCCCTATCAAGACATCTAGTAGCTATATGACCAACTTTATTACATGAAAAACATATAATTGGGAGTTTACCTTTGTACCTTCATTTTTCCCCTTTTAGTCTTCTAGCCATAAGAGCTTCTAGATCCTCAAGTTCTTCAACAGATGTGTCACTTTCTCTTTCACTTTCACTTTCACCTTCACTTTCACTTTCACTTTCACTGATGCATCTTTCTTTTTCTTTCTTTGAATTACTCAGAACTATTTGTAACTTAAAAGAAGATTCAATATTACCAACAGTGAAGTTATCATAGTTAGAAAGTTCAAAAGTAGCAAGCAGAGTTCTAACTCCTTCCAATCTTTCTATAGGGGAAAATGTCTCCCCATAATCTATTCCTTCTTCTTGTGCATAGCCTTTGCATAGCAGCCTAGCTTTGTTTCTTATGATATGACCATGCTCATTCAGCTTATTTTGAAATATCCACTTTGTCCCAATGACATTCTTATTTTCTAGTCTCGGCACCAGAGTCCAGGTATCATTCTTCTCTATCTATTCTATCTCTTCATTCATTGCTTCTATCTAGTCTTCATTTTCTAATGCCTCCTTGGTTTTTTTAGGCTCAAATTCACATAGTAAACATGTTGGATCTCTTGCCTTGCTTCTAGTTTGAATTCTAGTATCTTTATCTCCAATAATTTGTTTAGGCTTGTGATGTCTCCTTATATATTGTGCTAGAATAGGTTCTTCTCTTCTTTCATTTTTCTCATCATGCTCACAAACAAGATTGTTAGATTCAGCTTTTAAATGCTCAAACCTCTTCCTGATACTCAAACATTTCTTCTTGTCACTTGACATGTTCTTCTTCTCTCTCAGCATTGCTTACCCAAGACTTAGCATTAGGTGCAAGTCTGTCACTTGCCTCTTCTTCCTCTATATACACAAAAGATCTGTACTCTTCTGGTTCTCTTTTACTGTCAGCTTCATTTTTCTCTACATACTCATCAACTTTGACATTCAACCTTTCCACAATTTTGTCAGTCTTAGAGTTCAAACACTTATAAGCTTTACTTTTTGTGGAATAGCCTGGGAATATACCCTCATCACTTTTAGCATCAAATTTTCCATT